>JAHXMU010000742.1:1295367-1337857 GCA_019455685.1 Philornis downsi
AGTACAAGTACAAGTACAAGTACAAGTACAAGTACAAGTACAAGTACGATTTATTTCCAAAATTTGATTATAAACCAAAATATTGCACAACAAATTTGGTTAATGCGGTCTACAATGTGAATTGATTTAGCAAAATATTTGGTTGTATCAAATTTCGTGTAGAGGAAAAAGAAAATACACCATATTTTACAGATTTTCTTCGGTACAGGCGAAAACACAAGTCAAGGCACCGAAAATCGGAATAGTGTTTACGGTCGCGATTGTATGCTCAATTTGATTTCGTCTATTTCGTTCAGGTAATTTTGACGCCAAAGATGCACAATGCTCTTGATAACCAACTGGCGAAAATGTCCATAGAATAAGCAGTAGTTTGATTGCTCAGGAGCTGAAGATTGCACAGAAAACCATTTGGATGACTGTAAAAAGAAGCTCGATGTATGAACGCCACTCGAGTTAACAAAAAAAAATCGCATAGACTGAATATCTATCTTCGAATCGCTGCTGAATCGCAATAAAATCGGTCAAAAGGGGGCCACTTATGATAATATCAAGTTAAAAAGGTCGTGACTGAAATGGCGTGAACCGCCGCAACCAGTGGACATTCCAAGTCTGACCAACAGGAAGAATTTGTTGTGTGTAGGATTGGCCCCAGCCAAACGTCTACATATAGTATGAGCTGCTCCCTTACGGCCGTAAGGAACCATCGTTGGACCATCTGGGAGAAATTGAGGGGAATTGTGCTCCATCAGGACAACGCCAGGCCACACACATGGATAGTCGCCACAAGTTTCGGCTTTGAAAGGTTTTTATAATTCACTTTATAATCCGGAGCGGGCACCAAGTGATTACTACCAGTTGCTGTCTGTGGCGAAGGTTTTTGGTGGTCCCGTTTTTTTTTTTTTTTTTTTTTTTTTTTTGCCAATGGAGTTGCCTCCAATATGACAACAAGTTATCGAACAAAACACTGCAGATTTGACGTAACCCGGATCATTCTTAATAAAATTTTCTAATAAAGACCTCAATGTAATGCAAAAATAACAGATTTCTTTACTGTTTTGTTTTGCATTTTTGATGAACAACATCGATAATTCCGATAACAAATTGCAATCAAAAACTTTGGTTTCGATTAATAACATACACTTTCTACAGATTGGGTGATAACGACTCAAAATTTATATACACCTGGCTAATACTTGGAAAGGATATACGTTTTGAATGAATCAGGAAAGGGGATGTGCAGGTTGCCAATTTGGATCTAACTTTGATAGTAAAGTAAAATTACAGAAATCGTTTCAGCCGTGGTAGTTAATTAAAATTAGAGAAATCGTTCCCAGTCTTAATACTATTTACCTTCTTGTTATTTAAGCAACGAAAAGAAAAAATGCTTTTGTAAATTTTTACCCCTCCAACAGCTATGTGAAAATAAGCCTGGAATGCAAAGGTATAACATAACAAAATCACATTCTCTTGTACTGAATTTCGGTCTCCTATAACGAGATCATCTAATTACACATATTTTACAGTTTAAGCCGTCATCATAAGTTTGTCCCAAAAATCAATTATTCTTCTTATGCATCCTTCCCATCGTTAGCCAACGCTTGCACATACAAGTACCAAAACAAGAACTCGTCTAATATATAAAGCTATGAAATGGCATCTATTAGTGATTTGCTAAAATGTTCATAATTTCTTTATCTGTCACAATCAAAAAATTCCCACCAATTTAGACTCAAGCAACAACAACAACAGAAAAACGTACAGTATACAAAAGGAGATGAACTTTCCAAAAAAACAAAAAATGGATTCCTTGGAGAGAGAATTCCACACCGTAACACTGCCACAGAGCGCACCACCCATCGTGCAACAGAGCACAGTCGCATATAAATGATGTCTAAGAAAACGGAACAAGGGAGGTTAGAAGTGGCAACACAAAAAAAGCATCATTAAAACGCTGGCGGTTATCTTGCCGAAAAGAAGGCGTTCATAAGGGACACGTTTTTTGCAGCGCCTTGAGTTGGCCAAACACTCGTTTCCAACATTATTAATACTCTGGCAGAGAGTGTGGCTTGCCGCACTTGCTAAAACTATGACTACAACTATTACCACTTTTCAGCCAAGGAAGAGTGTCGATGATATATTACTTTCGTTGACACTCCCCCTGTAGGACATTGGGTGGAAAACATTAAAAATTCTCATCTCACATAGAAAAAACATACGAGTGCGACATTAGGGAAATCTTCTGAACCAACATCCAAACAATTGGCTGCAAAGAGAATCGTTTAACTGGTAAATTACGAGCAGCAAAAGAAAAAAACTGAAGTTCATTGAAATTCTCTAATGCCTTGACCAAAGGTCGCAGGGGAGATATTTTAGTTGTATCCAAAGACAGGGAAACATTTGAGATCGGATAACAGGGAAACTTGAATTTATATGAAACGCTACCATTTCGATTGAAGTCACGCATGACATAGCCATGGCGTAGTTGCGGCAAACCAATACTTGGAATTTTCAATATCTCTAGTTTACATATCTCATGTATCCAGGTATATTTTCTTATATATTCTTGTTCAATTGAAAAATGTTGGTAAACAACCTTAAGGTAAAAACCAGCATAAAAGTTTTAATTAGTAGAACTGTTTTATATTCACTTTCATACAATGTCCTTCTGCTTTAGTGCAAAAATGGGTGGGGGATGCCACAAGATGCGCGATAAGATGCTATGTTCTTATCAGAAAATGTTCTAAATTAATGCGCAATGCTGATTCTACTACAGTATGAATTAAATGAAAAGTATGAATCCAGGAGTATGTGGGTTATAAAGGGTTATTCATTTAATGTTTTAAGCCGCCGGTCTATCTAGACTGTCCGCTGTTAAATACTTACCTCGGATTTGCACCTCCATCTATATAGAGTCCAACTCACCCAACAATTAAAGCCGGCTGACCATTCACAAAGCCGCAGATATGTTGATTGGGTGCTACAACAACAGGTTTTCAATACTGATTTTTCGAACAAAATTTCTTCAGCGATGAAGCTCATTTCTCACTCGGTGGTTACATCAACAAGCAAAATTATCGCATATGGCGTTCAGAGAAATCAGAAGTGATTGTGGAAAAGCCATTGCATCCCGATAAAGTGGCTGTTTGATGCGCATTATAGCCTGGAGGTGTCATTGAGTTGTATTTTTTGAAAATGACGCTGGAGGAACCGTCAATTAAGAACGCAATAGACGTATGCTAACTGACATTTTTGGGCCTGCAATTGAAGATTATGAACTGAACGATATGTGGTTTCAACAAGACAGTGCCACGAGCCACACAACACGACCAATTTTGTATTTATTGCATGAGAATTTTCCAGAAAGCATAATTTCACATTTTTGCAACGTTAATTGGTCACCAAGATCATGCGATTTGACGCCGTTAGACTGTTTTTGTGGAGCTACGTTAAAGACTGTGTTTACGCGGACAATTCCCAAACGTTGGACCTTTTGAAAACCAACATTCGTCAAGTTATCGTCGAAATACCGCTCAAAATATGCGAAAAGTGATTGAAAATAACCTCAAAAGGATCCAGCACTGCAACCAATCCAGGGGATGTCATTTAAATGACATTGTATTTCGTACACAACGGCAAGGTCCAAGCATTATAATGAAATAAATGTTTCATTAAAATCATAACCTTCTGTGTGTTTTTTTTTAACTTTACTTTTGAAACCGAAAAATGGATAATGTAAATGTGGGGATCCAGGGAATTTTGGGTTGCCTGGAGCGAAAGGTGGCTTTTGGTTTACAACTGTGTGAGCCGGAAATATTCCAAGGAAGCTTGTAATATTTCTCACAAATTGTTCACCGAGGAAGGAAAAAATGAAGAATAAAAACACAAGGAATTAGAATTTGGAATGGACAATTTCTTTTTCTTTTTTTGAAATTGAACAATTTGCGCGGAAGCTTACCAACGTGAACTGGATAGTTTGAACTCACAGTAACAAGTAAGTTTTAGCTTGCAATTTTGGGAATGACAGAGCGACTAAGAGAGTATATAAGACAGATTGTAGCCATCTTTAGAACATTCTGTAACACACACCAATCAAACTATTAAAGCTTGAGTTGGTGTGTGATTTACGCGCTCAAACCGTGGATATTTGGCGGATTAACATTAGGGTGGCCAGGCGGATGCCAAACTAAAATGAATATGAAAGTTATCGGAAATATACATATTTTGGCATCAACAGATAACCTGTTACTAGGTAATTTTAATTGTAGGTACATGAAACGACAACGTTATCCTGTTACATTTTATAAAGCATTATTTTAAATGCTTTGCAAAAAAATATACATTATTAAGGTTTGCAGGGGGAATTCAACTTTACTAAATTGGTCAATTTATATGGAAAGTAATCGTTCATGAATCATTTTCATTTTCACAAATAAGTTTATCAAACGCGAAACCCGAAAGCAGCAGGAGAAGACAAAAGGTTAAGGTTATTTCAAGAGACTCAGCTCTTTCAAAAGTATTTAACTTTAAAATCTTTGCTAGGCATAGAATAATTTTAACAACTCAAAATATATTTCAAATTAATATAATTAAAAAAAAACTATTATCAATATTTAAATGACTCACTGTGTTCCTTGTATACATTTTTCAAACTTAAGTGGGTAAAACTTTTTGGGTCTTACAAACTAGATTTCCTTAATGAAATATTAGCTCACTAGATTTCATGACAACAAAAATTTCTAAAAATGTTTCAGCCTAATATTTACTCTTTTTCCATGTTGTGGTTACACAACCTTCGTAAAGCACTAGTCAAATTATGCTGTTGATCTCAAAAATCTCTGCCTAATCACAAATGGTTTTTTATAACTCTAAAAAAAGGCACTTTTCCTTAATTACGCCTGGCTAAACAATTCTGCTTCATAACAATTTAAATTAGCAATTGCCTTGTGCTCTCATCATCCCCAGTACGTGTAGCTTATATCCATTTGAAATGAAAGTTTTTCAAATTCCCACACACAATATCCTTAGACATTGAAGGGTATCTCCGATTCGGTTCATTTAACAGGCTTACATGCCATCCAAACCACCACATCGTGCAATTGTTGTCTGTTGAGCAACATGATTTTATTTCTATGAAGTGCTTAAAATAATTTAAAACTTATACTTTGGCCAACTGTACGAGTAGTTAAGTCAACTAAACAAACCTAACCCAAACTAAAAGCAAAAACTTTTCTCTATGTCCCTGCTTGTGATCCTTCGCATTCGTTGAATTTGTAATAAGAAGAATATTGTTCGGTTTTGGGCGTTTATTTCGAATGTCTAATGCTTTATGACCGCCTTAGGTAGCCGAGAAACTACCACAGGGAATGTCTTCAACTAAATCTTCACTCCCCTCTCCCGCACTGCTGACAACGAGTGTACGTAGATGAGTAGTGAGCACTTGAATTTTAGCAAAACGAAGCGAAAAACTTTTTCGCTCAAGTGCTGCAACAGACAACGAAATGAGAATGCTGCCCGTCATGATTTTAAGAAGTCTTCTATAGACTACTTTCGTCCTTCTTACCTCGTCAAACATACTCATACTTCGATGCAGGAATACGAGCTAAGTATGTAAGGATTCTCATCATATTCAAGTCCATGTAGAATACATACATTATATTATTGTATATTTAAGTAAAGTTTCATTTTCCTTAAGTTACGATTTTATTTTTGTTACTTCTGATTTCAGCTCAAACCGTGTTCTGGCCATCGCTTGGTCTTAACGTTTGATATTTTGCTTTTAGGCATTTTGTGGCAACAAACTTTTTCGCCTCTCAAAAAAAAAAATATATATATAAAATAAAATAAAAAAAAAAATAAAGAAAAAATAAGAGGAAGAAATTATTATATTTGTGGAAGTTTTGCTTTCAATTCACCTTTTTCCGGAAATCTGTTGTGGTCTTGTTCCTTTTTTTCTCGTTTTATTTTTTCTATTGGCGTACGAATCATTCAAAAGTTTCGCAAACAAAAGTTTAAGGTTTTTTTCCATGTTTTTTCCCCAACGTTGGCCTCTTTCAAGTGGACATTAAACTTTAAGGGAATTTAATTGGGCAACTGGAAAAAAAATGGAGTAAATTGAATGCATGAAAATGTCGGTAAAATTTGAAATAATTAGAAAGTTTAAAAGGAAAACGCATTTTGTTTAAGCCTTGACTGAAATGGGCCATAACTGCGGTGACGACATGTGGTCATATGTAATAGTTATAAACAATGACGCCGGCGTCTAACTTTCATTTTAAATATTCTAATGATTTAATCAGAAATGCAGCCGGATCCCTTTAAAAATGTTAAAAATGAAAAATGGGATAAAAATGCATCATAGTTTGCAGGAAGACGATCAAAAAAGAATAATAGGATATTAAACATTCTCATACATCTTGTAACGCATTGTGATTACTACTTTCTCTACCGAATTTCACCAAGAATAAAGTCCATTAAGTTGATGTATTTGAAACTTTTCAAAGCACTATAATGTTTAGAATTGGAAATTTCAAATCGTTTCTTTCGGCCAAAGTAGATGCTAATTAGGGAAAAGGGGAACTTTATATACATATAATCAGAAAATCTGCACTAAAAATTGGCAAATGCTTTGGAAAATAAAATAGGCAAATAATACGTTCGAATGCCATATGTAATATCTTCTATCGAGAAAAAAGTTACTCTTAACGTCAACATTAAGTTCAGGGTAAGAAAGCTAATGCATCGAATGCAATATATACTGCTCGCTGGTTGAGGAAACCATAATTTCTAAAGCCATCATTAATCTTTCCATGGGAGAAATCTAATGACGGTTTTTAATACCTTGGCGATAGCTAGTGCAAATTGTCACGAAATACGTCAACATTAACGGGTCATCCATTTTTCGGGTTTAAAAATAAAGTTAAATAAAACAATAATGCTTGGACCTTGCCCTTATGTAAGAAATACATACAATGTCATTTAAATGGCCACCTCTGAATTGGTTGCAGCAGTGAATCCTTTTGCATCTCAGCGATACCTTAACGAATGTTGGTTTTCAAAAGCTCCAACGTTTGGGGATTATACGTGTAAACACGGTCTTTGGCACAGTTCCGCAACAAAGGTTTAACGGCGTCAAATCGCATGATATTGGTGGCCAATTGACGTCGCCAAGACGTGGTCACGCTTTCTGGAAACTTTTCATGCAATAAAACCAAAATCGGTAGTATTCTCTGGCTCGTGGCCTAGTCTTGTTAAAACCACATATCGTCCAGTCAATAATCTTCAATTGCAGGCAAAAAAATGTCGGTTATCATACGCCCATAGAGCTTTGAGTTGACGGTGACAGTTCCTCTAGCACCATTTTCGAAAAAATACGACCCAATGACACCTCTAGACTATAATGCGCACCAAACAGCCACTTTTTCCAAATGCAATAGCTTTTCCACAATCATTTCTGAGTTCTCTGAGCTCTACACGTAGTGAGAAATTTGCTACATCGCTGAAGAAAAATTTGTTCAAAAAATCAGCATTGAAAGCCTGTTGCTGTATCACCCAGTCAACATATCTACGGCATGGTTTATGGTCAGCCGATTTTAATTGTTGCCTGAGTTGGACTCTATATGGATGCAGGTGCAAATCCAAATGCAAAATACTCCATAATGAGCCCTAAAATAGCTCCAATAACTGAGAACGCCGTGAAACCGACAAATTCGGATTATCCGGCACACTTTTACTAACAGAAACGATATTTTCAGCAATATGTACATTGGGATGATCCACAGGCCTGACCACATCTGTATCGCTTTCATTCTCTTTAAAAGATCTTTATAATCTTGCCAATTCCTTGCACAGTAGGTCGATTATGACAACCATAATCACCCCGTAATGCACGAAAATTACGCACGTTTAAATCACCACTTTTGTAGCAAGTTGTAACTATTTTGATGCGTTCTTTGGTTGTTAAACGATCTATATTTGTAAATGGCAAACCTTTCACTAAATAAATAACACTTCAGATGACAGCCTTGTCAAACTGGCGGGTTAGAAACAACTAAATGGATAATGCTTTATTTACGGTTTCGAAAAACGGCTAAATTTGCGTGGGATACACCAGAAGGGGTGTGGCAATATCGTCTATTTTCTTTCCCACAAATTTGTTCACTAAGTGCATGTTATGTACAAAATTCGTCTGAATACAATACACGTTATGTATAAAAATTAATTGAATTCAATACAACTGCTTCGATAATATTAAGCTAAGAATATAAGAGTTAAATCGATCGCTCACATGGAAGTTACCAGAGCAGGCGTGGTTACGTGGTCGGGTTTTCTCCATTTTCACAGAAAATTATTAACCAACGGATTACTTCTATCTAGAAACTAAAGAAAAAATATTGAATTTCTAAAAAATCAACTAATTTGTTTAAGAAGTATCGGAAGGGATGTGTTAATGCAACCCGTTGTTATTCTGACACTTTACTTTGGCAAACACTCGGTGTGAACCAAATATGCTGCATTTAAATAATGCTGCAGAAATTAGAATTTTATGCAATAATATAGAGGGAGCTACAATTATTTATAGATTATCTTCATAACATTAAACCATTGCAAAAGTGTAATTGCAAATGTTGAATATGGAGTATAAAAACATTGGTTTTTAAGGCCGTTGTTATTTTCAATTTTTTAAATTGATATTCATAATTTGAATCTTACTGGTAAATTACATATTTTTGCAAACGATGCTTGACCTTTCTATACCCAAAATTATGACTTGGCTTTGAAATGCAATACGGAATCGGATATCGGATATATAAACTCGTTCTTAATAAAAAAGTAGTAAATTAACACGGTTTACACCACATGTAAACGCATTAAATGACAATTTTAGCATTTTTTTCATGATAACATGGTTACTGAAACCCATGATGTGAAGTATTTGAGGATTACTTTGAAAAGTAATTTTTTCTTGGGATTCACATATAACAGAAATTAATTCAAAAATTTGCACCGGTCATTGGTATACTACATAAAATGAAATAGACTGCCGCTCAATCGAATAACGCCCCCCATAATCATTTACCAGTAGTGACTATCATTTAAAGTACACTTCACATAATAGTTCAGTTTTTACTTATTTGTTTCTCCTACTTCCACACATCACCTACAAAAAATTTCAAGCCATGCAAGTGTCCCAATATTTTACTTCGCTCTTTTCTTTTAAATGAGTGAAAAATGTGTTCTTCTTTTTTGGTCCATTTGAATAGCACCCCTCACGCGGTAATCAGTTTAAGTGTGAAAGTCGTTTGCTGATCATCATAAATCAGATTGGATTACAGTAACTGTGTATAATTAAATATAAAACAATCGATTTTAAGTATAATGGGCCGAGCTAAATCTTTGAGTGTCGGGGAAAGATCCAAAATTAAAACCTATAAGAAGTGTTGACTTTCTATTCATCAAATAGCCAGAAAAGACTAATAGAAATCGCAAAGTTATATCGACATATTTATGTGACACCGAAGGCTATGGAAATAATATGAGAGGTCGAACAGCAAGTGCTATTACAGCCGCTGACAAGAGGGCTATTCTGAGATATGCCTCAAATTCACACGACTCTGCTGCCAAAATCAAAGAAAAACCTAGCATAAGTGCAAGTGCATTGCGGTAAAAAGAGTTACCTTCAAAGCAGCGCACTTGCAACACTTGAGACTTAAAAATAAACCACCGCTAGACAATCTCCGTAAGGAACATCGCCTTAATTTTTGTCGTACGACTATGACGTGGAATAGAGAGTGGAATAGAATTATATTTTCCGACGAAAAAAAAATTTAATTTAGGAGGTTCTGATGGATATAATTACTACTTCCACGATCTTCGAAGAGAGGAACATCTAATCGATCGATTGCACAGCCGGGGAGGTGGAGTTATGGTATGGGGTGCGATCTTTTATTATGGCACAATAGAGCTGCCGCTTCTCTCTGCAAAAATGAATGCGACTTCATACAAAGCCGTGCTGGAAAAAGCTTTTCCTGAAGTTAAAAATGTTTTCGGATACTTGGAATGGAAATTCCAGCATGACAATGCGCCAGTCCACACAGCAAGAGTCGTCAAATCATGGATTGAAAGCCAAAATGTTGTCTCCAGACTTAAACATTATTGAAAACGTCTGGGGATAGCTAGTATGCAAGGTGTACGAATCAGGCAAACAACATTGAAGCAAAAGTGAACTCATTAATGGAATTAAACAGGTTTGCTCGTGTATTTCGCTGGACCTAATCAAAAAACTGTATGATTCTTTACCGAACTAAATATATGAATGTATTCTCAACCAGGGCGGAAGCACTCGCTACTAAATTTTATTTAAAATACTTATTTTTAAATTAGTTGTAAGCAAACAATAATACCTTTAATTTAGAATTAATGTTTTCGTAAATAATCTAATTTAAGTAAGGGGGGCTATTCAAATGAATCAAAAACTAAAATTGAATTTCAAACCTTTTTTAGTGTTTAATGTTTTAGTACTTATTTTATTTATTTATTTCTGGCTTGTAATTTAAAGCCTTCCGGCCAATTATAAGTAAATTACAATATGCAACAATTCATCATAATAAAAATTAAATATAAAATTTATAAAAAATTAATTCAAATTCAAATTCAAATTCAAAAAAAAAAAATTCAAAATTAATTAATTCATTAAAATGAAAGAAAATTTGTGTTATAAGATTACAGCAAATACGTGAAATATGATTTATAAAAGCACAATCAGCTCGTTACAATTATTAGTTTGAAAAAAACCGAGCTTAGAAAACTATGTAAAGGGGGTGGTAATCAAGTGAGCGGCACTGTACATATTAAATATGGAAACTAAAATATTAATTTATCAAGCCCTTGTTTAAAGTAAAGGATAGATATCTTGAGGTCATTACAAAATATGCAAAATAAAGCACTGAAAATAGTTTGCAATTTACAAAATTTTAGGTTAGGTTCGATTAGGTTAATTCAGGTTAACTATATCTTTATGTATAAACGTTTGTAAATCTATATTGCCTATTTATGGACTCTACAAGATATCAATTACTCTTGTATGATTTTAATAATTTGAAAAATGTGGGCTTTCGTACCTTCAGTTAAGAACAGCTAAATGCAGATTAGGAACTACTAATCAAAGCATTGAATAGTTTAGAGCATGACAATTTGCCTGTAAATATAAAAAGAATGAGCAGAATATCTCACAAGAATTTCTTTTAGAAAATCTTCAAATGCTTCTTGAATAAATTTGGAATAGTTCTGAAAATGATTCCAATTCATTTATTTGTACATATGCTCTTTATTATTTTGTCCTTTTTTTTTTAAGTAATTATTTACGTTTTGAAATAGTATTTAAATTTGTAAATAATTTGTACGTGTTTTTTTACCAACTTGCCTCAAATAAATTCACTGAGGCCAATTAAAATCCGAAATATATTTATTCATGAATAAATGATAACTAAACAAAGGTATAAAAGATACCAGAAGGGGCGTGGTTACTTGGCTGATTCTTTCAAATTCTATCAAGAATTAGAAGTCCATATAATAAACACAGTTCTAAGTTGTTGCAGCCTACGAGTGAGTAAATACAGGAAAATCGTTCAATTTGTATGGGAGGTACTGGAAGGCGTGGGACGATATAGTCCATCTGCAATGCCCGCCAAAGGTCTGGCAAAATATAACGCTGTGCAAGGTTTCATGAGGTCTAATAAGGATTTATGACAGTTATTATGTCTACCAGTCACCCAGTTAGCCAGCCAACTAAGTCAACATAAAAAGTCTCCAAATACATTTGGTGATAAGATAATATTTTTTTTACTTTAAACGCTTCTTTCGCGATGTTTTATTTTTGCCGTATCAAATGGTCATTCTTTGCTACGGACGAAGGTATAACAGCAAACCACTGTAAACAAACAGAAACTGAAGTACATCCCATAATTTTGTTTGTATTTTAACGTAATGTAAGAAGCCAAAATGTGTGAAAACGAACACGGTTTCTATTGGAATCTAACTAAAGAACGGCAATTTATACATTTAAGGAAATTAAGTTATATAGTCGATAAGAGAAATTGTGTGTGCTGGTAATAATATTGAATTTGTGCATATTTTTAAATATTATGCAAATCGCATTTTAGTTACTTCATGATTAATTTTTCAACAGCGTTGAGAAATAATATAAAAATAGTAATGTAACTCCATGATAAATTAATTGGGTCCGATTTAATTTGAAGGCTCTTCTGGATTCAAATTGGTTATAAAGTTTTTCATGGCCTCCTTTTCCTAATGGTATGCCAGACTCCCCTACTTACTTTGGGGGTGTTACCCCCATCGGGGTGAATGAACAGTAACAATTTATATTTACCGATTTATATTAATATGCATGGATGAGGTTCAATCGGGATACTCAAAAAAAGCTCTAGTATTTTACATGTCATAACCAAAAGGAGGCGATTCAGCATAATCATTAACGCAAATAATTGCATATACATCAGCAACATGTAGCTGTCGATGTGGCTGGCGAATTTACCCCACTGGCTTAATGCATATCAGCATTGATGATTGGATACTCTCCTTGTCTTACAAGCTATCCGATAACAAGCATCACACCGAAGTTTCCTTTCAGTACTTTTTACTTCACCAGTTTTCACTCTTAATTATTACGGAAAGACCATTGCCAACTATGCTTCTCAGATCAAAGAAAGACTACATTTCAGTAATCATTTCTTGCATCTAAAACGGTAGTTAACATTGAGTGCCAGAGTTGGAGGGGACACTGTCGTGGAACCTGAATCCATTCCCTCAGGCTCTGTTGGATATCCTTTACCACACTCGTATAAGAGGTTTTTCCAACTATGACCTCTCAAACTCAATCACCCTTTGGTGACAATTATCATATAATTTACAAAATGCTACTTCTCTTTGTCAAAAAAATCAGAGAGAATTATTTGGAATGAGAGATATTAATCTGCCCTTTTCGACAACAAGCATTCATGCCGCAGCAACTTAAAGGTTTGCAGTTTTAGATGTTAGCATTTGGAGTTATAACGATTTTTAGTAACCCATTTTTCTTCTCATTTTCAGGATATCATTCGATCCTACATTGAAAACATTTCCTTTTCCTATCGTCAAAAAGGCACTGAGTAAGTAACCATGTTATCACAAATTTATGGCCTTTAATGCGAGTTTTACTGACTACTTCATTATGTTCTAAACATATTATATTTCAACAGCTATAAATATTTTATTAATTTTGTAACATTTCACAAAAGTCAAAATATTCTGATACTTTTTTTTGGCAAATTATTAAATAATTTTAAAATCCAATTATTCATGGCATATCAAAAGCAGAATGTCAATCTAAAAATCTCATTGAATAATTAAGAGATTTCCTTGCAGCAACCATCAACAATTATATTCGCAACAATTTTGAGTTACTACAAAAGTTCATGTTTAGCAGATGCGTCTTTGTTCCCAGACCTTTCAGCTGGTGTGAGAGTCCTTCACTTGAATTTCTTATCATTTGCCACAAAGTAAAACTTCCAATGCCACATCAGAAATAAAAATTAAACAAAAACAATTGAAATATTAAGTGGGGAGTATCCCGTACTCAGGCCGCAAGTTCTGCGTCTCCGCCAGAAGTGAGTGAGGCCCTGTGAGTTAATATTAAAACATTTGTTATAACAACAATTATGTTCTGTGCAATTAAGACTATCATTAGCTGTCCTTTGGAACAAAACACATCATCATTAAAAACTGAAGCCCTTCTCACTTGGGCCAGCATACCCCTAAAAATCCATCCCAGTGTAAGAGGGTTCTTTCATTGCTTTTCATGATTTTGACATTTTTAAATGCCAACAAATTAAGGCATTTCCTCCGACAGCTCGTCTCATCGTCATCTTCATCGTCACTCACCCATGCCCCATTATCCAACACGTCTTTTGATAATTTCAACAACAATATTAACGAGTGCCAAGCAAATCAACGCTCTTTGGGGAACAACACTGGCGAAATGTTGAAAATGTTGCGAAAGAAATACCAAGCTAACGATAAGGTTTGATATTCTTTAGGCAGTTGAAATTTACAATATGCAATTATTGCCTTTATTTCTAAAAAGTGAACAAGAACGTCTGTCATACGCAATACCACTGTATATCTTACAAAAAAAGGAAATTCAAGCCCTGAAAGGATGGGTTGGTTGGAGCCTTACGTAGGGTATTTATGGAAATGATATTTATTGTAGGGTATTTTTATAAATGTATCGAACTCTATAATTTAATCGCGTAAACTATACTTTTAGGTGAGCCGCTAAAAAATTGTGGAACAATTTCAGCCGATTCGAACAACAAATTCATTATCATCAAAGTCAAATCAAATTTATTAACAAATTTGTTATCATCATCAAATCATTATCATTAATCATTATTCGCAAGGTATAATTTCAGAACCCTATATTAAAACATGGACTGATACAGCATATTTTCAGTAAATATCGGTCTAATCGAACTACGTCATATATTGTAAATACAACTTTGTCCTGTGAAGTCGGTAAAACATGTTATGTGGGCCTCATGTGAGTTAGTCAATATGTCCACGCAAAATATATTTAATTGCCATTTAATTATTAATGTTTTGTTCCAATTATTGTTGTCTTCCGGAATTAATAGAGCCAAGTGTAGAGAGTGCTATATCGAAATACGAACTAACATGGCCCATTTTCAACGGAGTTATCACTCGATCCAGTCAAGGAATGTTCACAAAATATATTATTAAACTATGTCTTGTGGAAGCAAAAACATTAGACTTGGTCATTTCCATCAAAAGCAGAGCGATAAGATCGCTTTTCCACAAGATTTGTACCAGATAATAGTCAACCAAATACGAGTATGCACAGTAAAATGACAAAATGAAGTCTAGGCGATCTTCTTTCATAGTGAATGTATCAGAATATGAATCGAGGTTTCGAGTAGCGATTATACAGGGTGATTTTTTAAGATTTAAGTTTTTCAGCTTAGCAGCACTGGTTGGTAATGGCGTCCAAACGTCATCTGTCAAAGTGAAAAGTGTACAGTATACTCTGCCATTTCATAATGGAAAGACTAACAAACGAGCAACGATGGCAAATCATTGAAATTTATAATCAAAATTCGTGTTCGATGACAAATGTGCATCGTTTGATACGACCATTTTATGGTCGTCATAATCGACCTGCTGAATCAACAATTCGTATTGTTATCTCCAAATTTCGCACCAAATTTACCTTGTTGGACATAGAATCATCGACTCGCATGCGTAGAGTGGGTACCGAAGAAAATATTGCAGCCGTAGCGACCAGTGTTAATGACGATCGTGAAATATCAATTCGTCGCCGTTCTCAGCGATTGGGCATGTGTTACTCATCCACAAGGACAATTTTACTCTTTAATTTGGATTTGAAAGCCTATGAAATTCAACCCACGCAAGAATTGTAGTCAAATGACCTACCACGACGTCTAATTTCTGGTGAATGGGCCTTAAAAAAAGCTCAATGAAAATCCGCTGTTTTATCCAAAAATTGTGTTCAGCGATGGGGCTCATTTCTTGCTGAACGGATACACACACAAGCAAAACAGTTTCATCTGGAGTGATACCACAGCCACATGCCATATATGAAATACCGATGCATCCGAAAAAAATGGCAATCAGGTGTGGTTTATGGGCTGGTGGCATCATCGGTCCATTTTTCTTCAAAGACGACCGTGGCAGAAACGTTATCAACAACGGCGAACGATATCGAGCCACGATATGTGATCTTTTTTCCTTTTGCCCCAATTGGCTGAATTGAACTTGGTTGACATGTGGTTTCATCAGGACGATGCAATATGCCACACTGCTCGTGAAACAATGGATATGTTGAGGGATGAATTTGGTGAGCATTTTATCTCTCGATTTGGCCCCAAAGATCTTGCAAGTTAACCCCCCTTGAGTATTTCTTGTGGTGTTGTGACAAGTCGTTAGTCTATGTGGACAAGCCGAACACTATTGAAGCCTTACAGGATAACATAACACGCGTTATTCGTGAAATACAGGTCGAAATGCTCAAAAAGGTGACAAAAATTGAACCTTCCGAATGGACATTTTGAAACAGAGCCGCGGACAACATTTGCATGAAATTATCTTTAAAAATTAAATGGTAAAGACCAATTTATCGATTCCAATAAAATTCCAATAATTCCAACAATTTTAATATATGACGCAAATTTTAGTATTTTATTCCATTCTAAAAAAAAAACTACGATCGAAAACTCACCCTTTATATATAAATGCTTTGGTGTACCAACCCTCTTTACAAAATATCTGCTGCTGGCACAAACTAGAGTACATTCTAGGATATTACACATAACTTTTATACTAAAAATCGTTAAATCAATTGAAATATAATGAAATACAACAATTTAAAAGCAAATAACTATCGATCAGAAATTTTTAACACTTTATATTAAGTTACGATTGTAAAATGTTACGATAGTAAAAACTTAACATAAAATTTTGGGCAACCATACCTCATATTACAGTTTTAAATGAGATTTTCTATAAATTTAGAAGAGAATATGATCTATAAGAAAATGACAAAAATATTAAATGAATAAATTACAACTTATAACTCTTCGATTCGAAATTACTTCTGCACCAAAGTTTCAAAGCGAATACCATTGTAAGTTTAAAGGATTTGCTAAGTTTTTTAGTCAACTGGCAGTTTCCAAGTTCCACAATTGTTAGAACCTTTTTGTGCTACAAACCGCTCTGATAAATTACTGTAAGATTCCCCCACTGTGAGACTAAGGAGTTGAATGAAAGTGATAGGCGGCTGTGGTGGCGAATGAGTAATGTTAATTACCACAAAATATAAGAAATATAAAAATTTTTGTTTTTAAATTTTACTCGAATTTGTATACGAGTACACAGCACAAGTGGATGAGTGAGTCTATCTATGTCTGGTGCTGGTGTTTATGTGTGAGTTTGTGTTCTTGTATTAAGAAGTAATTTGCAGTTAAATAGCACTTGTGTGTGTGTGTGTGTGTGTGGGTTGATAATTATATTTAAAGAAAATGTCAGTGGTATTATTATAGCTACGATTTTGGGAAGTACCCACAGAAAGGCGATGAATGTTTGCTCAGTCCTTTGCAATAGAAAAAGGCGAATGTTCTCCTACAATCTTTATTCAGTTGTCGATGGCGAAATGAATGAATGGAACGCAAACGAATACAGCCTCAGCGGCTTCTTAAGGCTTTTCAATTTCAGCTACTCACTGTCTCTCTATCCCACTCTCTTTGCCTCCTCCTAGCATCCAAGAAATGCCATTATTATGGTTCATACTAGTGGCAGCCAGAGTTGTGCCATTTGAGCTGCCGCCACCCATTCTATTCCACTTCAGTTCATTTAATAGTCATTCTAAACCTACAAAACCATTAAGTGAGTACTTTTTAAGTCATTTCGGAAGAACTTAATATGAGATAATGACATTTGATTATTGTTTACGTTCAAAAAATTTCAACTGAAAATGCGGAATGAAAACAATAAATTTTCCAAATGGCTGAGGAAATACGTATTTACACAGTAAAGTGTAATGGAGAAATTGCGGGATAATTTAGAATTCTGCTAAAATAAATTATATGACTTCAGTTTATTTTTCTTTGCGGTATAAAATATATTTATGTGGTACCTCGTGGAAAAGCTGGTGGAGAGGAAACTTCCTTTGGCATTCATTTGCCCAAATTCCATCTGTTGCTGTAGAGAAAAGTGGTGGCATCGAAGAAAATTTTTCAGTGATAGCTAATAAACATGTTGCCCAAAAACAATTAGCTGCTTTCATTTTAATAAGGACATTTTATCAAGAGAAAATAGAAAGTTTTTCCTTAATATGTCAGAGAATTAAGCGTTTTTTAAGGTTTTTGTAGACGAAAATCTAGAAGAATATAAAGGTAGTGAAATTATTTTCTGAAAATGACTAAAATTATAGTAATACGATCAAAGTTTAGAACTGAAAATGCTGCCCGACCTAAGCATAATTTTCTTTTTTCTGGATGGGTTCATTCCATTCTAGTTTGTTCGATATTGTGTAGTTTTCTAGATAAATGGCAATATATTTGGAAAACTATCAGCCAGTTTTCATAAAACGAATCGGGTTGATTGATTCGAATAACTATTTGTGTTCGTCTTGGTAAATCCAAAAATTTTTATTTTAAAGAGCTTTTATTTCTGTTAAGTAGGATTACCAAAAAACTAGAATTTTTGTATAAAACAACATGAAGAAATATTGAAAATATTGTCAACATAGTTTTTTGAAAAATTTGGTAATTGATGAAAACTTTCATACATTTTATAAAACGACTCGTTAATAGACGATTCGTTCATTTACCATTTTGAACGTTTTATGAAAACAGGCTGTATAATATTAGGCTTTAATAGCGTTCGATTAATTCTGAAATCAACCTTTCAGTGTGGGATTATAAAAAAAAAACTCCTAATTTTTTTAGTTGTTTTTAGGATAGTCCAGCTTATGAGAACTGTTGGCTACAGCAAAATTGTTTAGAGAACCGCTTTAGGACAAATCAGTCCCCAATTTAGATGGAGTACATTTACATCCGTTTTTGGCTTAATATAAGCTGAGGTACCTTTGAGTGCTTAAACGAAATATTTGAAAAATTATCAACAAATTTCATTGTAGAAGAATTGTGTGAAAGAGGTAAAAAATACATAGAAAATATCTCACAAAAATACTACTTTACTATTTTCCCTGATTGAAATCTTTTGACTGAATTCTCTCAAATATCTCGCAATTTTGTGTTCTAAAGTGAAGTTCCGTAAATTGTAGGGGAGTTTAGATTTTCCAACAAGGAAACCCACTTCTTTCTAAACGCCTTTTTCCGATTAACTCGAACTTTGGTTCATGGGGAAGGTCAAGTAACTGATCATTCTACTTATATGGATTTGCAATGACGATACATGTACGAATGTACGAAAAGTGGACAACGAAGTTAAATATCGCATTATAATTAACGGACTATTTACTCCAAACAACTGCAGCTGTTTGTTATGTGGAACTGATATTGCTTTGTAAAGTAATATTACATTTAATACTACATATTTTGTATTCCACATACCAAATTCTGTAAGAGGCAGTTTAGCATACGCTTTAGTTTTTCTGTACAGAATTTGGAATTAAAATTTGCACCTGTGGTCAAATTTTTTTAGCTTCTCTGTCAAATGAATTGTCGATAATCGCCAAGATATGCCTAATATCGCCAAAATGTGAAATCATATTATTAAAAATATAATTTTTTTTATCATATCCACACAAATATGATAGCATTGCTTAGCATATTTTTAAAAATTTTTTGTATTAAAATAGTTTATAACAAATTGATTTATAAAAAAATATGATGATCCATCTCAAAACCCCCGGTCTGGCGAGGTTGTCTGCTATTAAATACCTGTCATCTGGAGTGTTATTTATTTAGCGAAAGTTGTTAAACGATTTATATTCGTAAATGGCCAACGAATATGCATCGTTTAACAACTGAAGAACGCGGAAAAAATGATTCAAACATGCCCTTTCAATTGAACAACATTTTCTTCAGCGATGAAGCTCATTTTTCACTCAGTAGTTATGTCAACAACCAAAATTGTCGCATATGGGGCAGGGGGTACTCAAATGGAATTGTGGAAAGCCTTTGCATCCGAAAGAAATGGCTGCTTGGTGCGCATTATGATCTGGAGTTATCATTTGGCGGTATTTTTTCGAAAATGACACCGGAGGCACCTCAAAACGGCCCACTGATGCAACCAATCCAGAGGCGGTTATTTACATGACGCAATATTTCGCACATAATAGTAAGACCCAAGCATTATAATGAAATGAAAGTTTCATCGAAATCATAGCTTTAAGCGAGTTTTATCTAACTTTACTTTCAAAAGCGAAAAACAGACAGCTCTGTGATGATTGGAATGACATCTGAAATGATTTAAAATATAAATACAGATAATGAAATAAAATACATTATACAACTTTGTTTCTAGTTTCGAAATCTTATCAGAAAATATCAAATATAAATATCAAAATATCAGAATGCATTTGTAGTATCAGCTGTCGATTGATAGCATAGAGTTGACTTAAGGCAGTCTAAATCGAATATAAAACAACGGCCAGGGCGAATTATCAAATCAAATTAAAAAATATGTGCTTTTTGCTCACGATTCCATTCCCATTCTGTCTTATGACAACAAACTTTTAACTACTTCATAGAACCGCATCACTTTTAACTCAAAATTCATGTTGATATGTTTTTAGCTTCAATGCTCATTTATTATGTTTTATTTCTACGAGTCACCTAACTGGTTTGAAAATATTGTTCTTTTGACGTCCTTGAACAATTACCATTTGACAATTCCCTTTATCTTTCAAAGCATTTAGCTCTGCGTCATAATATATATTGGAGAATTAGCATATCAACTGAATTCCGGTGTGACAAATAATCATATCCATAAGGAGAATAGGTATGGCACTTTTCGACGCAGGGAGGGTTACAGGATTTAATTTATTATGTTTTAATTTGTTATGATTTAGCAGAGATCCGAAAAAAACGTAACTTTCCGGAAGTGTGTCAGTTAAACGCCTCACTATGTAAATGGATCTAGTCGGTTCAGTTTTCTTTAGATATATTTAGATCTAATAAGGTAAAACAGATATGTTAATGTTTCCAATGTTCTTTATACAAATACAGGGTGACTCACGAATTGTGGTACGGGGTAATAGTAACTGCCAATGGAAACCATTATTTAAAGATATTGAAGGAGTTTTATTTTATCAAGCCAAATTGAAAAATATGTGCCTTTTGCCTACGATTTCATTCCCATTCTGTCTTATGATAACAATTTTGAGCTACTTCATCGCATTGCATCATTTTTGACTCATAGTCGTTGTCAATAAGTTTTTGGTTTCAGTATCCATTTATTTTATTTTAT
Organism: Philornis downsi; assembly: GCA_019455685.1. Taxonomy (NCBI): domain Eukaryota; kingdom Metazoa; phylum Arthropoda; class Insecta; order Diptera; family Muscidae; genus Philornis; species Philornis downsi. Next base: position 1,316,392 of record JAHXMU010000742.1, read on the forward strand.
ATAAATATTTTATTTTCTACGAGTAACTTGACTGGTTTGAAAATATTTTTCTTTTGACGTCCTTTACCAATTATCATTTCACATCTTTCGAAGTATTTAGCTATTCGAGATAATATATTTTAGAGAATTGCCACATCAGCTCAATTCCGGTGTGACAAATAATCATATTCATAAGTAGAATAATTATGGAACTTTTTGCCGCAATCCTGTTGCACGGAGGGTTAGAACAGTTTTAAAAAATATTACCGAAAATATAGCAAAGTACTTAAATATCCAATTTCAAATATTTCATCACCAAAAAAGGTTTTGAAGTCGCCACATTTGACCACAAATCGCCAGCCAATAGTCTATAATTTACTTACTGTGGTTTATAATTCATTGCCTATCCGCTGGTAGTTGCAGATAACATAAACTGCTGTTTTCTTCCTGTTTACAACTTCTATAAATTGAAATTAAATATATTATTCGATCAAATCAAAATATTACACAGAGGTGGATGCTACGATTTTCAATAATAACGTGGGCAACAAGTGGCCAGCTGCCAACAGGCCACCTGGTAGTTGGTGTTTAGTTCCAGCCGCTACTCCTTAGTCCCACCTTAGTATTATGGCCATATACTTGCACATACTGTTTACTTTCAGTTATGTCGACACGCACTTTTTAACACTCAATAATATGTTGCCCGGATTAAATCAGAGGCTTTATCAACGATTTACTGCCGTGGCTGTTTGACAAAATGTGAGTGAATGTTTTACACATATTTATGTTCAATTTTATAAAAAACAGAAACAGAAACAAAACAGAACAACGACGACGATGTTGTCGCATAGCATTGCAAGCCTCATCGCTTTTAATGGGTATTAAAATAACATATTTAACAACATTTTTAACGCCTTTAAACAATTTAATATACTTGCAATGGCCCACTCCACCCATTGTTGGTTGGTAGATCATAAAAACCAGTTGATTATTGAAACAAAATGAAATGAGAATGTGTGGCTTCGTTTGGCACCCCAGAACATAAACACTTTTCGCACAGAATGTCATTGATTAAAATAAATTTGTTTGTAATTCCACCTGCTCATACATAAAATATTTTATGGGCCGCAACATCGGCAACATTCAAGTGGCAGAGCCAGCTACACCGCACCACACCGCACCGTACCGCACCAGTGGCAAGTGGCAAGTGGCAAGTGACAACAAAACAAACAGCGTGACACTTGATTAACCTAATAAATTGGCAAAGTTTCTGTTGAAATGCCCCATAAGAATGTAACGAATCCGACTTATAACCAAGAACGCCCACCCCCGCCAACCAGCCAACAAAGCCAACTCTGTGTAGGTAATCGCATTCGCATTCGCATATGCAGAAAAGGCAACTTACATGAATTCCAGAAAGCAGCTTAAGAAGTTTTTGGCTGCTCACGGCGTCGCTGATGTTGATGTTGATGATGATCTTAATCGTAAAAATTTATTACTTATGCCATAAATATAAAAGTGAAAATAAAGAAATCCAGCAAAAATAAAATATAAACTCTCTATGATGTTGGATGAGGTGTGAGAGATGGATGCCAGTAGATTGGGTACCGAGTATGAACCCCTTGCAGGTGAATAAAACTTTTCCATTTAATGCCGCAAATACGCCAACTCACAAAATCTTCGCATGCTTGTGACGTGTGAGTCTTTAATTTAGCAACAAATGCTATTTTTTGTGACGAAAATTTCCAATTTTTGTTTGTACTTTCTATTAGGAAGAGGAGGACGGGGGCACTAAATGGTAATAGAGAAAATGAATGATTTTCTTTTTGCGTTTCTGGCTGTTTGTTGTCAGTGATGCTCGTTATTTGTGATGCTCGGCAAAAGATAAAAGACATTTGTATTCTGCATTCGTTTATAAACAAACGGCGGCAATAATCCTGTATGTTGTAAATTTGGGTTTCTCACGTTTTAAAGACTGTAGTCGCATGCCAGCGTACGTACGATAGTAATAACGACAGTATCTCATCTCCATGTGGAGGTAAGCCCAAAGAAATCAGCCTGTGGTAGTCCTCGTCCCCCAAAACGCACGTTTGTGGAACATCAGCACATACGCACGCACCGTACAACTTAGATGGCATTATAAGCCTGCAATTTATTCGCAAACATGTGAGTGTCACACACATTTGCAATCATACAGGAGAGTATGCCAGCGAATATCCTCTAATCATGGTTGCTGTTCGCTAATGCACTGTGGTTTCGTTGTGGTGGAAAAAGGTCCAAGGATTTTGACGTAATATAACAAAATTCTTATAGATTTTATTGGAGGCAGTAATTTGGTATGCGTTTGTTGCTTAGGCCTAAAGAAAATTTCACTACCAACTTATCAATGGTCATTTAGACAATCGATCAATTGTGGTAGTTTAACGTAGGTCTCGCTCTGAAAACCTTACTCACGGTGTGCCATCACACATGAGACCATTTTTATTTGCATTTGCGACAATCAGACTGAGACCTTCCAAATGGAAATATTGAATTACATAACGGTGACCGCTGTTTACAAATATTTCCATGTTTACAAATTCATTGAGATCGTTTAGTTTAGGTGGCTCAAATAAAAATACTAAACAACGTGACGCCCTGTAACCTAAAATATATATAATATTTTATAAAATTGCCACTTTTCACAAAAATATATATTTTTTTTCAAACTACAGGCACCATCTATATGTCAAGTCGGCTAGTTTTTCAGTCATACCAACAACAAGTTTCGCTGTCATTCGTGAAACGAATCACACGAAATGCTATGTCAGGTTGCCATCGAATCGAGGTTGCGACATTACAATTGCAATATGAAGCATGAAAAGACAGTGCTATAAAAATCATATTCATTTGTCAATTAATTTGAGAAACTTTTTGTTATATAAATTTAATATCAAAGTCTCAGACGAAGGAAATGTCTTAAATCCACGGTGTCACTTCATTCGGCGTTTAATGCTTCTAGCATTTAAAACATACATATTTTTTTTAGCAGCAACACCTCTCATTGCATTAGATAAGAAGCCTCGAAACACATTCACAGTGACATCCATCGAAAACAGTCACCAGATATCCCTGGCATACCGTCAGGCTAAGCAGCAATGAAGGAAGCTGGGCACTGGGGAAAACAGAACCAGAACCAGAACCAGAAGCAAAAGCTGATGCTGAAACAGTAGTCTTCGCAGTCGACATCATATCATTGTCGTCAGATAAGTATAATTGAAGCATTTTTATTCTAAATGTTATCCATGCGATTTGTATTTATTTTTGTAATAAGCAGGGCATGCACTGGGGCAGGGGTAGAAGGAGGTGGAGGTGCAGGTCACAGAGGCAAACATGGGAGTGAAGTCCTGAATGTGTTGTATACCATGTGTGTGACAAACTTAAGAATGCCAGCGGGAAGGGGGGATGGGTGAGAGTGTGTGTTTGTATGAGTGTCGTTTTGTGTTTTCTGGCATTGTTTTTTTATTTCATTTCTTCTTAAATACCTAACGGCAGTTTTATTCACTTATGCCACGCATAACGCGCAAAACTCACGTATTTATGCCTCTCCTGCTCAAACACCTACACGCACACGTACACACACACGCCCACATGCACATGTAGCCATATTCCACAAAAGCAAAGCAAGGCTCAATATTATGCCTACACACATACACACATGGCCATATCCACACCCTCTTGCACACATTGCATATAAAGAAGAGAAATATTTTATTTTGGTGTTCTTGCAGTTGCCTTTTTTTTTTTTTTGTTTCGTTTGCGAATCATAATGAAAAGGTGACAAAAAGCGTCTTAAGCTGATGGTGTTTTCGTGTGCGTTTAGTATATGAGTGAGTGAGCGATTGTAGTGGTTTCGCTGCTGTTGCCAACCGAAAGGAGCACAAAGTTGGAAGACGATATCCATTTTCCTCCTCCTCCTCCCCTCGTTCCCACAGCTCAAGTGGAATTCTGTTCATGTATTTTACGACCGCCAGTTAAACGCTTGTTTCCGTTTAATGCGTAACAGGAAAACAATAAAACACCAACAACAGTGGCGACAACAACAAGTAACAGAAATTGTTACAAACATTCCAACACTTCAAAAGGAATAAATTAAAATTCTGCACAAGAGCAATAGAAATTCCCCAACTACCGTTCGAGCGCAAAGGAAGTAGTTCAATGTATGGAATTCGAGTGTTTAGATCCGTGATACATGTATGTATGTTTTTGTGTATACGAGTATGTAGAGCAATCAGGTGGATGTCTTAATTCGAGAGGGCATGCAGGAGGGGTGCAGAGTGCCAGCTCCTGAACAGAGTTCCATCTGTTGCAATTCTATATTGGTGTACAAAAGGAAATCTGTAATGATCTGCAGTTGAAGATGGTTTGAAACAGAAGATGCTACTTAAAATATTCTTAAACGTAGTCATTGAATTAAATTATGTTTGGTTTTAATATTTATGAAAAGCTTTAACCAATTTCAGCCACTTTGCAACAGAGTTCGTGTTAGTTGCACAAACCTGTACTCTTTTTTACTGGAGATAGAAACATTGTTGCAAACTTTCGATGATTTTGCCATTAGCGATTAACATTTTGTCGACTGTTGACTTTCCCTTTAATCAGGGAATGACGGACGCGAAGATGAACAGGTGCCAAAAATTTCGTTCCTACTGAAGCTTGTATATCATCTAGAATAGATTGTGATGCCCAGTGTTGCCAACCACCGATCGGTTATCCATTACATATCAACTTATTATATTAACTTGGGTCATTTTCCTCACAATATATTTCTTGAAATGTATTTGTAGTATTTTTCAATAACCACAATTGCGGCATATCTAGCAATTACTTCCAATTATCGAATGAATAGTAATAAAAGGAAAATATCCTTTCATTTTTCTAGAGGCGGATGTATCCTTGTATGAACAAATGTTTCCTACCGAAAAGGTTTTATCATTATTTCTTTGTACCGGCATGACTTACAGTAATGATGATAAGAACACATGAATATCATTCATATGACCGTGAGTTTGAATCCTGACATAACTATGTCCACCAGGAATGCGCTACATTTCAAATAAGCCATTAATTGATTTAAATGACGTTCATCTTCAGCCGCTGCACGTACAATTGGTGTTTTTTAAAAACCTCATCAAGGCTCTGGACAAAGATGGTGTAGCATTTAAATATTTGTTTGCGATTTTCCCTAAAATTTCATATGCTAAAATCAAAGAATGCATATATGTGGACCCTCAGATCAGGAAGCTATTGAATGTTGACAATTTTTCACAATGTTTATTGGAGAAAGAATATGGAAATCTTTCAAGAGCATCGTGAACAGCTTTCTTGGAAACAACAAGAGTGAAAACTACAAACAAATTGTTGCTGAGTTATTGAAAACTTATCACAAATTAGGTGCACGAATGTTACCCAAAATGCATTTTCTTCAATCGCATTTAGATTTCTTTCCACAAAACTTAGGTGCGGTGAGCGACGAACAAGAGGAGAGTGCTCACTAAGATTTAATGAAAATTGAAAGAAATTATCAAGGATTTTGGGACAAAAGCATGCTGGGAGACTATTGCTAGACTCTAATATGTGAAACCGACCAACAAAATACAAACGACGTTCAACTAACGCCATTCACTTTTGCAAAATTTATTGATTTTTAAATAAACTAATGATTTTTTATGCAAAAAACGAATAAAAACATTTTTTTTTATCTCCAAAATCCGACGTGATAGAGAAAAAGCAATTAGAAATTCGAATTCAGCCCTGCAAATTACCCAAGGAAATATATTTGGTTACTCCAGTCCAAAACCTTGTTGGCTAGTGTTATTATTTAGGCGTCGTTCAACTCAATGCGTTAGATGAACACTACGAACAGTCGAGTAATCAACAAGTCTAGAAAAATCTTTTAAAAGCATCTCATCTCATGAACACAATATTGCAATCTTTCATTACTCGCTACTTTTCATTATTTTATTTTAACTTTGTTAATGTTGTCTCAATTTTCATGATGCTGCCCATCATTTTCGTTACAATATCCGTGCAACAGAGTTGCGATGCATAATGTTGGAATCGTAAGTGACTCAGTATTGACTGAATAAATGACTGTTAAATACCTGCTATTTCAAGTGTTATTTGTTTAGTGCAAAATTTGCCATTCACAAATATGGAACGTTTAACAACCGAAAAACGAGAAAAAATAGTTAAATTTATTAAAAAAAAAGTAGTGATCCAAACGTGGGCATGCAGTCGAACAAAATTTTCTTCATCCACGAAGCTCATTTCTCACTCGGCCGCTACGTTCACAAGCAAAATTGCCGCATATGGGGCATGGAGGACCCAGAAGTGATTGTGAAAAAGTCATTGCATCCGGATCTGGAGATGTCATTAGGTCGTATTTTTTCAAGGGAGAATCGTTACCGTCAATTCAGAGCGCTATGGTGGTATGATAACCGACTTTTTTGGCCTACAATTGAAGATAATGGGCTGGACGACACGTGGCTTCAACAAGACGGTGCCACGAGCCACACGACTCGACCGATTTTGACTTTATTGCATTAGAAGTAATTTCACGTTTTGACCACATCAATTGACCAACAAGAGCATGTAATTGACGCCGTTAGATTTTTATTTGAGGGGACTACGTCAAAGACGATGTTTACGTGGATAGTCCCCAAACGTGGGAGTAGTTGAAAACCAACATTCGTCAAGTTGTCACTGAGGTACCACCCGAAATGTGAGGAAAAGTGGTCGAAAACTACATCAAAAGAATCCACTGCTGCAGCCATTCCAGAGGAGATCATTTATATGACATTGTGTTTCGTACATAATTCCAAGGTCCAAGCATTATAATACAATAAAAGCTTCATCGAAATCATAGCATCCTATGTGTTTTGTTTAACTTTACTTTTGAAACCACTAAATAGGGAACCATATATTAGAAAGAATGGTCCAAAAGTCTTAATTTTGTCATAAACTTCGTGTTTTACATATAACATGCTGATTTACATTATTTTTTCAGCAAAAAATAGTACCGCTTACCATTTTTTAATAGCCACGCCTACAATTAGGGCAGTTTTGAAGAAAATTATATAAATTGAAGGTGTTTCTTATCATGTCTATACACTTTTAATTAACGAACAATAGCAAAAAGTTAGAAAAATGCTAAGCAAATTTTTTCCCACTGCACAAATTTTGTTTATTTGCGAAATCTGAGGACGATAGAGTCATAGATAATAAACTGATTCATTGTCAGAGAAATGGGCGTGTCAGAAACTTTCCCTTATCAAAAATATCGATTTTATGTTTTTTCGATGAAAATTCTATATTTTTTAGCATTTTCAACAGTTACACCCAGAATCAGCGAGGCTAGCATGACTTCTCCCCGTATCTACCAATCATCACCTCATATGGCCTCTAAACAATGGTAAGTTTCCGGTATCGATTAAGTATTTATTGGTTTTGAATAGAGAATTAATGGTAAAATCATTAACAAATTTTGAAAAATTTCCTTTTTTCCTCAATTCAGACATTGTATAAACAAGTTTTTTTCTCCATTTTCGGACTTAGCTTGACTATTACTACGCACTATTTTTTAATCGAATTTCGGTCACCCAACTCAAGGGATTCGTCCTCTTCATGCTTAAATCGGCGTAGATTTTTATGATGATCAATATTACATATGCCTTATGGGCTCTTGGATAAATATTTCTAGTTTTCACAAAACATTGTAAACTTTCCCGTTAACAGTTAATTTGTAACAGATTATTTGTATGTTTCGAGTTATTACCACCACCTTACCCGTAGTCCCTCTAAATGATCGGATCATAAGCTTATGGATTCCTAAGTCTGGCATATAAATTTCACCTAAATGTGCACAAATATTTAGACAATTTGAAATGATTTGTTACTTTGCTCGATGTGTGCATTTTTTACAACTTGATAAAAATAAAAATTTAAGTACCTTTTCATCGAAATACGAGGAGTAGCGCAGCCGGAAAACAAAAAATAAAACCGTAACTACAAAATAGGGGAGTTACCAACTTTCCCATTGATATATTTGTTTTTCCAATTCTCCTCCTCACAATCGCAAACCTAGACTTCGCCATCGAAACCACTCGCTGGCTCATTCAAATGCTGCATTTCGGTTGTTTTAAGTTTCGCAACCCACAAAAGGACCCAACTGGATGAACACAAATATGTGCAAGAAAAGGGCATGAGTAGGTGTTTGTATGTGTGTGTGTGTGTGGCTGTGTGCGAGTATGTCGGAAAAAATCGGAGATAAATCAAAGTGGATAAACGATATGTCACACCACTTTTGAAAATGAAAAATGTTTTTATGATATCCTTCAAAACTAAAAAAGTTAAAATAAACAGAAGAGAGCAAGCGGGGGAAAAAGGATCCAGCGACAAACGTACTCGTACATTTCGTATTTCATCTGACACTCACTCACTCGCTCAGATGGACGGAGCGACTCCATGTTTGCGGTACGCGCGTACGTGCACCATTTACTACAATGTGATTCCATCAGCAGCGCTCCTCATCCACCAACCTTGCGTGCGCGTTTGAATCATTGTCATCGGTGGAGTGGCATGCCACTCGTGATTGTTATTGTTGCTCTTGCCGCTGCTGGTGGTTTCATCATCATGTGCTGTCATTTTTGCTTGTAGATAACATTTGTTTCCTTTATTTGACTTTTATCATTTCTTACATTTTATTTGTTCTTCCCGCCCTCCTCTGCCAGGCAAATGAGGTTCGCATTGTGTGGCAACCAGCAATGAGAAGAGTTAAGAGACGACAGATCAAACGAGATTTGATTTTTGGGATTGCGATGGCAGCTGTGAGTATCAGAGGTGGCGATTGCCATTTTTTAATGAATTTTCAAATATCAATCTTACACGAAAATGTTGGGGTTCATTTTGATGACTGCTGCTCGTATAAATGCCCATAACATTAATTCAATTGGAGTTCAATACGTGACATATCTAACTAGTTTTTGTAAACATCTTCATCGAAAGGTTATCGTCATTGGTAAATTGCGACCAGGGTACTCAAGTCGTTAATCATTTATACTTTTCCAGAATTCGCTTAATAAAATTTGAATGGTTTGTTCTTAGCACGAAAATTCCATGATGCCGTGGATTCTATGGCCTTACAATTAGAATCGTAATTAGTATTTAAGATCCGTACAGAATTTTTTTTTTTTTTTTTGTATTTGCGCAATTAGACCTTATAAACTGACGTTAATATGAAACGCTGCTCATATCCTCGTATTTTATCCACAATTTTTTCCTAAATATTAAAATTTCTTTGCTGCATACGAGGAATGGTGCAAGTAGTTTGAAAAAAAAATTATTTTGGTGTTTAGTTTTTTTTTTAACTGTTTAGTATCCATCAAAAATAAACGATCTCAGTGAATTTGTAAACATGAAAGACATTGGTCACCGTTATGTACAGGGTGGCGCAATAGAGCGTGCATATTGCATCATTTTTTGCGGGGTAGAAAAGGCGGGGGCGGGGGGGCGCCTACATCGTTGGGTTGGAGGGCTCATGAAGTTTTAGTCGCTATGAATCACTTCGACGGGAAGCCTCGCACATTTTGCGTGCGCGCATTTTACGAGAACTCTCGTTCATATATTGCTACTAGGCGACTATATTGTGCTGAATATGGATTACGGCGAATTAGTGAAGCTCCGAGTGCTAATTTAATTAAAATATGGGTAAAGCGTTTTGAAGAGGCCGGTTCAACATTTAAACCACAAGCAAATGGTCGCCCAAGAACATCTAGGACCGAAGACAATGTTGAGAGAGTTATGGAGTCAGTACGAGGAAATTCACAAATGTCGACTCGCAAGAGATCGTCTGTCTTACAATTATCGCGACGAAGTTTGCAACGAATTTTAATATTGGATCTTAAACTGCATCCATATAAGCTGCAATTAACACAAGAATTGAAAGAGTCTGACTTCATAGCAAGGCTCGCATTTGCTAATGAAATGCTTAATCGATTTTCCAATTTTGACAATATCCTTTTCCCTGACGAGGCTCATTTTCTTATGAATGGGTTCGTAAACCGTCAAAATTGTCATTACTGGAACAGTGAAAATTCCAAAATCAAACACCAGAAACCATTGCATAGTCCTAAAGTGACAGTATGGGCAGCAATCTCTGGCAGAGGAATAATTGGTCCTTTTTTCTTCGAAAATGCGCGGGGCCAAAACGTCACGGTTAATATGGAACGCTATGTTGAGATGTTGGACGGATTTTTGGCTCCAGAAATTGAAAGTTCAAGAATAGTGAATTCCAGAACTTGGTTCCAACAAGAAGGAGATACCTGTCACACATCAAATGACTCCATGGCGGTGGTGAAGCAGATGTTCCCTGGCAGACTGATTTCGAAAAGAGGTGATATCCCATGGCCCCCACGTAGTCCAGACTTGACGCCTCTTGACTTTTTTTTGTGGGGATACCTCAAACACAGAAAGTCTACAGTAATAATCCAAGAAACATCGTTCAGCTCAGGGAGAATATCCGTGGTGAAATGGCAGCCATTACACCAGTATTACTAAAGAAAGTTTTCAATAATTTTCGTTTGCGATTAGAGGAGTGCCGTCGTAGAGAGAGTCACCATTTAGATGATGTTATTTTTAAAAAATAAACTCCATTTATTACTCTACAATGCCTTAGATTTATTTTAATCATACCTTTTGTATTTATTTTTTAATCTATTTTTTAAATATGCACGTTCTATTGCGCCACCCGGTAGTTCAATGTTTCCATTTGAAAGGTTTTGGTCCAACCAGTATTAAAGACGATTTAGATTCTAATCTACGGGAGTCTGCACCTTCGTTTCTTTTTCTTCTTAGGTGATGACTGGAAGAGACATCCTTATCTATTATAGGCCGCCAGCAGAAAATAATTCTATGCGCTTCGATCATCTGCGCTTCTTCTCCAATTCGTCACACTAAGTTTCGATAGTATTGCAAAAGCCTGGTGCTTCCAAAGGAATTTTGGTCACCCTCTTCTGTGCCGTCCATCGAGTTCATTGTCGAGAACTTTCCATGCCGGAGCATTAACATAACCCAGTCAACGCAATCGCTGTATATTAATGCGTTTGACCACGTCGATGCCGGCATATAGCTCATATAGCTCATGCAGCTCATTGTTCATGCGACGCTGATACTCTCCGTTAACGATGATGGATTCATATATTTTCCTCTCGAAAGCTGCCATTACTGATTCATCCGCTTGCGTCGTAACCTAGGAATCTGCGCCATTAACAAGGGAGGTAGCAACCTCCGCTCCTTCGTTTACGACTATAAAATATTGGATAGCATAGTTTAAACAAGGCCGTACGAGCAGCCAAGACGAACACCATAGAGGTCGATCAATTGAAGTGTCCACGCCAGACACGGTGAAGGAAATCCACAAAATGGTATTGAATGATCGTCGATGATCGGCTAAAGTTGCGTCATCTAGCTGAAATGATGGGCATTTCAAAAAGTGCAATAAATTGATTAATGATTTGAAGATGAGAAAATTGTCCGTAAGATGGGTGTCGCGCTTGCTTTCAATAGAGCAAGAACAGAATCGTGAAGATGTTTCAATTAAGTGTTTGGCGATATTTCACCGCATTAAAGTCAAATTTTTGCATTGGTTTATAACCATGTATGAGACATGAGTCCACCACTTCACACCTGAGACAAACAGACAGTCAAAGCCGTGGATTGTAATGGGAGAATCGTATCCAAAAAGGGTGAAGACAGTTCGATCTGCAGGTTAGGTCATGGTGTCTGTTTTTTGGGATGAGCATGGGATTATTTTTACTGATTATCTTCAGAAAGGATAAACCATCAGCGACGAATATTATAATAATACATTTCAGCGCTTAGATGATGAAATTATGGGAAAAACTGCATTTAGCAAAAGAGAAAGTGTTGCTTTATCAAGACGATGCTCCAGCCCACACATCCACTATTGCGATGATCAAAATTAATGAATTAAAGTTCAAGTTGCTTCATTACGCAACTTATTCGTCAGATTTAACTCCTCCGAACTATTTTCTATTTTCAAACTTAAAGAAAAGACTTGGTAATAGAAGATTTTCCGACAATGAAAAGGTGGAGTCTGTGGTTGATGGCTATTTTAAGGAGTTTGAGAGTTCTTATTATAAACTAGGTATAGAAGCTATTGAATATCGCTGTGAAAAGTGTATCAGGCCAAAAGGAGGTTATATTGAAAAAGGAAGAAAATTGTTCCCAAATTTTTTTGTGTCTTCTTTGTTAGGCCGCTCTCGTACATACCTAGATAGCATACTAAAATGTACCAAACGGGCTCATATTTTCATATAACTCTCACACGCCACCCAAGCATGGTTTTATTGCTTCTATAATTTCAAGCCAAGCCACAATTTATGTTTACTGCATATTATTTATTTCGATCAGAAGCAGACTTGATTCCGATTCAGATTTGCTTGAAATTTAATTTACGTTGATAGATAAAATTAAACCAAATCTTTTCTATTTAAAATTTGCTCTCTACGATTCACGTTTTCATATATACTCGTATATAAAAATCCAAAAATACCGAAGATCCTACAAAATTTTCCGCAATCGCAAACAATTGGATGTCGGTTTATTTATTTTCAATAAAGTATTTATTGCCGGCATCACTGAAAAACAAAACTAAACCAACAGGGCCTTTGTTGGTCGGTCAGTGACATGAATTACGTATAGCAATATTATGGCTCGTGATACGGCTTAAGATGCAGGTTAAAATCCCATGACAGCCAAGAAAAGTTGTACGCAATTTCAGAATAATTGAAAACCTTTAGTTAAATACCTCTTGTGATTCATCAAGTCTGCATGGTTTAAATTTTTTCTCTATATTGATGTAATCTTTTTGCGATTAAAGGTTTCATTAAGGGCAATAAAATTATTTCGTTAATCCGAAAAGGTTTACAACAATATGGAGACCCCATTTTCATTCCATTTTTTTTTTCGAAGCAAGCATTATCTTTATACTCGTATTTATATCTCTTAATTGTGACATCAAATAATATTTAAATTTAATCCTAAAATACAATTTAAGACGACTTCCAAATGATGACCGGATTATGCGACAAGAAAGATTCGCCATCATTAACCTAAGTAAAATTTAATACCTCTGGATGCGAATTGCTTGAGTGAGTAAAAAACAGAAATAACCATAAAAAAGTTAATACATTTTACTTAAAATCATTATCGTTGTTATTGCTGGCTAATTTAATGGCTATCTAAGGGACATAATTAATCATCATAAAATAAAACTTTGAATATTTATCATTTTCAAATTGCCTAATTTGCAACAATCGCAGCAATAGCAGCACCATCGGCTCTCAGCTAAAACAAATTCAACCGCTTACCACCCCTCATCCCGGGTCATCTTCCACCATCCCAGAGGAAAACAGCATTTTCAAGTAAATCTTTACAACTTTGATACTAAATTTCGCTAAGAGAAAAAAAAACCAAGTGAAATTTATATTTGCTTAACTTCAAAGCGAACACTAAAGAGAACGCCAAAGATGGCAATAGCGATGATGCTGACTCTGGCTCTGGCTGTGGCCGTGTCGGCGGCGGTGGCAGTGTAGCAGGGTGGCGATGCCTACAAATAAACAGGCAAGGCATCGTTCTCCTTTTTTACTATTCGACTCATACAACCGCCATTAGTTTAACCAACAACCATCATCAAAAACAACAACAACGAACCGCAAGTAACGCCATTGACAGTGACAACGTTAAAGTAACTCTTATGTTAATCAAAAGATTAGAGCGAAGATTTTCGTTAAGGTAAACACGAGTGGAATGGAATATGCCTCGCGTGTGTGTCACATCATGTGTCTTCATCCGGAGTCGGATAAGGGAGGTGGCTCTAGTACTGGCGCCGGTGGTGGTGGTCCAAGATCTATGGCTGACACAAGGAACTTGGTAATGTCAGAAAATACATATTTATGTAAACGCCCTCCTATCAGCATTTTCGGCTTAAACCGTTTAATGGCCAATAAAAAAACCATTAACGCTAACGTTGCCTACAGCTTAACTGAGATGCATACTGAAGAGAGTAAATACACAGAGAGAAATTCACAGCAGTGGGGGATATTACAAGCTTAAATCGACAATACGAAGTTGTCAGAAAATAAAAGTATAATATTGAGAACAAATTTAAAATCCTCTAAATTTCCGTCAAAGCAAATGTTATATCTAAATATAGCAAAGGTAAAGTCGGCATTTCTACGACTGAAACTTGGATAGCACTGAAATTACGGCGCTTCTAGATCTAATTAAAAATCTACTTAAAAGCTGACTTAAATGCTTGAAAATGTTTATGAAGCCAAAGCGGAATTTGATATTTCCGAAGGCTTAGACATCTGTATAGGGTGGCACTAATCGGCATCAAGTTTTCAGCAAAGAAAATTCCACTGAAAATCCCACCGAAAATCCCACTATACGTTGACTTAGACAGAGTAGCAAGCTATCATCTGACCTCTTCAACATGCTATTGGAGACGATTATAAGAATAGCTGTAGTAAACACGGCAAGCATCATCTACAACAGTAGCCATAAGCTATTTGTACACATATTACAATTTTTGCTCGAATACTGAGAGATGTTACTGCAGCCTTCTCGAAAATGTAAAATGAATTAGCTAAGTTTAGTGGTTATCAGTGATAAAACAACGTTAATTGTATGGTATCTTCAAAGCGCATATGGTAGAGATAATGAGAACGACTGCTATATACATGTTTTCGGTAAGATGTCGAGGGAACCTCCCTAAATAGTAAGGAAGAATCGGTGAAAGCGGATTTGGCAACGAACGAGTTTAAAATAATCTCTTTTTTTCTATGAACAAACAACCTACCTGCCCCATACTCTACGAAAAGGATGACGGCTGTGATTTGGAGAGATGGATCGCACGCCATCACCATTGACTTTGATATCAGCAGTGTTAGCTTAAAAATTGGAAAAAGATTTGTATGTGACGAAGAGACATTAATTAGACATTAATTCTAACCATATTGATATCACATGTCACAGAATGTACAAGTATTTGAGTTCTTGATTTGAAAACTTTTATAAAACATCATCATCATTATCATCTGCATCATAGGTGATTACCAGTGATAAGTTGTAACTGTGTCGATGCTTGGGTCAAAAACCACAACCCGATGAAATTGTTCTAGGAGTCTACAAGAAAAAATTCTTCCTCAAGTATACCAGTCCATCATGCAGCAATTAAGAAGGCTGTATGTGCTGCCACAGTAATGTTCAAAAGCATCGAAATAACACGATTGTGTTTGCGCCAATGAATAAAAAGAAGCCCGTAAATTTTTTAAACTAAAACTTTAATTATTTGAATTACGGATATCCAACAATTTATTTCAGTTGTGATCTTATACAGTTTGACGATTTCTTGCAGTGTATGAATGTCATTAAATATCTCGCAGTCACTGTGCTGTAGGGCAACTTCGTCCTGTTAAGCAGCCCACACAAACGCTGTTATCGATGAATGAATGAATCCTGCTAAAGCACCGTATTGACACCTTAAGTCCCTGTTTTAAAATAACGCGACAGAGTGATATTTTTCCACATTTGTGCAGACGCCGTCGCCGCAAACGTACTTCCTTCTCTTTACCTTGCTGGGACGACCTGGCCTGTCACTCTAAACACCTCAAACCACAAAATTAAACTATCTTTAGCCATCGAAGTCGTAAAACTCACTTTAAGCGATGTAACGCTTAAGCTACCTCTCCACATTTACAGTCATTAATCTGCAATTGATGAACGATGTGGAACCAGCGATCTGGGGCTTGCAACAAACAAAAGAAAATAAGGCAGGAAAAAGCCACAGCTGCAGGAACGTGAAAACAACCAACAAACATCATGGAAATGGAAGTGCTCATTTAAAAACACTATCTGTATGGGTTTGTATGCGTATGTGTGTGTGTGTGTGCCAAACTTCGACAGAGGGCGGCTTGGTCCCTAAGCTATTGTCATCAGTAAGTTTTTGGCGCATTCTCGCTTTTGTTTTGCAGTTTTTTTAAGGTTTTGCAAAGAAAAACGTGGCGTTAAAAACTTTTCCGATTTAAATAAATCTGACAAAAAGACAACAAACAAAAAACAACAACCTCAAATCGTAAATGTAAAACATAAAAGTGGAAATTAAATACAATAAAATTGAAATCGAAATGGAACTGAAACTGGAAAATAAGGTGTATCGTCGATAATGCCCACGATAATACACATCTTTACCGGTTTGATGCGATTTTATGCGCCACACAAGCCAAGAAAAGAATAACAACCTCTATTCCCATCTAACTCATGCAACTCCAGTGGTAATCAGCAATAGATAAGGAGGAAGTTGTGGTGGAATCGCTTTTCAAATTTCGCACAATTGTGTGAAAAATGATACAATACACCCTGGTGTAATAAATGGCATTTGTACAGTAAAAGTAAAAAGAGCACAAGTACAAACCCCATTTCCCTCGGCTACAGCAAACGAAAGGCAAAAGAGGACGCTTGTTTGGAATTCAAGACTTCTTTCATTTGATATATGAATAGATTTTTTTTTGAGAATTTCAAAGTCGAATATTAGCAACAATGCCATATCGATTTTATTTCTTTTTATTAGGGAACACACAGTGGTTTGTGACGATATTGTGACATATTTCCACGGAAAATGATTATAAACTACTGCATTTAAATATATCATATAATAGTTCTTGTCAAACAAAGCCGTACTCTTATTGCTAATATTTTTAATATATCGTGTTAACATTGTTCAGATGCCAGCAAGAGTTCAGAAAGGCGATTTATTTCTCATTTTCTTTACAATATTTATTTTAAATCAGCAGTGTATATGCGGGGGTGGTAATCAGCAATAGTTCCGCAAGATTAAAAATTAAATTGTGTTTGAAATCCTTATTTCACATCCATACGATGCGTACCTTTAGTTGGCGTGGAGTTCAGGGATAGCAAGTTCTCTTTTCTTGTTATGCCAAAATGATGTTTCGCGAGCTGCTGGATATTGAGTAGTAACTCTCAACTCATTTCTTCATCACAAAACGACAAGAACATCGGGTGAAAGGTCACTGCTAGAATGCTGAGGTGATAGCCTTTTTTCTACAGAATTGGTCATAGAAATTAGAATACTAATGGCATAAAGTTCATTAGTTCAGACATTAACAACCAGGATTTCGGTTTAATCGTCTTTTAAAAGAAACTAGAGATATCAATTATTTGTTTTCCTATCCTACGTACAGTAAATATTCAAAAAAAAAAATTTTGTTTTAAGAATACTAAATAGTTTTTAAAATTTGTAACGAGCTTGAATGACTTGATTCAGAAACACTTTCTGTGGGCAAAATAATTAATTCATAAAAATAGTTTTTTTTTTTTGATTTGCATCCATCAAATATAGGTATATAAAATATTACAAATATAATTATGATTCTATTAAAACTAGATGTTTAAATAAAATCTCAATCGACAAAACGCTGTACAAAGCGAAGCGATGAAATTTTGGACAAACCTTATTTGACCCAATTTTAGTACAGATAATTAGACTCAACATGCAAAAGGCGGATGTAGTTTTAAATGTAGTTTTTTTGGTAAGAAATTGGGTTGAACTGCTGTTTAAAAACTTAATTTTAAGTGGTTATAATTTAAGAGAAACCCCCACATATACATATAATGTGGGTTATCTATTTGATGGTTTCGATTGCCGCCGGTCTGGCAAGGCTGTCAGCTGTTGCATACCTGTCGTCTGAAGTGTTATTTATTTAGTAAAAATTTTGCCATTTACGAATATGGATCGTTTAACTACCGAAGAATGCGTAAAAACTAGTTAAAATTTACTACAAAAGTGGTTATTCAGCGATGAAGCTCATTTCTCAGTCGGTGATTACATCAAAAAGCAAAATTGTCGCATATGGGGCTCGAAGAACACAGAAGTAGTTGTGGAAAAGCCGTTGCATCCAGAAAAAAGCGGCTGTTTGATGAGTATTATGGTCTGAAGACGTCATTGGGCCGTGTTTTTTTTTTTTTTTAAATTACCTCAAAAGGATCCACTGCTGCAACCAATCCAGAGGCAGTCATTTAAATGTTATTGTACTTCGTATTTCATGGCAATGTCCAAACATTATTATGAAATAAAAGTTTCATCGAAATCATAGTTTTATATGTATTTTATTTAACTTTACTTGAAAACAAAAAACGAATAATCCTATATAATTAATATTATTAATTTTTCTGAGTTATGGCAACCTCTTTTGCCTTTATTGAGCGATGAATCAAATTGTTATATTTTCTTTCTATTGTTCTAAACTTTTGATAAAAAAAACTGACCCGATATTTAAAAATTGTTTCGTACAAGTTTTTCATAATAGTGAAACATCTTCTTTGATATATATATATGACAAATTACTTTAGCTCTGAAATTTTTTCATCGTACGTGATGTATCAAGTAAACCCCTTCAGATTTTATGTTCCACAAATATTTCTTTAGCTCAAAATATGATGTTATTCTGCATTATGGTTCAGCTTTTTGTTAGAATTCTGGAAATTAAAAATACAATATAAAGAAAAACATTTTCGAGACAAAAATTACCGCCAATAACACATTTCAATAAACTTTTCATTTTTTTTCTCATAATGTTATCAATAAAATCTGCAGCTCGTAAGAAATACAGGGTGGCGCAATAGAACGTGCATATTTAAAAAATAGGTTAAAAAATAAATACAAAAGGTATGGTTAAAATAAATTTAAGGCATTGTAGAGTAATAAAAGGAGTTTATTTTTTAAAAATAACATCATCTAAATGGTGACCGTCTGTACGACGGCACTCCTCTAACCGCAAACGAAAATTATTGAAAACTTTCTTCAGTAATACTGGTGTAATGGCTGCCATTTCACCACGGATATTCTCCTTGAGCTGAACGATGTTTCCTGGATTATTACTGTAGACTTGGTGTTTGAGGTATCCCCACAAAAAAAAAAGTCAAGGGGCATCAAGTCTGGACTACGTGGGGGCCATGGGATATCACCTCTTTTCGAAATCAGTCTGCCAGGGAACATCTGTTTCACCACCGCCATGGAGTAATTTGATGTGTGACAGGTATCTCCATCTTGTTGGAACCAAGTTCTGGAATTCACTATTCTTGAACTTTCAATTTCTGGAGCCAAAAATCCGTCCAGCATCTCAACATAGCGTTCCGTATTAACCGTGACGTTTTGGTCTCGCGTATTTTCGAAGAAAAAAGGACCAATTATTCCTCTGCCAGAGATTGCTGCCCATACTGCCCATACTTTAGGACTATGCAATGGTTTCTGGTGTTTGATTTTGGGATTTTCACTGTTCCAGTAACGACAATTTTGACGGTTTACGAACCCATTCATAAGGAAATGAGCCTCGACAGAGAAAAAGATATTGTCAAAATTGGAAAATCGATTAAGCATTTCATTAGCAAATGCGAGCCTTGCTATGAAGTCAGACTCTTTCAGTTCTTGTGTTAATTGCAGCTTATATGGATGCAGTTTAAGATTCAATGTTAAAATTCGTTGCAAACTTCGTCGCGATAATTGTAAGACAGACGATCTCTTGCGAGTCGACATTTGTGGATTTCCTCGTACTGACTCCATAACTCTCTCAACATTGTCTTCGGTGCTAGATGTTCTTGGGCGACCATTTGCTTGTGGTTTAAATGTTGGACCGGTCTCTTCAAAACGTTTTACCCATATTTTAATTAAACTAGCACTCGGAGCTTCACTAATTCGCCATAGTCCATATTCAGCACAATATAGTCGCCTAGTAGCAATATATGAACGAGAGTTCTCGTAAAATGCGCGCACGCAAAATGTGCGAGGCTTCCCGTCGAAGTGATTCATAGCGACTAAAACTCCATGAGCCCGCAACCCAACGACGTAGGCGACCCCCCGCCCACGCCGTTTCTACCTCGCAAAAAAAGATAATGCAATATGTACGTTCTATTGCACCACCCTGTATAAATAACTATAAACTAAATTCTAAACTCTACACTATTTTAAAACAATGGATTTCAAAAGTGTACTCGGAATCAGTTGCAGTTGCTTGAGCCGTAGTAAGAATGTTGTAAAATAGCAATATTTGATTGTTTTCTGAGGGAAAGAGAGAGGGCCCTCTTAGACATTTGTTCTCATTATACTACTCGATATGCAAACAATAATAGTATTCCGCACTAAAACTTGGAAGAATGACAAGAGCTTTTGTAACAAAAGCTAAATGTGAGATTATACTCTCTTATCTCAATTTTCTTATCATTAAATTGACTTCCCTAAGCGGAAATTGAAACGCCTCATGAATCTTAATCTGTTGGCAAATGTAAATTCTAGAAATAAATCCGATTTTAATAGTAACTCACTAAGTGTTTGCGGAAATGCACAGTCGTATATATTCCTCAAACTTTTATTTGTTTTCGAAGAACGAATTTATTCCAATATAAAACAACAGATTGTAAAAGCACCATTTCTTATTAATTTTAATAATATAACTAAAAGTTACTATTATAATATTTATAACATAATATCATAATAACATATCATTATAATATCATTTAATGTTATTATGTGCAAATTTAAAATTCCATTTCAATATTTAATTTGATCCTATAAGTAAACTCAACACTGTTAAAGTATCTTCTTAGCTCACAGTATCTTAACCCCTGATACAAATCAGACCATCCATATAAATGCTAAATTGTTGTTGTTGTTGTTGTTGCGGTCACTAAAAGAAGTTGTGCATTGAATATAGTACACTTTTTTTTATTATTTTTATTATTGTTTTTTATTATTTATTTATTATTATTATTGTTTTTTGACTAATGAAAGCATTAACGCAGTGTTTTCGCATACGCTGAGTAGAGGCCGCAGTGTATGATTTGCAAAGCAGCGGATTACTTTTATGATCTGCCCAAATATGGAAATTTAGAACATATTTGTGACAATGCACTCCTCAACTTGCATAGAGCTTTTGCTATTTTAAAATTCTTGCTTTTGGGACCACGGAACAGACAACATCAACGATGAGTATATCTGAGCAGCTAACAAATGAAAAATTATGTTCGCTAATCTTCTAAATTAAACAAAGTGTTTCTTTTTTTATACAGAGTGTCCGTCGGGAAGGTATACTACTTTGTTCTGCCGCCATTTTAGTAAACATTAGTCTTGACGGGCCATATTTGGCAGTCATAAAGTAGAGACGTGGCAAATTTATCATGGAAAATTATTCGATAAACCAACGTGTTTTAATCGTTAAAACATTTCATCAAAATCAATCATCGATTACTGTGACGATGAGAAAGTTACGTGAAATTTTTGGGAGAATCGACGTGCCAACAAGACGCACTATTTATCGTGTAGTAAACGATTTCGAAGAAAGAGGGTCTGAAG
>JAHXMU010000742.1:1342272-1353741 GCA_019455685.1 Philornis downsi
TTATAGTTGATGTTTTCTACATCTCTTTATTCAGAATAATAATAAAACGATTTCAAAAAGTCTGAAACGATTTAAAAGTAAATTAAATTCAGAATTCATATCGTTTCTGACATTTATAATTATATTATTATAATCATATTATTATAATCATTTCGCGTAATAAGCCTAATAAAATTATTCTGTTTGATTTTATGCTGCTTTTGAGCTGCGTGAAAGTAAGCTTTGAATTATAAAATTACGCGCTTTAAGGCACGTGATTGATTTTAAATTTGGTCACGAAACAGGCGTGATAGTCAAAATGAAATTGATTCTAATCGAAGGTATTTAAGTGGCAAAAATACCACTCAAACATTTATCATCATTTTATTAAGATGGTAAAATTGTTTGCGTTTTTCAACCAAAATTCCTAACAGGCCGGTAGAGCTGATTATAGGATTCTCATGCTTCATCTGCGAAACGAATTTAATACTTCCCTGCACTTTTCTTAGCATAAATCACAACGAAAACTAGACACACTCTGGGCAAGAGCGATAGTACCACATTGTACGTTCTCCTATTCGTTCCCCTTACAGTAAAAACGCATTTTAACCTCTGAACAGTCAAAGTCCACTCCTTTAAACCAGCAAGCAAAGATGGTAGGAAGGAATGCAAGAGGATATGGGTAAGTAAACTTTTTGATTCCACTTTATTCTATTTTATTTTGTTCACATAACGTATAACAATAAGTTCCAAAATGTCCGAATCCTAAACGGAAGTGGATGTTGTATGGTCATGTGTGTATCGGTGGGTGCGAGCGTAAGTGAGTTTAGTGTACAGGAAAGTAAAATTTCTCCACATATTGCTCACCCTACGATGCAGAGTGTTTTTTTTTTTTTTGACTCTATTGGTGTTGTTGCAACACAAAAGTTGTTCCTTGCAAAACGCACTCTAGCCATGGAGGCGTATGTGTGTATGTGCGCGCGTGTGTGTGTGTGTGTGCGTCTGCAGTAAAACTCGCACATACTCGAACTTTTGCCTTTTGTTATCTATCGCAAAATGCAGTTAAAAAGCGCAAAACAAATAAAAAGAATGTTCAAAGAAAAATGTTTTCTTAAAAAATTGTTCATGTTTATTTCTTCGCATTCAGCTTTTTTTTCTTATTGCTTTCTTTGTAGCTATTCTGGTGCTGTTGCGTTACTAAAATAAACGTTAAAAGTTTTTGCATACTTTTAGGAGGTTGTTTGTATGGTCTGTATTTAATGCATACGACGTCGAAGACGACTACACAAATAAGTATATGAGTCCTGAGTGTGTAAGTATTCGTGCACGGTGAGTGTCTACTACATACGAGGGCGATTTAATCATTTCAAACGGAAATTGGCTGTAAGACATGTATGTAATGGAGGACAGCTCTCACATATACAAAGTTATTGATTTAGAGGTTTCAAAATCACCAGTCTGGCAAGACTGTCAGCTGTCAAATACCTGTCATCTGTAATTTATTTGGTGAAAGGTTTGCCATTTACGAACATAGATCGCTTAACAAACAAAGAACGCGTAAATATAGTTAAAACTTCTACAAAAGTGGTGATTCAAACGTGAGCACTTTTCGTGCATTTAGGGGTGATTATGGTCGTCACTATTGGCCTACTGTGCAAGGCATTATTAGTAAGATTGTAAAGAAACTTGAAGATGTGATCAGGCCTGTGCATCATTGCCATATACGCACTGCCCAAAATATCGCGCCTGTTAGGAAAGAGTAGCGGATAATCCGAATTTCAATTCAGACCGCTATGGCCGTTTGATAACCGACTTATTTTGGCCTGCAATTGAAGATTATATTAACTGGATGATATGTGGTTTCAACAGAACGGTGCCACGAACCATAAAACATGACCGATTTTGGCTTTATTGCATGAGAAGTCTCCAGAAAGCGTAATTTCATGTTTTGGCGACGTCAAATGGCTACCAAGATCATGCGATTTGAGGCCGCTAGACTTTTTTTGTGGGTCTACGTCAAAGACCGTGTTTACGCAGATAATCCCCAAACGTTAGAGCATTTGAAAACCAAGTTATCGCCGAGATATCGTCCGCAATGTGCGAAAACTACCTCAGAAAGATCCACTGGTGCAACCAATTCAGAGGCGGTGATTTAAACAGCATTGTATTTCATACACAATGGCAAGGTCTAATGCTTGGATAATATAATAAAATAAAAATGTTATCGAAACCATAGCTTTACATGGTTTTTATTTAACTTTACTTTTGAAACCGAAAAATGGATAACCCGCTACATTTAGTGCACCATGTTTACTCGATTGTTTATGTTATTTCGAACAACATCGGGCTGGATTTTTAAACAGCAATCTGTTTTTAGGTATTTAACTACTCATATCTAGTGCAATCTTTTGATGAATGGCTCACCCACCATTCGCCATTTGGTGATATCTGCCCGCATATAAGAATCTTCCCAGTGTATTGTGTGAACAAATGAAGGCTATTCTATACGCTCCGATTGTATTCCAACACATACCATCTCTTTATCGACTATAAAACTGGTGTCGAAATACTAATCAGCAAAATTATACCTGAGAAGCTGGTGCGCCTTCGTGCAATAGCATTAGCTGTAAACAACGATTTTACTGGACCAATCCAGGGGATGTAAATCCCTAAATAGTGATGTAATTAGCTCAATGCTTAGCATTTCCATGACTTTTTAATGGTAGGATTTCTAAAGACCCTTCGAATATGTTTCAATTTCCACAATTACTACTTCATTTGATACAGACCTGTTTTTTTGCGGCAGCCTTTAGATTTTTTCAAACAGAGAATAGTAGCTGGAAGCCACATTTCAATTCATATAATTTTGCCATTGAAACTATAAACTTGTCAAAATGTTGAACTTTCTTGGTGAGAGAGTACATGTTTCTCCGTGTTTCAAACGATTCAAAAGTACAAGGTAGCACACCAATTATGCTACAATAAAAAATTCAAATAACTTTTTTTAACGTATTTCATTTATTTATTTATTTTGTACTCCATATAAATTATATTATTATTATTATATAAATTGAATTTTATTTTATATAACCAATTGGTTTTGAAGATGATAGACCGTAAATGACCTTCATGCTCATTCATACTTATGCAACACCTGATCAGAAAATTATTCAATGCGGGCTGAAGGGTTGAAGTCGGGGTCGCCTCAGTTATTGCCTTAATAGACTGCTTCAATTCAGTCAAATTATTTGGTTTCATTTTATACATTTCTCGCTTGACATAACCCCATAAAAAAAGTCTAGCGCAGTCGGGTCAGGTGACCTTGGGGGCCAGCGGAAACTGGAGTTTGTGGATATTAATGCGTTGGAAGTCCACCATAATCGATCTGGCTGGATGAACCAAATGCTGTTCAAATGGATACGTGTTCGGCCCAGTTCTTCATAAAAAAAACTCTTTAAATAACAATCCACATTGACTGGCTGGTTTGTAGCACGATTCGTGCGCCACCCTGTACCATATATTATCCGCTACTCACTGATTTTCCACTTTTCAAAGTAATCCAAGATTATAAAACTATATGCATTTCCAACAATGGAAGCCATTTCCTTACCAGCACACTGCATTTGCTTTCACCAAATCATTCGAACTTAGCGGACTGCGGAGTGAATCAATATTGCATTCATTATAACGTGTCCCGTGCAAAACTAATTTTTATTGCATTCAGCACTCCACTGTTAGCAAACGCGGTATTCATTTGTAAACCATTACTCTTATACTCACCTTGCCATGAGAAATAGTGAGTACACTGTGATATCCTTGATATCTTTAGTACGTTAGCTGTCTCTTACTATTTCGATTACAGAGAACAATTTTCATGACATATATTTTGGTTTCTGTAGTAACCATCTCTTTTGAACGATTGCAGAGTTCAGTATGATTGGTGCCCATACGCCATCGCTGAAAATGATTATTTTCGATATGGATAATATTTTTTCCCGTCAAGAAACTTAAAGTTTAATCACAAAAAAGTAGCGTAACGTAAGACACTATAACCTAAATACAAATTATCAGAGTGACATGAATTTTTACAAGCATTGTCTGCAGGTGCTAATATGTTCCAAAAAGGATATCGACATGGGTCGATTCGCTGACACATTCAATGCAGTCTTCTCAAGTGTTAAGAAGAAATCAGCAAATATGTGTTTGTTGAAAAAGGAGAACAACAACTAGCTGGTTGTTCTGT
The DNA here is from genome assembly GCA_019455685.1 of Philornis downsi. Lineage (NCBI taxonomy): Eukaryota > Metazoa > Arthropoda > Insecta > Diptera > Muscidae > Philornis > Philornis downsi. The sequence continues at coordinate 1,346,495 of JAHXMU010000742.1, forward strand.
TGAATAAAAATCCAATTTTTGTAAAGGTAAAAGATTATATCTAACTCGGCTTTAATGTCAATGGTACTAAAGATGTCAGCCTGTGCCTAACACAATTCCACGTCCTCTATTACATAGGAAAGAAATCTGATAAGAGGACAAATCAAAAATTCTGAACCAAAAAATCTTTTATCGTACCGTATTATTGAAGATTACCAATCAGGATAGTCGATTATTATAAAGTAATTATAAATTATAGCCACTCTAGTGGAGGTGACCTTCTTTCTCTTACTACATTTGGCAGCCTTCTAATTCGGAATGTGTCGAAGGCTTTTCAAAAATGTTCCATCCAGTCAATTTCATACCAGAACTTAGAACATGCTTTTGGAGTCAAATTACGATTAGTGCACTGAACTTGAACTGAATTAAGCTTCATCATATCGTTGAAACAATGTCGTGAATTATGGATTAATCATGTTTTATATGAATGAATACATAGCTTTTAGAGATAAGATTGGAAGAAAGCAATCCACAACTCATAAAGTTATTTACTCGCCTTCCTTAAGCTAAGTAATCATAACAATTATTTCTCGTATTTATTTTTGAAGAAAACTGAAAAACATAATATTTGCCCGGACCGGAAGATCGATCCTGGGCACCTCCATTATACGCGTTTCGTTATTATTCAGTTCAATGCCTCTTAGCACCAGTTTTATCATAAATTATGGAAAGACTTTAGCTTTCTCATTGTGCTCTTTTGCTGCATCAAATAACTGACTGTGAATTTGAGAGTCGAACACGATTATAACAAACTCGAAGGAACCGAATATTTTAGTTGGTTATATGCGAAGTTTGCTACACCCTTTGAAAAGTTTTTCAATGATCCAAAAATATTTCCTAAGTTTTTCAAAATTTCTATTTGCTTTGGCTAAAGATACACACCAGTAAGAAATCTAACTAAAAAAAAATTGAGGATAAAAACTAATGCGAATTTAACATTCTAACAGAGCCAACGGCAAAATGATGTATCAATTTCGCATATGTATACAACCTGATAGCGACGTGTTAATCTGCATCTCGACGGACTCAACGTTTCGGATAAATGGTTATGATTCTAAGTTTCGATTAGGGCACAACAGTAGCATTTTAGCAAAAATTCAATACTTGCCTCAACGGCGACATACTCTTTTTCATCACCAAAGTTGCTAAATTTAACGTACAGGGTGTCCGTCGGGAAGATATACTACTTTGTTCGTTCATAATTTTTCATTAAATAAAAGAGAATGGATCTTATACTCATAAATGTTTTATTTACTGTCGGCAATTATGCATGGAATACAATATTAGATAAATGTTTATCTCTGTTAGCCTCACAAATGCGAGCCCTTCTTTTGAGCACATTTTTCATTACATTCTCACACATTTCACGCGATATTTCACTAATTTCATCACGAATATTTTGTTTGAGTTGCTCAAGCGTTTCTGGTTTGTTTGCATAGACGTTGCTTTTTAGATATCCCCACAAAAAGAAGTCCGGAGCAGTCAAATCAGGCGACCGTGGAGGCCACTCAACATCACCACTTCTTGAAGTAACTTGTTGTGGAAAGAGGTCTCGCAGTAATTCCATTGTAATCCTGGCTGTATGCGATGTGGCACCGTCTTGTTGATACCACATGTTAATCAAGCTGAAAGCATGCAGTTGTGGCGTTAAAAAGTTTTCAATCATATCACGACATCACTCCCCATTGACAGTTTCAATGAAGTATGGTCCAATGATTCCTCCTGACCAAATTGCACACCAGACTATCACTTTTAATGGATGCAAAGGTGACTGATGAATAATTGGAGGGTTTTCCATTGCCCAGAACCAACTATTCTGTTTATTCACATATCCATTCAAATGAAAATGTGCCTCGTCCCTCATTATGATTTTTTCATGAAAATCGGGGATGTCATAAAAATCGGGGTTGTCATGCTATTGGCATATGTACGGCGGCGTAAATGGCCTTGTGGAAGAAGCTCTTGTGTCAACTGAATCTTAAATGGAAATAAATGCAAATTCTTTTGCAAAATTGTGGCCAAAGTTGTTCTTTGAAGAGAAAGCTCCTGAGCACGGCGTCGAATTGAGGTTGATGGATTGTTTTGAACACTTTTTTGAGCAGCAGTAATGTTTTCAGCCGATCTTGCAGTACGTTGTGGTCCATGCTTGGCCCCATCAGCTACAGACCCACCCTCTTTCTTCGAAATCGTTTACTACACGATAAATAGTGCGTCTTGTTGGCACGTTGTTTCTCCCAAAAATGTCACATAATTTTCTCATCGTCACAGTAATCGATGATTGATTTTAACACAATGTTTTAACGATTAAAACACTTTGGTTTGTCGAATATTTTTCCATAATAAATTTGCCACGTCTCTACTTCACGACTGCCAAATATGAACCGTCAAGACTAATGTTTAACAAAATGGCGGCAAAACAAAGTGGTATACTTTCCCGACGGACACCCTGTACTTTGCGTTCCACATTGAAGGAAATCAGAAAACAGGCTTTTGAAGATTTTTTTTTATTTATTCTTTTGTTGACATTTTATTTCAGATAGTTGTTCTCTGACCGCTAGAATTCATATGAAATTAGTAGTTTTAAGATAATTTATGTTGTTCGCCATAAATGTAAAAAATTGGATCAAAATTTGTTCTACGGGATTGCAAAGTTCGTTTTAAGTGTGTTCGCAATTTCTATGAAAAATTAATGCAGTCACCAAGATCGCAAAATCAAAGTGTAGTCCGCTATAAGCATGTTGTACTGTATTTTCATAAAGCTAGAACAAATTAAAGTAATATTTTAGATATTGGCTTTATCATTTTCAATTCACAATAAAGTCGCTAATGAGCCTTTTACATAATTTTAAAGTTCTGACCATGATAAAAATATAAAACCTGCAAATGCCAGCCACTATTTGTATTTATGTTACATCTAAAACTATTTCCTGCCCAAAATTCTCAGGTAAAGATGTTTTCCCACCTACTCTTGCCGCCCTCATCCAGCGTCTGCAGTCGCATGTTGTGGAAATGAGGGTGTTTACATAAGGAAATCATTTTCTATGTGTTCAAGTGTAAAGATCGCCATGATATTTTTATGCATTTCTTCCGACTCTCATCCTAACGATGCAATGCAGCTTTGTTGTTTTCTCTCAAATGTCTTCGGATGCTTCAAACGGCCAAAATGCCTGATAGCTGATGACTGACAATGGTCCAGCACCTAATTGGGAAAGAGGATAACTTCGAAAGGCATTAAGTCCAAGTTTATGGCCATTTCCGTTACAAGTGTCTGGCATTTGGGGTACGAGTTTTCATCGCACTTTTGCAACAATTGCCATTTATTGCTGGCGCGCCGTGAGTGTTGAATGTAGTTTGAGTTGCTGTTGCACGAACTACAGCAAAGGACTCATATGTTACAGGATTCTTATTTTAAATGAAATTTAAATGGTTGGCGCAAACTTCATATGATGGCCATTGCTAAGTAGCCAAATGTATTTCTTGGCCATTTCCATGAGTGTTCTCTCTCACATTTCCCCTGTTGTTGTTGTTTCTGCAACAATGTCTCAATTGGAAATTAAATTATAATGGACATTTTGAGAAGCCATCGAAAAAATCCAAAAAAAACATCAAAAATAACTGCACAAAACACAAACTCAATTTTAAACTTCTGCTACTTTGTGAAATAAAATCAAATTTAAATTTCAAATGCCGTTGTATGAAAATGGATTTTACTTTCTGTTTTCTTGTGTTGTTTTTTGTAAAACTTGTTGAATCATGTTTTGTAAAATGCGGACGTGCTGCGGACCTTTCGTTTCTCCCCTAGAATGGGCATTCATTCATTCATTTACAATTGTTATTGCCATAATGTGCGTACGTGCCACAATAGTTTGCTTTGGCTTCCCCACTCCCACTTCCTTGTGCGAGGGCCAAATGATTTATTGTTAATAAACTTTAATCTTCTTAACTGCAGTTAAATGCCAAAAGTGTAAATATTACACTACAAAATTATTACAATTAGTAGCCAAGGAATAGGCAAACACAAGACGGCAGAAGCGTGGAAATGAAAGTAAGGATTACGTATAATTGGCTGTCAGTGTTCAAAGCAACGTGTTGGAATACCATGTGTTAGCAGCATGTAAGGAAAGCCTTGATGTGCTTTCTGTGCAGAATTATAAACCTGAAGTATGATTATTACCGAGTAGAAAGTGGTGTAGAATATATGAATGTTGAGAGGCAAATAAATGTTAACGTCTGACGTACTGATAACCATGTTTCCATACACATACGGAAACAATGACCAGGCCTTCTTTTCTAATGACACAGAGACTAACAGAAAGCCTAAATTTACTAAATCCTTTTTCTTTTTTCTTGAAGGGGCTCATAACTTTCTTCAATTACGTTAATAACAAATATTTATTAGGAGATTTTCAATTAATTTTGAAGATCTCAAAGGCTATTCCTAGAATTCTCGACAGCTTTATTAAAATTACATATCTCTCAACTTTAAAGATGTCTGTTGATGGAAAGATGCACCAAAAATTGATTGAGATTATAATTTTTTCATATAATTTTTATAATTTTTCATGCGAGATAAAGAATATGAATGAATAAGCAGTTACCTCACCAGGGAGAGCAGACAACATCTAGAATTAACCCACTTCTTTCTTGCCTGTAAATGACTTTTTCGGTTATTTACTGCGTTTTTTTATAAACGATAATTAACAAAAACACACTTGAAAGAATTGTCAGTTTCTTTTAAGTTTTAAAACAAATTAAAGTTAATAAAAAATCACATTTCCTTTTAATTACTCTGTGTTAACATTAAAATTTTCTCTATACATATCTACAAAACTTAGTAAATAATTTTCATTTCCAAACGTTTCCAATTTTTTTTCTAAATCAATACTTTTTTTCAAAAATTAATTTTCTTTTAAATTTTGCATGTCATTATTTTACAACTTCGCATATATTCCACCCCAAAGTTCACTATCGGATATTCATAACTTTACGTTATGGAATTTGAAGAGGTTAAACCACCAACTCACCAAAAAAAAATGAAATGAAATGTAAATTTAAACTTTAAAAAAATTATATCAACTATTTTTCTTCTTAGAATTTTATGCTCATCCCATTAATCTAAAAGATATCAGATACAAATTTTCTCAGAAAGTGGTAGATAACCGATTTACAATAAAAACCTCAAATTGAGGCTATACTAGGGCGGTCCAGAACCCAGCCTACTTGACGTATAGGTGATGTCAGTAGTTTGAAAAAAACATTTTGGTGAAAAGTGATAACTTTATTAAATTTTATGTTTTAATATAATATTATTAAATTGAATGTCTTTTCTTAAGGCGCCACGTTGTTTAGTATTAAGTTATGTACTGCAATATTTCCATTTGAATGGTCTCGGTCCAACCAATATTAAAGCCGAGCTAGATTCTACCCTGGGGGAGTCTGCTCTTTCATTTACGACTGTAAAATACTGGATAGCAGAATTTGAACGAGGCCGTACGAGCTATAAAGACGAACACCATAGTAATCGACCAATTGGGGTGACTAAGCCAGACACGGTTAAGAATATCGACTAAATGGTATTGGATGGTCGTCGATGATCGGCTGAAAGTGCATGAGTTAGTTGAAATGATAGGCATTTCAAAAAGTGTTGTACATCGTATATTGATCAAAGATTTGAAGATGAAAAAGCTGTGCGTATGATGGGTGCCGCGCTTGCTTTCAGTAGAACAAAAACAGGGTCGTAAAGATGTTTCAGTAGAATGTTTGGTGATGTTTCACCGCAATAAAGCCGAATTCTTGCGTCGATTTATAACCACGGATAAGACATGGATCCACCACTTCACACCTGAGACAAAGGAACAATCGAAGCAGTGGACTGGAGTGGAGGAATCGTGTCCAAAGAAGGCGAAGACGCTTACATCGCTTATTGAATATCTTCAGAAAGTCAAATATGCTAATATTACCTATATAATAATTTATTGCAGGGTTTAGGCGGTAAAATTATGGAAAGAAGACTGCATATATCGAAAATGAAAGTGTTGTTTCATCAAGACAATGCTCCAGTTCACACATCCACTATTGCGATGGCCAAAATTAATGATATAAGGTTCGAATTGCTTCATCACGCATTTTATTTACCAGATTTAGCTTCTTCGGACTATTTTTTATTTCCAAACTTGAAAAGATGGTTTGGTGGCAAACAATTTGGCAACAATGAAGAGATGAAGTCTGCAGTTAATGACTATTTTAAGGAATTTGACAGTTCTGATAAAAGCTATTGAATATTACTGGAAGAAGTGTATCGAGCAAGAAGGAGATTAAATTGAAAAATAAAAATATTTTTCTCAACTTTTTTGTAACTCCTTTGTTATGTCGGCTACTTTTGGCAGCGCCCCCGTAAAATAGTATGAATATATGAAAAACATTTTTTTTTTAACCAACGAAATAATAATATCTAAAAAAAACGACAAACCTTTTCCGTCGCATGCCACGCCTACAGTGACATTACAGCATTATATTTTTAGACCTACACAACAGAACCTGAAGCTTAGCGGCAGTTTCGACTGCTCGAAGTTTCCGCCTGACACCATGAAATGGTTGCGCCTTAAATGTTGAGAGGTGCTAGTAGTCGGGTGTTCTAATCACGACTTTATGGCAGGCCGACCAATACGATGTAACTCTTGTAAAATTTGAGCCAAAATTTTTTTTCTAAACTCCCTTAAAAAAACATAACTGTAAATTAATTAAAGAAATTGTATGAAAAAACCAGGCAGTAAAGCAATCAGCAGACACAAAAATGGCCGCTAATTATCAGCAAACTGTATTCTGTATTTGCTAGGATAAATCCCGATAAGAAATTACCCACCTTTTACAGCATTCATCCAATTTATTGTGCTTCCACGATAAATTTATTCCTATTTTTATATTTTTTTTCAGATGTAAAAACGCCTGAATTTTTGAAAAAAAGACAAACTTTTATATTATCAATTCGTTTGAGGAAGGATTGCGAGTTAAAGCATACCCTCAGTAAGATCGATACAAAGAAGGCAGTTGTGCTTCAATTTCAAAACTTTCTGAAAGTATTTCAAAAAAACCTAGACTGACAGCCAACTCCACAGAGCTCAAAGGTGTACCATAGAAACAATGCAACTTTCAGTATAACAAACTCGACGCAGTGCTTTGTCATAGAATTTTAAAGAGTATATTTTTGT
>JAHXMU010000742.1:1406445-1478279 GCA_019455685.1 Philornis downsi
ACTCAGGATCATCGTTAACGTCAAAATATGAAAATTCACCTTTTTTTCAACACACCACGTGAAACTCTATTTTCAACATCAGGCCTTTTTGACGAACCTTCATATGTGAAGGTTACTACCATTGTATGAAGAACTATTTATATGGAACTAAAATAGTTCAATAAGAAGTTTTTAAGAATTGAATTCTGCAATTGTGGATGCGATTGAAGATCTTTTCCTTGATTCAGATATTATTAGGGCTTAACTTCTTGTAGTTTTAAATGAAAGAAGTCAATAATAAAATATATCTGTAATGAATTTCGTATATGCAAAAATAATGCAGGGAATATTGCCGAAACAGGCACATAAGTTCATTACAGAAAAGCTGCCCCGTGTCCTTTTCTCGTATAATATCTTCATACATTTACTGAACTTAAATTTTCGTTTGTGAAATTTTAAACTTCTTAACATAATCTAAAAATCTGGTTCATTTTAGGGCTTAAATGTAGTTTACAGTGCAGCTTACAATATAGAAGCGATTTTGATTGCTTCGAAATTTTCTCTTCAGCGGGGAAGAATTTTCTAATCGCCCAACCTTCGAAGTTGAAGCATAAAATCTATACAGCAAGCAATATTATCCAGGCATTTGCGGTTATTGACAATAAATGTAATATTGCTAGTAGCTGCATGAACCATTGACCAATATTTCACCATTTTAAAGAGACTACAACTCGTTTCAGTCTTATCAATGAATTTGCTGCTAAATATCTAAAAAAACACAAATTGCGAAATTTGTAAACCAAAACGTCATTCTTCCGATAATTATGCGTATTGAAGAATTTATTATGGGAATGGTAATCATTTTTTTCTTTAAGAATATGACTTTTTTTTTTCTTTTTCTATTCTATGGACGCTTTTGATTTGTTACCGGCACAAAGTGAATATAGGAGTATTGGTTCGAATTTTAAATAAAAGTTGATTACGAATTATATTTTAACAATTTTATCGGACTTGTAAAAAGGCGAGGCACAGCCCAGTTCTCTCCCTCTTTCAATAGCATTCTTATACAGGGTGGGTCATAAGGGTGTTGGCGGTTTAAATATTCAATTAAAAAAAAATATTCAATTAAAAAAAAAATTACGAAACATAAAAGAAATATATTTGTATTTTTAAAAAGTAGAAGCATGAGAATTTTTAAGACTTAAAAATAATGTTGTCCAAATAGCTTCCCTCGGCTGCTTGACACTCTTGGAACCGAAGTCGCAAATTTTGGAAAACTCGCTGAAAAGTTGTTCTCGGTATTTTGTTACTTTCCTGAATAATGTTCCTCTTCAACTGCTCTAAATTGGTCGGATTATTCTCGTAGACTACCGATTTGAGGTAGCCCCATAGAAAATAATCGCATGGAGAGAGATCGCGGCTACGTGGGGGCCATTCAATATCCCTTTTCGAAAATGAGTTTTCCAGGAAAAACATTTTTCAGCAGCTCTATGGATACCCTAGCCGTATGACATGTGGCCCTATCCTGTTGAAACCACATCCTCGAGGTATTGCCTTGAAGTTCTTGCAAAGCTGGCACCAAAAAGTCTGCTAGCATGTTGCAATAATTGTTCGCTCTAACCGTCATCGCATGCCCTCTTTCGTCCTCAAAAAAGTATAGTCCAATAATACCGGTTGACGTTATCCCAGCCCACACAACAAGCTCAGGGCTGTGAAGTGGACGTTCATGCAAGCGTCGGGGATTAGTCTCGGACCAGAACCGACAATTTTGCTTGTTCACATGGTCATTAAGGTGAAAATTGGCCTCATCACTAAAAATCACGTTGTTGAAATTGTTGAACCGCTCTAGCATCAAATTGACAAAGTTAAGTCGGTTATTGGCATCATCGGGTTTTAATTCTTGGACTATCTGAATCTTATAAGCCTTCAAACGCAAATCACGTTTCAAAATTCGTCGTAAAGTTGTTCTTTTGACATCCAAAGACTGACTTCTCTTACTTGTTGACTGTTGCGGATTTCGCTGAACTGAAACACGAACACGCTCCACAATGTCGGCTGATCTTGCAGAAACTGGGCGACCACGAACCGTAATTGGTACTGTTGAGCCGGTTGTTTCGAGCATTCTGATCCATTTTCGTATCACATTGGCGCTTGGAACTTCACTTAAATCGTGTAAACCGTGTTCATGCCGATACAAACGTCGTGCAGAAATCACTGATTTATTGTTTTCGTAATACGCTCGGACACAAAATGCACGCTGCACTCCCGCGTACGGCTCCATGGCGACTAAATTTCCAGAAAGCGGCGCAGCGAACAACATATCCCTCCGCCACCCCGCGCCACGCGTTACCAAGAAATTTAAGAATTAAATCGCCAACACTCATATGGCCCACCCTGTATATCACGTCTTATGTGCATATCTTTATAATACGAGTATAGCGATACTTAGGGGTCTACATTATTGGATACCAGGAAAAGCTTTACACATTAAAGAAGTGATTTACCCTAAGTATTTCGAGATTTGAAGAAAAAGGAATTGAACCTAACTATTTCGACACGAAGGTAACCAAGTAACTGGCAGACAGCAGGAGTGAACTAACCACCCTCTTTGTTGTTTCCCCCATACAAAATAAGGAATTTTAAGAAAATCACTTATTCCCCAATTATTTGTCACCTTTAAAGTGCGGATTAAAATAATAAGCAAATTATGACAGGAAATAATAAGGTCACGGATTAAAATTATAAAAATAATAATAAAATACTTCTTGTAATAAATCACTGATGCGTTTCAACTCCAAACATCTTTGGAGTCTGCATCCCACTGTCACTTGACTATCTCGTGAATTTCGGATGAGCGCACTGCTTTACTTAAATTCATTATTACTATTATTTTTTTTTTTCAAGATATTGCACATCCTTACATTGTTATTACAGGTGCCAAATGAAATCCCCGATTTGAAAGGACTTCTAAGGCAGGCAGGCAGACGGTCACGGCTATCGCTGCCTCCCAGCTGCTGCACCGACAACTAATATTTGCTTATACTGCATCAGTCGAGAGTAAATTAAATGAAAACATACAAAAGAGCCATCCCCCTTCATCACACCACACCTAACCGCACACAGTGTTGTATTCCCTTCCGACGCCAGAGTACAAATATTATGAACGTGATAATCTGTGGCATTATTGTGGCAAACGATGATATTCCACTCACCATTTTATATGAATAATAGAAAATCCTTTATTACGAAAATTCATTTTTAGTTGAAAAACAAAAGGATAATGTTGATAGTCGTGTGGAAAGTGATGTCCTAAATGTAATCAGGCGCAGAGTTAGACGACAACAGGAAGGAAAGTACCTCAGTGACATGTATAAACATGCACAGAGTGCCCAACGTAATAAATGAATAGCCAAAAGGAAGGACCAGGTCAGAAGTGACTAGAAGTAACTTGGTGCGCCATTGAGTGGCAATATTTCTGTTGGAGAATTTGCAGCAACCTTCGAACTGAAAGCAGTCAGTACTAATCACGTGGATAGATATAAAGTTGGTCAGACATTAAAACGTCGATTAAGACGAAGCTTATGCATCCTCCCTCATGGATTATTGTCGACAGCGTACTTGAAAACGAATTGACGTTGCTGAGGCATCCCCTTCCGCCGCATTATTTCCGGCTGAATAACCTTTGAAATGTATATTTACTAATGTATGTACGAAAAAACCTACCCACACTGTTGAACGTAGTTAATCCTTCCCATAATTTGAATTTCACTGAATTTTATAAAGTAAAGTAAATTATGAATTATAAATTATGAACTGAATTAAGTTGAATTGCATTTAATTAAATTGTATTGTTTCGAATTAAAATTGCATTATATCAAATTACACTGAGCTAAGTTGAATTACATTGAATTGCTTGTGTCAAACAATTTGTAAATATTGTAAATTGTAAAAATTAACTATTTATTTGTTTGTGTAAAGGCCCCTTCAAACAACCATGTAAATATAAAAACGCATATTTTGTTATGCCCATATGGCAACCTAGCGGGGCACGAAGGCCTCCCGGTTGAAATTAGCGAGATACTTGTTTTCTTTTTCCGCTTGCCGCCAACCGGACCACTTCGCAAGCCACTCTCAACATACGAATAAAACCTGAAATAATGTAAGTTAACCGTTATCTTTTCCTTTCCTCCAGTACGAAACCCCCACCAGCTAAGAACCTAAGTTCTTCCACAAAACATCCACTCTCTCTCACTAAACCAAAGTTCCAAATTAAAACTTCAGACCAAATCTGACAGATTTACACTCTAGCAATTGCATTTTACGCACAGTAAGAGCCGCTCAACTAAAACGTGTATGAGTTGCTACCTCTACTCAACTATTATAAATTTACACCGAGTATAACTTTTAATTAACGAGTGGTAAAAATGTTAAAAAAAAACTCATGGAAGTACCGAAAAAGTAAGATATTCCAGAGGTGCATTTAGTCCTTGCATTAACAATTTTCTCCTATAGGACCAATAATGGCATTTGCTACATTTGCAATTCACGATGTCAAGAATGGTGTATCGACGGTGTGCCTTTCAGATAAATGATCATATCAAAAAGTACGCCTCTCTCATGCATAATATATAGAATCTACCCATTTTTCAGTGGTTGAATTATTTTTGTTACTCCACCAAAGAAAATTAGGAACTTCTTAAATAATCAATTTCTTCACAGCTTCCAGAAATGTTCGCTTCTAAAACGATTTCCTTGGATGGGAGTATTTTATCAACATTATGTTCAAGATTTCCCACAAACGCCAAAAAAAAAAAACAAATGCTAATAATTTTAAAATGCAAAAATTTTTTCAAGTGTCCATCATAAAAAGACACTTTTATTACTTCACAAGAACTGCTTCAGAGCCGCTGAATAGTCGCCGTAAAGGAATGGCATCCCCATACTATAGGTACAATTCATATTACTACACATATTAAATTCATTAGTTCCAATCCAAATTTGAACAACTGTTCTAGGTAAATTTATTGAAATAAAATCCAAGAAACGTTTCTATTTGTAGTTTGGTAATAAACGGGTTATCTATTTTTCGGTTTCAAACATGAAGTTAAATGAAACAGACACAAAAGCTATGATTTCGATGAAACTCCTCTGGATTGGTTGCAGCAGTAGATCTTTTTGAGGTAGTTTTCGATCACTTTTTTCACATTTCGGGCGGTATCTCAGTAATAACTAGACGAAGGTTGGTTTTAAAGAAAAAAGCTAACGACATGAAATCGTATTACACTTTCTGGAAACATCTCATACAACAAAGCCAAAATCGGTCATGTTGTGTGGCTCGCGACACCATCTTGTTAAAATCACATATCGTCCAGTTCAAAATCTTCAATTGCAGGCTAAAAAGAAGTGGGTTAGCACATGTACACAACGCTTTGAATTGGTGGTAATGGTTCCTCCAGTGTCATTTTCGAAAATAAACGGCCCAGTGACACCTACAGACCATAATGCTCGCCATAACTTTTTCCGGATGTAATGACATTCCCACAATCACTTCTGGATACTCCGAGCCCTATATGCAACAATTTTGCTTGTTACGTAACCACCGAGTGAGAAATGAGCTTCATCGCCGAAGAAAATTTTGTATGAAAAATTAACATTGTAAGCTTTTGAACCAGTATTTCATTCACGCTGTTAGTGAATTAAGAAGTCAGATACTGATATTACCAGGGGATACATGGTATTATTTACAAACTTTAACCGCAACGTCGAATCGTTTTTTTTATTCAATCAGTTACTGTAAATGACATAAAAAAGTTAAAAAAGTCAACTGGTTGCGATAATATTCCTTCATTTCTAATGGTAAAATTCTGTGTAATATATTTAATAAAATGGTTGATATGTCAAGTTTCCCTGAGTGTTTGAAAGTTAGCAAGATTGTTCCTATACCAAAAGTATCGAAAGCTTCTGAAGCGAAAGATTTTCGTCCGATTGCCTTGCTATCAATTATTGACAAAATCTTTGAAAAAATTATTCATACAAGACTTTTAGCATATTTTGATGAAAACAATTACTTTTATAAATACCAATTTGGTTTCAAACAAGGTTGTGGCACTGAAGAAGCGGTAGTAAATGTTGTAAACTTCATATGTAGTGGTTTGGATAATGGTTCAATTGGTGTTGCAGGTATATTTCTTGATTTTACTAAGGCTTTTGATCATGAATAATAATTGATCATGAAATAATGCTACTGAAATTAGAATTATATGGAATAGTGGGAAAAGAGCAGACTACTTTCAAAATAGGAAACAATTTGTGCAAGTAAACCGTTGTAAAAGTGAAATGGTAAATGTTGAATGTGGAGTACCACAAGGTAGCTGTCTTGGGCCGTTATTATTTTCAATTTTTTTGAATGATATTTGCAATTTGAACCTTGTTGGTAAAATGTATATGTTTGCAGATGACGTTTGCTTATTTTATCCATATAGTTACGATTTGACTTTGAAAATTAACATGGAACGGGATATTGCCCTAATACTTGAATATGTTAGATTGAATAAAATTGTTCTGAATCCAAATAAAACTAAATTAATACGGTTTAGACCACATGCCAATGTATTAAATAAACATTTTAGTGTTTTAGTTGATGGTAATATAATTAATGAAACCCATGAAGTTAAATACTTAGGGATAACTTTGCAAAGTAATCTCTCTTGGGATTCACGTGTAACTGAAATTAAATCAAAAATAACACCGGCTATTGGTATACTATTCAAAATGAAATTCAAATTGAATATGGAAACTAAAATATTAATTTATCAAGTTCTTATTCAAAGTCACCTAAATTACATGGCGTTAATATATGGTTACAAAAGGACAAATGTTATGAAATCATTACAAACTATGCAGGAAAAAGCACTGAAAATAATTTACAATTTACCAAATTTTCATTCAACTATATCTTTGTGTGTTAATGTTTGTAAATCCATATTGCCTATTTATGGACTTTATAAACATCAATTACTCTTGTATGTTTTTAAGAGTTTGAGCAATTTTGGCTATCGTACCATTAGTTTTTCCCAGAACCAATCATTTATGCATACAAGACATCAACAAAATATAAGAACACCCAGATGCAGATTAGAAACTACTAAGCAACGTATTGAATACATGGGTAGTTTAGAGTACAACAATTTGCCTGCAAATATGAAAAGAATAAATAGAATATCACACTTTAAATGTGAACTAAAAAGTTTCCTTTTACAGAACCTTGAAACACTTCTTATGTAATTGCGGAATAATCCTAAAGAGTATTTTACGGATTCAAAACATGTACATGATATACTTTTGTACATGAATTAATAAATCTATATATACATATAAAAACGAATCGTGGTTTGTTTCGATGCTTAAAACTCCAGAACGGCTGGACCGCTTTGCATACATTTTTGTATATGCGTCTGGGTGGTGCCCGGGATGGTTTAGATTTACAATTCGGTCCAATTGGACAAAGGGGCGTGGTACCTCCCATACAAACAAAAAATTAAAATTCAATTATTTCTGCTCCTGCTTACGGTATTTGAACAATATTTGGTGCGTAGGTTTGGTGTACATATCTTAAGTGCTACTGTAAATATGGGCGGGATTGGACAATGGGGAGTGGTACCTCCTACACAAACCACAAATTAAAAAGCATTTATTTCTGCTCCTGCTAACGGTATTTAAACAGAATTTTGTTTAACATTGAAGCATTTCCAATAAAAATAAAATTTGAAGGCAAAGCAACGTTTGCCGGGTCGGCTAGTACAATTATAAAAAAGCCTGTTGCTGTAGCATCCAATCAGCATATCTACGGCGTTGTGAATGGTCAGCCGGCTTTTATTATTGCGTGAGTTGAACTCTATATGTATATGGATGGAGTGCAAATCCAAATACGAAATACGACATAATAAACCATAAGATAGACCCAATTGTTGAGAACGCCGTGGAATCGACAAATTCGGATTATCCGCCACACTTTCGCTAGCAGATGCAACGATCCACACCTGTAACGCTTCCAGTCCCTTTCTTTCTTTATAATCTTGATAATTCCTTGCACAGTAGGTCGATTATGACAACCAAAATCACCCCGTAATTCACCACTTTTAAAGTAAGTTTCAATCGTTTTTACTCAATCCTCGGTTGTTAAACGATCCATATTCGTAAATTGCAAAACTTTCACGTAATAAATAACACTTTAGATGACAGATATTTAACAGATGACAGCCTTGCCAGACCGGTGGTTTTTAAAACACTAAATGGATATGCTGTTACTATAAATATTTATGCGATTTTCCATGTGTAGTTAATGATAACCAAAATTTGTTGTGATTTTATAGGAAAACTATAGTTATATTCTGCGTATATTTGAATAAGAGTTAAAATTCCTCAACCCAAAAGAGATAGAACTACACTTGCAACAACAATCCATCTTAATTACTCCACTCGAATACACTTTCGACATCATTTTTACAATTTGGAGTAAAATTTATTACAATGGATCATAACTTATAGTCTTCTATATAGACTTAAGTGAATAACAGCCACTTTTGGTCTAAGACTGTTAATCATTAGTATCGTGACAATCTTCCACACATGAAAAAAATTTGTTGAGAAAAATTTTAAAATTTAAAATTCAGTAAGCCTACGTTTTATTTGCTCATTTTAACCAAACACTTTCATAAAAAATAAAGAGGAGAGTATTGCTTGCTAACAGATGTTACTATCGGCTTAGCAAGCGATTCAATAACAATCGACGAATAAAAATCCGACTGTACCAGACGTTGCTTCTACCCGTCTTGTTATATGACGCAGAATCAGTACTGGCAGTTTTCGAGAGGAAAATACTTCGGAAAATATATGGACCCATCATCGTTAACGGAGAGTATAGACGTCGCATGAACAATGAGCTAGCTGTATGAGCTATAAGCCGACATCGGTGTAGTCAAACGCATTAATATACAGCGATTACGTTAGCTGGGTCATGTTGTGGGGATGGACCCAAATGCTCCGGCAAGGAAAGTTTTCTACAACGAACTCGATGGACGGCGCAGAAGAGGGCGACCAAAACTTCGTTGGAAGGCTTTTGAAATACTATCGAAACTTGTTGTGACGAATTGGAGAAGAAGCGCAAAAGATCGAAGCACTTGGAATTATTTTTTACGGGCGGCGTCTCAATCGCCACCTAAGAAGTAGTACTTTCGTGAGGCTGACATTGTCGACCCAATTTTAATATGTTTTTAATTTAGACTAATTTCTTTAGATTTTCGTTGACTTACATTGGATGTTAGACTTCTATTGTAAAGTTGATGACAGAAGGAGGAAGAATTTGCTGATGTGAAACACGATCCCTGAGCGCGGATTTCACACCTCGGCATAACAAAATAAGGATTTTAATATTTACATGCCAAATTTAAATGACTTTCGTACTGTCAAACTATCCGTTTGTTTTACAATTCACGCCAAATATTCATATTTATGGAAATTTAAAAATTCTGTCTTAATTCGGAGTATTTTAACTCAATTCAAGTTTGAATTTAGGACACCAATAGCAAATTGTTAATCTTAGCTGCTTAATTAAACTTTGTAGTTAATTCTATCTTGTAATCAAAACAAAATTGAATACTCAGTAACGAATAAATTCAGTATAATGCATTAAAGAGGGGAAAATGAAACATAATCAACAGAAATTAAACCTATTTTGTTACAATAAGCTAGCGATACCCGAGTATATTCTGCCATGTTTACATATTATCTATTTAATATACGAGTATATCTATTTAGTTGAGAATATCCAATTTTAAAATTAAACAAATTTGTATGCAGATAACTTAAGAAAACCCGAATATTTTTATAAGTAATCTCCTTTTTCTTCTCGCCCAGTGACCTCTTATTTATTGCTTTCCAAAATATAAATCAATTAAGAAAATTTCAAATGATTTTAACTTTTCCCCCCTCATATCGCAGTCATAAAATGAGCAAATAAAGCCGTAGATTGAACAGACTCTACGGTAAAATGAAAACGTTTTGTGTCTTTTCAGTGGTGTTCTTATCGATGAATTCCTCCTCAAAGCCTAAAAATAATAAGTCGTTGAAGCGTTATGTCTGAGCAAATGCTGCCAGAGAAAAAAGTTATTGTTAAATTCTATTAAGTCATAAAAATAATTTGGACAGTAGAATAAACGACGACGTTGTTGCCAATGACGGCGATGATGTTGATGATAAAACACAATTGATTTTCTCGTCTCTTTTCCAGTCATAGTTTTTACTTCAAATGAAAAATTTAAAACGAATTTTCTGCCTCAAAAGTTACTGAATTATGGTGGGTGAGCAGAAGGGGGAAAATAAAAAAACATAACAAGAAAAGATGGAAAAATGTCAAATGTTGATTCTTAGCAAACTTCCAAGTTTAAGAGTATTTAAGAACAAGGCCAGAGGCATTTAAACAGAAAAGACTTTAAGCTGTAGTCTATACCTAATAGAAATACTAATTTCAAAGTTTTCTCATAAATTTGCACCACATCGCTGGCCGTGCCCTTGGCTGTACGTCCATTAGTGAAACTATTAACCGAATTTATGCCACTTGTCCATTAAAACTTTTCATAATTTTCTTCTACACTTCTTTTCCTGTATAGAGAGGGCAACCTCGAAAGTAAATCACTGCCACTATGCTGGCGATTAAATTAATTTGATGAATTAATTATATAAAACACTTTCATAAAGCATTCGCCTTATCACCCCGGGAAACCGACATGCAACAAAACTTCGCCTACAAAGGCAAATCACAATCGACCGCAAAACTTCTTGAAACTTATTAAATAGACGGCGGGAAATCACACAAAAACCAGCTAAAGTATTAAGTTCTCTATTGCAGTTGATTGACGTCTAAAACTCAATCAATTCAAGATCAAAATCTATAATAATAAATCAATTTCATTTGACAAGAAACCAGTGAACCACACCAGCAAACCACCAATCAATGCCATCATACTTGAAAGTACAAGTATTGAATAAAATTTGCGAGTTCTTGGTACTACTACAACGATTGAATGTTGTGCGGCCAGGAAGGATTTTAACGTCATTGAACCGCAATTTGAAGGAGATATTGAAACTAGATAGCTTTTCCTCTCATACATATTCATGCTAACACAACGAACGTATGTGGCTGTATGTAATTTCTATGTTAGCGACCACTGGAGTGAATGGGGAAAAAGTCGATTGCCAACATCATTGCAATTTAAATTCATTTTTATTGAGTGAGAAGAGTTTTCAATTTAGATTGTGCGACAATTAGTTGACAATATAATATGCAATAAAACATTCCAAAGGTGTTGCTTATTGCAGATAAGTAATGTAAGTAGCTATCGGGTAAAAACGTACAAATCATTCTAAAAGAATCAAATTTTCATTATTTCCAAAGCAGCTGTATCAGGATATTTCTAACCTCCAAAGAAGTGCTTTTAAACAACTTTTAAATTTTAATTAAAAATCACAATTTTTTAATCGAAATGACAAGGTAACGATTATTTTTTCCTCTGGCAATGCCCTAATGTAAAATGCCTACTTTGTGATCTTACTACGAAAGTGGTTTCTGGAGATAGCCTTTCACTAACAATCAAAACATGAGCTGAATCGCTAAGAGTTCTGATTGGGTCACTAGTAATCACTTATTTTTCATTACTATTACATTCGGAGACAAAATTTGAATGTGATACAGGTCTAAAAGAAGACTTAGAATACAAAATTTTAGTAAGATTAAGGCGAGCATAGACATCCGTTTTATGACACGCTTTTGTAAAATTTATCAGTGTCGATGCAGTTGTTCACTACTCCCAATTTATTATTCGAGTTCCTGTTATATATCTTTTGAATCAACTTTTAGTTGCTTAGTAAAATAAGTTGATCAAAGCGCTAGACGAAAAGCGTTAGACGGTGAAAAATCAGTGTATGAAATGATTAACATCGACCAACATCTGAAAGTCAAAGCTATGGCTGCGGCTTGATTTTCATCACGTTAGAAATGAATCGGGTTTGACCGTCATTAAGTTGAAATTCAATTAGCGTAATTTAAAAATAAAACTTCTTACAAAGCATTATTTTTAAGAAATCATACAATTCCACTGCGTGATAACCCAAAATTTGTTTACCCGCAACTTAACAGCCGCACTAAGCGCAATAAATAATATAAGTTTAATCAGTACTTCCAGACAACAACTTAATCTGCAATTGAATTGTTTGCTTTATCAGTTTAAATAACCCAAATGAGATTCTGTCTGAAAATCTGTTAATTTTATTTCAAATTTAATCAAATCTTTTATGCTTTCCCAGGCCACTTCATTTTCCTGGAAACTGGAATTAAAAAATCTAATTCCTAAATTCCAGAACTCATTAAATTGAACAACTTAGGAACTGTTGCCATCATATGATAAACCTTTTATTAAAGACGGTTTATTTTACTAATGTCTGTCCACCAGACATCAAATATTCGGCCAGACCTAATTTTATATACCTTCCACTATTGACCGCGAGCTATCGTGCCGTGGACAACGAATTGACGGACCGTCAGTTAACTGAAACTATCCTACATTTCTCGCTTTTTCCAGTAAATAAATTGAATTATTAAAAAATTATTAAATATTTGAAATGCCAAATTTTTCAGAGTTGTCTTTAGTCTTTATACAGGGTGTCTGTCGGTATATACTACTTTGTTTTGCCGCCATTTTGGTCAACATTAGTCTTGACAATTCATATTTGGCAGTCGTGAAGTAGGGACGTGGCAAATTTATTATGGAAAAATATTCGATAAACCAACGTGTTTTAATCGTTAAAACATTTTATCTAAATCAATCATCGACTACTGTGGCGATAAGAAAGTTACATGAAATTTTTGGGAGAAACAACGTACCAACAAGACGCACTATTTATCGTGTAGTGAATGACTTCGAAGAAAGAGGGTGGGTGTGTAGCTGACAGGGCCAAGCATGGACCACAACGTACTGCAAGATCGGCTGAAAACACTGCTGCTCAAGAAAGTGTTCAAAACAATCCATCAACCTCAACTCGACGCCGTGCTCAGGAACTTGGTCTTCAAAGAACAACTTTGGCCACAATTTTTGCATTTGTTTCCATTTAAGATTCAGTTGACACAAGAGCTTCTTCCACAAGACCATTTTCGCCGACGTACATATGCCAATAGGATGTTACAGCTTGCCCATGGCAACCCCGATTTTCATGAAAAAATCATAATGAGTGACGAGGCACGTTTTCTTTTGAACGGATATGTGAATAAACAGAATAGTCGGTTCTGGACAATGGAAAACCCTCAAAT
This sequence comes from Philornis downsi, assembly GCA_019455685.1. Lineage (NCBI taxonomy): Eukaryota > Metazoa > Arthropoda > Insecta > Diptera > Muscidae > Philornis > Philornis downsi. The sequence goes on from JAHXMU010000742.1 coordinate 1,419,785, forward strand.
TATTCATCAGTCACCTTTGCATCCATTAAAAGTGACAGTCTGGTGTGCAATTTGGTCAGGAGGAATCCTTGAGCCTTAATTCTTTGAAACTGAAAACGGCGTAACGGTAACTGTCAATGGGGAACGATATCGTTATATGATTGAAAACTTTTTAACGCCACAACTGTATGCTTTAAGCTTGATTAGCATGTGGTATCAACAAGAGGGTGCCACATCGCATACAGCCAGGATTACAATTGAATTACTGCGAGACCTCTTTCCACAACAAGTTATTTCAAGAAATGGTGATGTTGATTGGCCTCTACTGTAACTGATTTGATTGCTCCGGACGTCTCAAACAAAATATTCGTGATGAAATTAATGAAATACCGCGTGAAATGTGTGTGAATGTAATGAAAAATGTACTCGAAAGCGCTCGAGGCGGACATTTATCTGATATTGTATTCCATACATAATTGCCGACATTAAATTAAACATTTATCAATATAAGATCCATTTGATTTCATTCAATCAAAAATTGTAAACAAATAAATTAGTATACCTTCCCGACGGACACCCTGTATAAACAAGTCTCCTTCTAGTGACCAATTTTATCATCGTTGACGATATACAGAGTCAACATCAAATATGTATATTAAATTAAAAATGTTGTCTTCTTACAAATAATTTATCGGTTCGACTTATGTTTTCAGTGAAATTCGTATTACTTAGTATCGTTCAATAAGCATGACCACAATTAAGCCGGTCTCTTAATTTTTTTTTTGATATGAGTTTGCCATTTCATCTAATAGAATATCTATTTAGTGGTTTCACAACCGCCGATCTGGCAAGACTGTCAGCTGTTAAATACCTGCCATCTGAAGTGTTATTTATTTAGTGAAAGTTTTGCCATCTACGAATATGGTTCGTTTAACAACCGAAGATCGCATAAAAATAGTTAAAGCTTACAATAAAAGTGGTAATTAAAACGTGGGCTTTCAATCAAACAAAATTATCTTCAGCTATGAAGCTCATTTCTCACTTGGTGGTTACGCAGAATGCAAAATTGCCACATATGGGGATCGGAGAACCCAGAAGTGATTGTGGAAAAGTCAGTACATCCGGCAAAAGTGACTATTTGATGAGCATTATGGTCTGGAGGGCCGAATTTTCTACGAAAATAACGCTGGAGGGACCTCAAAAGGATCCACTGCTGCAACCAATATAGAGTCGGTCATTTAACAAAAGTTTAATCGAAATCATAGCTTTGTGTGTGTTTTATTTAACTTTGCTTGAAAATGAAAAATGAATAACCCTATATTAACTACATATATTATAAAGCTTCTAAATAATAAGGAAATGTTGAGTAAATTAAGTACATTAATTTTTCGTCAGTTTTGGTCAGCTGAATGATTTCCTTTTTTTACTATGCATTTTATATTATTTAAATAATATTATTATTATTATATTATTATATATTATTATTAATATTATCGCAGAACTGATAATTTTAAACAATTTCTTGCGCTTGTTGTTAACTTTCGGAAAAAGAATTAAGCTCTTTTTTACCTGGCTGAAAGAACACCGTCACGACGCTGCACCGACATATCGGCATTATATTATGCACACAAACGCATCAAACAGTAAAAGGATTGATTCAAACTCCGAAGGGCAGAGTCAAGCGAGTTGATAGACTATCGTTCAAAAGTGAGGATGCGTGGACGAGTTTCGACCGAAGACGGTTCGCAGTGCATTGTGAACTTTTCTAAACACATTATCATATGAATTATTCATGAATAAACACATTTTTATTTTAAAAACCACTTCATTGTGTCATTTGGGGGAAAATCGCACATATATTTCATATCGACTTATCCCGTTTTTCCATTAAAAATGATTAATTTCAGTATTTTTGGAGAGGTCCCTTAAAATGTGAAATGAATTGAAACGGTTCTTTCTAATATCTATACCAATCCAGATTATATTTAATTAACAAATAAATGACATTTTTCTAGAGTTCTTGTATGACCAAGATTTTTCGGGCTTGGTCTATTTTGCTAATACCTAAATTAACCTGTTTATGACTCCTTATAGATTTTCGATATAGATTTTTTCGTCAATCGAGCAAATGTATACGTAAAAGTACACAGTGAAAAAGATCAATTGGTATAGAAACAAATAGAGAGAAAATGTTATAAAACGATGCCGTGACGAACTTAAAGCACTGTTGCAGCCATCGGCATTTAACTATAGTCGGAGTTGTAGATATTTGCAATATTGATGTCCGAGTGGGATTTAGAGCTGTAGAATTTATACTACTACGACTCGAATTGGGGATTAATAGCAACAAAATCAAACTTCTTCTTCTACAAAGGCAGCATTTTCAACCAATTTTTTCAATATTTCAATTTGGGAAGTATATTTTGTACTGTGTTAAACTTATGAACTTGTTTAGTAACAAATATTGAACTGTTTAATATTCTCCAATTTATTATAAAATGTTCCTTGTATCCCATAAGACTCTACTGCTTAATCATAACCTTCGAAAGTCAGTTTGGGATGCTTTTTCTAGACTAATCCGTTGTTCGATTACCCGAACTGTTCGCCTACACATCGAGGTGACCGCCGTTTAAAGGCAGGTAGATGGCTGTAGCGAATACTAACCATCATACAACGGTCAATCCATTATATGTCGAAAATATTAATTCATTTGCTTATAAAACTAAAAATCTATATAAGCGGCACATCAAATGAGAGCTAAGTCCACCGGCTAAGTTGGTACCAATTCTCATCTTTTATTTATCGCCACTTGTAATTTCTTCACGATCAATTTGATTGCATATGTTTTCACATGACAATGAAATAGAAAAAAAATTGTGGAATTGGAAATCCTAAAGAACATCACAATTGGATAAATCGTAATGAATTTTTTAATTAAAAAAAAAAAAAACAAATGGGAAAAGATTCCTACAAAAATTAATTATTATGAAGTAAGCAATTCCAATGATTTCTTTAAAATACATGGTGGTGCACCAATTGTGCTACAATAAGAAGCTCAAAAAAAAAACTTTTTTTTATCAATGTATTTAATTTATTTTTTTTTTTTTTTATTGTAAAGAAAATTCAATTTTATTTTATTACATATAAATATTTCTTTTTTATTTTATAGATCACACACCGTAAATGACCTCCTTGCTCACTCACGCATATGCGACACCTCATCCGAAAATTGTTTATTGCGGTCTGAAGGATTGAAGTCCACATCGCCTCAATTATTGTTTTAATGGATTGCCTCAATTCAATCAAATTCCTTGGTTTCGTTTTATACAACTCTTGCTTGACATAATCCCTTAAAAAGGTGTGCTGCGGTCAGTTCAGGTGACCTTGGAAGCCAGCAGAAAGTGGAGTTTCTGGATTTTTTGATATTAAGTTGTTTGGGAATTTTCGTTGGAGCTCCACCATAACAAATCTGGCCATGTGTGCAGTTGTTCCTTCTTGCTGGAACCAAATACTGTTGAAACGGATACGTCTTTGTCGCAGTTCTGGATAAAAAAAAACTCCTTCAACATCTTTAAATAATGGTACACTGTAGCACAATTCGTGTGCCACTGCGTATTATTCTTTCTCAATGTTGTTTCTTTCGTTTACCCTCTCTCATTATTATTATTATATTATACATTATTATTATATTATATATTATTATGTATAATTATTATAATATTGCTATTTTTATTTCAATTTTTTCCAGTTATCTTTATTTCACCCAGTGGAATTGATGAATCATTTGATACGGCAAACATGTCACACCCAAAAGGAATAATCTAACATGTCAATTATCTGTTGACCAAACGTGCTTCAGAATCTTCCAAGTCGATTGAGCAATGCCCATCTATCTGACTGGCTGATGTTGTTAATCTCCATGGAGCTTCTTAAAGCTTAGGACTGACTAACATATTGCAGGATGGTAGGCAGGGATTCTAAATGAGCAATATGGGTACGTCCCTTGTGGAACTTTCCATATAAATTGATTGATATTTGCAAATTCAATAATTTTTTGTTCGTAGAGTGCAGCTACATATATTTTTGTCATCATAGCACTTAACAAAATTTAAAAAATTGACCCAATAACTCCACCTCATCTGCTACGTCCAATGCCAATGACCGATTTAACCCATAACTCATTTTTAGGTTCGTATCTTTTCTATAATTGCTCTAAGTTCAGTCAAATTTTGTAGGGGTTTTGACGTTTGTTAAAGTATGGTCTAAGAATGAAAAAGTTGCATGAAAATGAAAACGAAAATTGAACGATTTTTCGAAATGTAATTTCCTGTTTCGAAACGCTTAAATTTTTCTCATTTGTATTGTGTGCTTAATAAAATATGGAAAATCAACTGAATAATCTCTATCTTTCTGGTATCTCCCACATAAATTACCCAAATTTAATCTATATATTGTATTGCCAGATTCATACCTTTCATTTAGTCGTACTAAATACAGTATAATTGGATAACTATCAGACCTTTATGCGATTGAAAATGGTCTGTTTTAGTCCTTCGTTTACAAATAACTTAATTTGGGGAAAATCTATGGCCTCTCTATAAATCCTATGTAGAAGACAATAAGTTATAAACAAAGTGGAGCAGTAGCCGAAGGCCAGGGCAGGAACTATGTATCCACAGCGCAGTGCGGTTTCCTTAACTTGAAGGAGAACGATAAGTAGGTGGTTCTGTAGTTCTCGAACCCAGGATCATACGCGGGATTACTAATTACAGCATTACCTCATTTTTATAGCAGAAAATTTAAAATTTTTTCAATAACCATGCCCAAAATTAATGCGAATTCTAGAAAAACCTAATTGAAATAGTAAAAATCATGCTCGTATATGTCCATTATTACCACATATTTCCTTTAATTATCGAATAAATGGTAAAAATATACATTCATATACTGAAATAGATCCATTTTTCCAAAGAGAGGTTTGGTCTCTGCAGGGACAAATTTTTCTTATTGGATCAATTTCGCAGCAGAATCTTCCCTGAATGCGAAACATCTTTATGGAAGCTTAAAGCCTATAGTTTCGATCAATTCAGCCTCTGTCAAGATTTCAGCACAAACAGACCGACAGGTTTGAATCCCCTTGCGACATCACGAATATCAATAGCATATGTTATCAGCTAAACTGCAACCAGGAGAAGCAAGGAAAAGCTCATTCAATTAGTGTATGTTCTTATTTTTGTACGCCTCGCTATTTCCCAGCAACAAATTAATGCTTCCAAGGAAGCAAATATTCATCACATTTTCTGATAGGGAAGTACTGAAAAATTGCGTAATCATCAATGAAATTAACATAGGATTGTCATAGAAGGGAAGCACTAGTTTATGATACATCTTTTCCATATATTCACGAGTGATGTAGGCGTGATGAAAATTAAAATCTTTCCTAGCAATTTTTCATTATTCAAAAGAATCGCCTTTTGGTCCAGAAGAAGTGTCTTCAGAATATGAAGAAGAAAAAATCTATTGAAAAGTATTTCCTCAATATAAATAATTCCACTATAACTGCTTATGAAAAAGCGACTTTAAAGATTGCTTTTAGCATATAATCTGTCCGTAGATTCCGATGAATTTGATACTTTCTATAAAAAATCAATAGATAGGCACTGAACTGGAAAGGCACCTAATGTTCCGTAGTATCGAAGCTCATACACCCCTAAACCACTGATTGCAATTCGCAATATTGGAGGCGGACATTAGCAACATAGATTCTTAGGGCGAGTGTTGAGTATTAGTTTTTACAAATGTAATGATAAACTTAGTATACCCGTCATCATATAAAGGAGGATAAACAAATGGTTTCCCCAAAAATTTTAAATGTAGCTTCTTTACATCGGCTTTCAAAGATTTCGTCTTCGAAGCAATAGAGGAATAGATTTTGGAGTATTTCATACTCATATTTCGATTTAATTGCGAGGTGTTATAAATGGGAATCGAGCCAATCTTTTTAAGTACTTCATTGCCGTCCGATGTTCACTTAAAGTCTTCAGAAGAGACTGTGAGAGACCTATTTGTAAGTATAAATGAAGTGCGTCGATTACTCTGATATAGCATTTCAAAACAGAGAATTTAAATTAAGTATAGTTTTATACTTTGAAACGCTATCAACGAATATAACCCTATTGATAGTTTAAACTTTTATACCGTTTCAATATCTATCCATATTTGAAAAATTTACTATGTGACCCATGAGCAAACAGAATAGCCCTTTTTGGGAAAAATTATCGAAATGCTGCCAAAATACTAATGCATTCTAGTACTTACACACACGTAATACATTCTAAGCCGGAAACAATTGGACGTGGAAAAGTACCTAACATACCTCATTTTTTCTCCCCCCCATCCTATTCATTCATGTCCTCGACGTTTTGTATCTTCTCAAGTGTATCTGGTTATAGTGAATTGTAAACCTTAAGTATGATTATCCTTCGCTTTTCCTTTATTGCATTCTTCCCTCTTTTTGATGCTGGTTGTGGGGCTGCCACTGTTGCTCTTTCAAAGGAAGCCAAAAGAAAATAAACTTTTGCTTCGCATGCATTCAGAGCATCCAGATCCACTTATACATGTGAATGTACAGTTTAGTGTGTATGTGTGTGCTTGTGGATTGCTGTGCACACATGTATGTTTAGGAATGATGTGGCCATGTAGCTTTTCGGAATGTTTTACCTTAGATTTTGGTACTTAAAAGCAAATTTCACGCAATGCTATGCAATATTTGGAGGGAAATACAATTGGAAGGGAAAATTGAGTACAATCTTAATGGAAATAGTCGAAGAACACATGCGAACCTTTTAGATTACTTTCCAAGTAATCGAATAGGATTGTCTGCTGAGAAATACAGTGCTGCGAAATGGACATTATAGATTTCAGGATAGCTGGAAATATGGAAATGTGCTAAAGCCTAATAATTACGTAATTCAGCAATTAATTATATGCAATAAGGAAAGGATCCGAATTCGCCATAGTAGACTTTTATACAATTCCAGGTAAGAACAATTCAAATTCTGTCATATTACTTAGAAGCACAGGAAACACCTAACTAATGCACAATCTTAATTTGTTGCTAATTTCACTTATCTCACAGAAATTTTCTTAAATAACAGGTTATCCATTTTCAAAGTATTGTTCAATAAAACACACATAAAGCTATGACTTCGGTGAAACTCTTATTTCATTATAATGCTTAGAACTTGCCATAATGTATGAAATGCAATGTCATTTAAATGACCGCCTCTAGATCGGTTGCAACAGTGGTTGCTTTTGAGGTAGTTTTCAGACACTTCTTCGCACATCTTAGGCGGTATTTCGGCGATAACTTGACAAATGTTGCTCCAACGTTTGGGGAATATCTATGTAAATATGGTCTTTGGCATAGTTCCACAACAAAGGTTTAACGGCGTCAAATCGCATGATATTGGTGGCCAATTGACATCGCAAAGATGTGAAATTACGCTTTCTGGGAACTTCTCACGCAATAAAACCAAAATCGGTCATGTTGTGCAGCTCGCGGCACCGTCTTGTTGAAACCACATACCGTCCAGTTCATAATCTTCAATTGCAGGACAAAAACAAAAGTCGGTTATCAAACGGACAAAGCGCTCTGAATTGACGGCAACAATTCCTGCAGCGTCATTGTCGAAAAAAATACGGCCCAGTGACACCTTCAGCACATAATGCACACCAGATAGTCCCTTTATCCGGATACAATGGATTTTGCGCAATCACTTCAGGGTTCTCCGAGCCGCATATGCGATAATTTTACTTGGTGACATAACCACCGAGTGAGAAATGAGCTTCATCGCAGAAGAAATTTTTTTTCGAAAAATCAACATTGAATGCCTGTTGCTGTAGCACCCAATCAGCATATCTACGGCGTTGTAAATGGTCAGCCGGCTTTAATTGTTACGCCATATTGAGCCTTAAGATGGGCCCAATTGCTGAGAACGCCGTGGAATCGACAAAATCGGATTATCCGCCTCACTTTCACTAACAGAAGCGATATTGTCGGCAGTGCGTACATTGCGATGATGTACAGATCTGACCACAAATGTAACGCTTTCACTCTCTTCAAATTTACATATTTACAATCTTGCCAATTCCTTATACAATAGGAGGACCACAATCACCCCGTAATGCATGAAAAGTGTCCACGTTTGAATCACCACTTTTATAGTAAGTTTGAACTATTTTTATGCATTCTTCGGTTGCTAAACGATCCATATTCATAAATGGCAACACTTTTACTAAACAAATAACACTTCAAATGACAGGTATTTAACATCTGACAACCACTAAATGGATAACCCGTTCTATTATGAATCGAGAAAGTGTTAAACATGCATGAGTTGTAAATGACTCTACCATTGCCGAAAAATAGCTTGGCCGTCAAGGTAGGTGAATCGCCAAATATAAATGTCGAATTATGCTCTATTGGATCCCTTAGCAATCGGCAAGTTTAAGTCTAATGCTCCCGATGGGATGAAATGATCGGTGGGTATTACTAGAAGATTGTGTATGTGCATCTGCTGACATGTTCGCATACCGATGTAAGTGGCAACTCAAGGCCGTGACAGAAAATAAGGATTATATCGGCAAGTCATCAGCATAGTTATCATGTTAATGAATTAATATTGTTGCAGAAAAACAGGATTCTGTTATTTGTACAAGTATCGGTTTCTTGGCATAGGTTTCACTCAGTATGTAGTAATAACACGTCTGATGCTATTCAGAAACATAGTGAAGTGCTGGCTACTTGTAAATTGTCGGCAAATGGAAAATTGTTAACAAACCATATTGTCGATATTAAATGATATCGACAAAGTGGGCCATTCACCAGCTCAGCTTTGGAAAAGTGAGTAAGGACATAGTCAACAAATAGTTAATGCACCGGCAATTCAAGTTCGACTCAATGTGGAAGTTGCAATCGTATCAAATAGGCGATATCTCCCCACCAAAACAATGCATATCGCCAATCCTATAACGGGGAAACAAATCGGCATCGTATCAGAAGCCCATGACATTGTCAGTGGTTCTCGATGCTATGGACAAATTGAGATTCTATTGCCAATTTGGTTTTGGAATCGTAGCAAATTCGTAGCCGCAACACCGTTGATATCAGCAATCGAATTGAATCTAATGCCGTGTGCACGCACATATGTATTATTTTATTTCAACTTTACATTATCCCAGACACCGTGCCTGAGTTTCCTGTGGCAGTTCATACTGGCATTTTCAGCATTTGCACTCGATTTAGGCAATGCTAAGGGTGAGAATGAGCAACGCGGCTACAATTACAGCAATACTTTCAGCAGGAACGAGTAAAAGGTAATTTTTAAATACAAAATTGTACAGTCAAATACGAATTTAATGCTATGCAGGCAGCTGCCCTGCCGGCAGTTCAAAGTGCAAAGCTTTTTAGCCATTTCCGGTTTGAGCTGAAAACCCAGCAAGCCTGCATCACTCCTTCTAAATACATGCAACACGAATTGTCTCATTTGTTGCTAAAAATAAAACATCTCATCGCCCAAAATAAACTTATTGGCCAACAATTTCAGCGCCGAAGAGGTTCAAGTGGCGGATATGGAGCTGCATCACATCTCCAGCTCAATGGGAAAAGAGAAACTGGCATTGTCGTAGAAAACTCACGCGCACCGGCACACACGCCAAGTCAATGGATTCATCCATTTCAGGATGCACTTGACTACTTAAACAATTTATTGCTTTCTTGATCGCATTCAACTTCAAGATTTCCCTCAGCAGGCAAAGGAAGGGCACATAAAGAAAGCTGCTCAGGACCAAGTCCTGGGGAAAACAACAAATACCATAAAAGAAAAGCTACTGCATTGCACTCAATGAAACGGCAGTAAGAAAACGACGTTTGTAATCTATACTCTACCAATGAGGATGATGGCCACGCTCGTGGTGTTGATGATGATGTAAGTATTACGTTTTAAAGAAGGACACCCAGACGAGGTAGGAGAGTTTGAACGGTTATGTTGTAAAATTCGTGAAAAACAATGTTTATGCTTCGTTTAATTTAAAATCAATCTATACGTACATGTAAATTTAATTTACGGAAAGTTCATTAACAGAACCAGATTCCAACACAAAGTTATCCACAAAGCAACTGGGGTATATCCTGATCATGACCAAATTGGTCAAGTGGTAGTAAATGAATAGCAAACTTCTAGTTATATGGAGATGCGTGTGATCTATGGTGGTAGTAACATAGACTCCGATCAGTACTTTCTTGTAACTATCTTGCGTACAAGATTTATGATTTATGAGATTTATGATAGCGGAAAATTCATTTAACAAGGCACAATGAAAGCTAAACCTTGCTGAGCGGCATATCAACGAGATAATCGCAGCCACATACTCCGCCACATCCCTCAAATATTACGACACAATGCCACTAATCCCGGTATTCCTGGCAAGTGGTGGCGACAATGCATGGGAGAGAAGTAGAAGTGAAGGCAAATGTTATGGCAAAAGATTCCCGTTCTGCAAGAACATTAACGGAAATGCTGTCATGGATACGGAGGGCGTGCTGCAGATACTTATGGAGATGACACTTTTGCAAGTTGTTCGCTCTGAGAGATAGCACAAGTGGGAAATTCACGCGAGTTATAGATAATAGCATATATTTTTTGCCAAATGTGGCGACACAAATGTGAAAGACGGCTTACCCCAGATGAAAGTTTTAACACATATTTGGGATATTTCAAATATGTTTATATTCATTAAAATCGCGATAGTTTTTATATTCCTTAGCGAAATTTGTAAGGAATTAGAGCGACGTTTTGACAAAACGCATACAAACTTTATGCGAGTTATTCAAGTGATTTCAAAAGAAATTCCTACAATTTTGTTTTTTTTTTAACGTTTATCATTTACTTCTCATTCTCTTATGCATTTAGTGGTTTTAAAATCACCGGTCTGGCAAGACTGCCAACTGTTAAATATCATCATCCGAAGTGTTATTTGTTTAGTAAAAGTGTTGCCATTTACGAATATGAATCGTCTAAAAACCAAAGAACGCGTAAAAATAGTGCAAACTTACTATAAATGTGGCGGTTCAAACATGGGCACTTTTCGTCCATTACCGAGTGATTATGGTCGTCATAATCGAACTACTGCGCAAGAAATTGGCAAGGTTATAAAGAAATTTGAAGAGACTGGAAGCGTTACAGGTGGGGTCAGGCTTGTGCATTATCGCAATGTACACACTGCCGAAAATATCGTTCCCGTTAGTGAAAGTGTGACGGATAATCCGATTTTGTCGATTCCACGGCGTTTTCAGCAATTGGGTTCATCTTAAGGCTCATTATGAGATTTTGATTTAGATTTGCACCTGCATTCATATAGAAACCAACTCACGCAACAATTAAAGCTGGCTGACCATACACAACGCCGTAGATATGCTGATTGGATAATTTATCGAACAAAACTTTCTTCAGCGATGTAACTGATTTCTCACTCGTTGGTTACTTTACCAAGTAAAATTATCGCATAAGGGGCTCGAAGAATCCAGAAGTGATTGTGCAAAATCCATTGTATTTAGAAAAAAAGACTATTTAATATGCATTATGGTCTGGAGGTGTCATTGGGCCGTATTTTTTTCGAAAATGATGCTGCAGGAACCGTTACCGTCAATTCAAAGCGCTATGGGCGTATGATAACCCAATTTTTTTGACCTGCAATTGAAGATTTTGAACTGGACGGTATGTGGTTTCAACAAGACGGTGTCACGAGTCACACAACACGACCGATTTTGGCTTCATTGCATGTTAAATTTTCGCAAAGCGTAATTTCACGTCTCGGCGACGTCACTTGGTCACCAATATCATGCTATTTGACGCCGTTAAACTTTTTTGTGGGACTACATCAAAGACCGTATTTACGCGTATAATCCCTAAGCACTGGAGCATTTGAAAATCAACATTCGTTAAGTTATCGTCGACATATCATATGTGCGAAAAAGTGGTCGAAAACTACTTCAAAAGGATCCACTGCTGCCACCAATCCAGAAGCCGTCGTTTAAATGACATTACATTTCGTACATAATGACAAGCCTTATAATGAAATAAAAGTTTCATTGAAATTATAGCTATATCTGTGTTTTATTTGACTTTACTTTTGAAACCGAAACGTTATTATCAAAAAAAAGAATAATCGTCCAAATTCAGAAAAAAAAAATTCTAGTTATCAATTTTGTTTTAAATTATTTCATTTACTACATGCAAGTTTGCAGCAAAATTTTAAAAGCTTTTAAAAAAACTCAAATCTATATATATACATATATATGTATATATACATATGTAGGTATATGTGCCAGCTAGCCAAGGCATTCCGATGTCCAAAGGAAGCAAATTTGACCACCATAGCAGGCAACTTTCAACAAAAGTGGCTTCGATTGGATGTATTTATACTTCCATTAAAGTCTACCACGATATACTGCTCCAATAATTTCGTAGTAGAAAGCTGGGTTACGTTCACGATCACTTAAACTGTTGTGCAAAGCCAGCTATGGTTGCAGTACAAGTGCTTCCCCCCTATCTTTCCACTAATTCCATACAAATCAAGAGTCCTTCTTACTGTCCCCAACTGATCATATAATCCTCGTCCCATTCCCCCGTCACTATCGCCATCGCCATGAATGAAACGCAGTAGAAAAAAAGTTGCAACAAAAGGCCACAACTGTTTTATCTCTCGTTTCCCATTCAACTGATACGGAGTGAAAATGTCTAAAAGCAGACCTTGAGTATGCAACAAATAAATGAGTTTTAAAGTTCTCCGTTGAAAAGTTATATTTCAATGTCATTCCACGCTAAACTCCCCGACACACAAACGTACACACGCCGCACTTAAACAGCATTTTGTACAAAATATAAGAAAATTAACGATTTCATTGAAATCCTCAGAAAGGATTGGCGTTGCAAATGAGTGGAGTACGGGTGGCAGTTGTTATCAGCCAAAAGTTGGCTTTGAATCTTTTGTTGTCTTGTCACATTATCGTTGGTATTATTCACTTTCAACAGTTGCAGTGCGCGATGTGAATGAAACAGTGATAGTTTTCAGAATTTGTTTCTTCAAGGAGCTGGCTGGCAGCAGCAGCAGCAACAAATAACGCCAATGTTCACAATGTTGCGAATGCAAATAAATAATTCCCTCTCCATCACAAATGGCGTTAACTTTGCTCTAGCAATCAAAGCGGGCAAATTCGAATGGCGTAAAATAAATGTGAAATTCATTGTGCCAGATAGCAGAGAGATTGTGAAATCTTTGCAAATATTTTGGCCTAGAACCAAAATAAACTTTAATGCTTGGCTTTCAAATCAACATACAATTTTATTAATTAAATTTTTGAGAAATTACAGTAAACTTGGCTAAAGTGTGAGACGGATGTTTGTCGCTTGCGTTCTTTTTTCTTTAGTTATTGATGAAGAAAAACAATTATAAGTGTTTTTCTCAAATTTTAGAGAAAACTACGAAAAATTTTCTGAAATCAACATTTCAGCTCAACAGTGGATTTTTGGCCTCCTCCTCCTCGAACAAAGAATTTATTTAAGTACAGGATGGCGGCATCACAAAGAATACATCTTAGAGTTGGAATATTATTTCGATTTTGATTCACTGGAATCTGTTTAAAAATTTGCGGTACAGTGGTCATCAATATTGCAGCTGTTTTTCAGAAAGAGGAACCCCTTAAAAAAACGAAATTCACTTTTTTGCAACTGTTTCCCATGACTTTGTTGGCAACAGTATAGTTTACATATTCAAAAACCAACTAAAGCTTAAAAGCTTAAAAGTATCCTTAAAAGTATCAAAATCTACAAGAAGAAATGTGGCCGCTTCCCACAAAACTAAAATTGTAATTGTTAGTTAAAAATTGGAAGTTGAGCATTACTGTTTCGTTTTTAGACTCTTCCGTAAAGAATTGTGACTTGAAAATATTTAGATACAATTCCAAAAGTTAAATTATCATATTTAATATTATATATTCGGTTTCAGCTTTCAGTATAAGTTCATTCACGATTTCTTCTTGTATCTTTGAAAAGCTCCATATTCTAACACATTGGTAAAAATTTACATTTAAATTGAGCTGTACCAGTTTTCTTTCGTAATATATCGTAAAAACAGGAGGCTCGCATTTCTCTCCAATTTGTTTAGAATTGAACCACATTTATCGTTAAAGAACATAATTTCCGTAGACATATAAAAAATTTCAGAAGCGCCTCTCTGCAACTTTGCTCACAAATTTTTAAAACTGAGCATGTTACGATGGAAATAGGCTTCTGATTTATTTTGATTCATTAAATCGGTTTGATAACAAAGAGTGCTCCCTTACGTGGCGGTTGAAACAGTCAAATATCGATTGTTAATCATATATAGAAAATAATTCTAAGCTCTTCATTCTTAGGCAATCATTCCGCTATTCGCAACACAAAATTTCAATAGGTTCTAAGAGCCTTGATCCTTCCAATGGATTTTGGTTGCCCACCTCTACTCTGTCTGCAGGGTTCACAGTAGAGGAATTTTCCTGATGGGGTATTTTTATTCATCCGCACAACAAGAGCAATCCAATAAAACTGATCCAAATACTACCCCTTAACTATGATGTATTTACATATTTCGGAGAATATTTTTCCAAAATGAAATATTCTGTCAGAACACTTTCTTTTACTTATAAACCTCACAAGTAGTGTTAGTTGGGTAGCTGGATTTTTGTTCGTTTAGTTAGTAATCCCTTTAGTTAGCAAAATCCATTTCTGTCTGCAATTTCCAGGCTGACACTATTTATTCTTTTAATAAAACCGTTAGCCATTCTAAAAGTACAGTTGTCAACACTCCAGCTAAGTCCCAGAAGTATAAACTTTATTCGTCGAAGCAAATAGCTAGAGTTTCTTCTCGTTACCGCCAAATCAAATTTTCTAGCTCTCTAGCAGCCTAAGAAGGTGTTTGAAGGAACTCTACGTCATGAGAAGTAACGTATGGTGAACTAACGAATTAACCGAACGAACTTTCCAAACAACCCAATTCTTACATATTTCTCATCACAACGAGAGTAAGCAAGCTTACCATTTATCGAAAGTTTTACTGTATTGGCTGAATATCGCAAATTTTGGCCAAGACCTTTATCCAGGCGCTCCTAAGAAGTCAAGTCGATTCATCTGCACAAATCAGCGAAATAAAAACATACTTCATCTCGATGCAGGTTGTGAATATTCACTCACTTAAAGGGTTAATCCGCAACTTGAGTTACTTTTGTCTTAAGTCCTTGTAGCACCTTCTGGATACCTGCCTTCTTGGTAAAGAGTTTGGGCATGTTATGTGAATATCTTTAAATTGCCGTCCTCATAAAGATTTCAGACATCATAAACATTCAGTTTATATTAATAAAAATTGGGGTATTTTTGATCACTCAATGAGCAGCTCAACTATTTTGAGACAACGAAGTCAGTGATAGAGCGAAATTGCTGTTACAGATAATCAAATAAATAGCATAAGTTGCTATTAGAGACACTACTGTAATGAATATTTTTGATTTCTTTAGGATTTCAATATTCCAACTGAATGCTTAGATTCCAAAGCTGTCTAGATAGTGACATAAATGACACCCTGCCTACGCAAAAAAAACTGAGCTGAAAGTAAAAAACGAAACCAAAAATTCAAATCGTTGCCAAACCTCTAATTTCATTACAAACATCTTCGCCATTTGCTAATGCTGTCAGTGTAGCAGCAGTGCCCAGTACTGTTGTTGTTGTTGTCATTGTTGTTGTTGTTATGGTGCCATAAAGAAAAACAACAATAAATTCTAACAATGACACAATCATTGAAATGAATACTCGCATGTGTGTGATTCCGATACGTTTTGAATAAATATTAAAAAATAATAAATAATATTTTTGCATACCAACAGTCGTCGGACCCTCTGCTATGCTTCCTTAAAATCTGTAATTTTTAGATATTCGAGGAAAACGGCAACAGCACCCGCATAACAAAAATAGGAAACGGAAATCGAAGTTGAGAAGGAATGGAAGGCGAAGGAACTTTATTTGTGCACCCCTGGTGTTCAGAGCACAAAAATGTCAATAAATTATGCGTAAAACCACACAAATCAAAAGGAAAAATTGAAAACATTTTCTGTTATTATTTTTCTTTTTTTTTTTTGGCGTTGGTCCGCATGGAATTAGAGGGAGACGTCTTGGTAAATCGTACCCAGGTTGAGGTAACTTTTTTTACTGGTAGTGAATTTCAAATACATAAAATGACAAACGAACGGAGGAACCCCCAGACAGGCAGACAGACAGATATCGAAACATGCGAGTACTCGTACATACAATCATAATAATTTTGGAAAAGCAGTGGAAGGCCAACATGTAAATTTGTACATTCGCCGAGTGTGGGCTGTGGGTGAGTGGGTAGAAACTACTGGGTGAAATTATGGCAGGGCACGCAAACGATGCGACGGCATCATCGTGAAGAGAGCATTCCTCGTCCTCCTCCCAAAGCAATGAAATCTTTTTAGCATCGTAATGAAAAACAAGCCATTGGGCGCCATTTGATTTCTTATAGTTATTGCTGTTGTTATTGCCAGTAATATCCTTGTTGTTGTTTTGCCTTAAAGTTTTTCGGTGTTGGAGTAAGTGTTGTTGTTGTTGTTGTTGCTGGTTTTGTTGTGAAAGTAGTGTGCTCTTGGAGAAACGATTTTTGGCTAGTTGAGTGCGAAGTTGTTCGTGTGATGCAGCGATGTCTTCCATTTCCGGTAAAAACAACACATCGCATATCCATACCGACAACGAAAAAGTTTCGCCGCTGCCGGTTTGCTCCAACCGCCGTCGGTGTCGATAGAATTATAAATTTGTACAGTGGAGCAAATGACAACACAAAACAAATTAGTTCACAGAAACCTAGAAAACAGAAAACGAATTGATAGATGGAACTTAAGAGCAAAAAAAAAAACAATCTCTTGCATTCCATTTATGAGAAATGAAATAACTTTTCACATTCACATTCACATTCCACTGATCAATTGACTCCGAAGGGTTATTTGTAAAACCTTCTGACTACTCGAAGAATTCGACAGCACATCAGGGTTATCACTGCTCTAAGATTGATTCTCGAAACCACCATCATACGAACAGTGGTGAACATGATTTAGTTTAATCTATTTTACTATCTAATCTTTTGTTGGAAATGTTCTTGTACTTAATATATAAATCCAATTCCATCCATGGAATTGCCAACAGTGGCTAACGTTTCCATGAGACCAGTTTAACGATTTACACAGAATTTGGTATTACAGAGACGCAGAGCGGAAATTTCATTTGAAATTGAGTCACATCTCCATGTGATCTGATATTACCAGCTGTATGTAAACGCAAATTAACGCCTCAGATCCATCCACAACGAAAATCAAGATCATCGCTCGCCCGGAACGCAAACACTCCGCCTCGAACGATGATCCCACCTATGCCATCTTCTCTGTTTTCCAAACAGGATTACGAGTACAATGAATTTGGCTCCTTGATTGTGGGTAGAAATTCCCTCCAAGCGATTTCTCCTCACAACAAAGTCCAATGAAGTACTCTCACCTCTACCTCACTACTTTGTCGTATCAGTTATTATTGGTCATTCAGTCATACCAAATAGCGGGTTATCCATTTTTGGGTTTGAAAAGTAAAGCTAAATAAAACAGACATAAAGCTATGAGTTCGGTGAAACTTTTATTTCGTTATAATGCTTGGACATTGCCATTATGCATAAAATGCAATGTCTCATCATTGGTTGCAGCAGCGGATGCTTTTTCGTACATTTCAGAAGGTTATCTCGGCGATAACTTGACTTGAATGTTGGTTTTCAAATGCTCCAACGTTTGGAGATTATCCGCGTAACCACGGGTTTTGACGTAGCCCAACAAAAAAGGTTTAACGGCGTCAAATCGCATGATCTTAGTGGCCAATTGACGTCGCCAAAACTTGAAATTACACTTTCTGGAAACTTCTTATGTTATAAAACCAAAATCAATCGTGTTGTGCGGCTCGTGGCACCGTCTTGTTGGAATCATATATAATCTTGCTCATAATCTTCAATTGTAGACCAAAAAAATCGGTTATCATACAGCCATAGCGCTGTGAGTTGACGTTGACGGTTCCCGCAGCTTCATTTTCGCAAAAATACGGATGCAATGGTTTTTCCACAATCAATCGTATGATAAGTCTAATTGCTGAGAATGCCATGGAGTCGACAAATTCGGATTATCGGCCACACTTTCACTAACAGAAGCGATATTTTCGGCAGTGCATACATTGCGATGATGGACAGGCCAGACCCCATCTGTAACGCTGGCAGTCTCGTCAAATTTCTTTATAATATTTTCAATTGACAGTAGGTCGATTATGGTGACCATGCAGGAATAGTGCCCACGTTTGAATCGCCACTTTTTTAATAAGTTTTAACTATTTTTACGCGTCCTTCGGTTGTTAAACGATCCCTATCCTTATCACTTCACATGACAGGTATTTAGCAGCCGGCAACCATACCAGACCAGCAGTTTTGAAACCACTAAATGGACAACCCGTTACATTTATTTTGTAGATATTGTTATTATATAATTATATAGAAAAAAATCTGATGACTTTAGTTATTGGTAATGGCATAAAGGCGAAACGAGACCAGTGTACTGTGTGCAATGGCTGAAATGAAAAAAAATTGAAAATAAATGTGGAACTTTTAATGACTAATGCGATTTGAACGGGGAAGCATAACTGAAGTGTTGAGTAGCTCAAGTCCTACGTTTGAAGTATTTTGACTTAATAGGACCAGTGCAGTGGGTCAACAACAATGCAATTCTTAACCAATTTGAAAAATCATCAAGAAGCTATCATAACATTTTTAATGGAATTCTATTTTTTTTTTAAGTTACCTTTTTTCTACAATTTTGTTAATGCCGAAAAAAATTCATAGAAGATTTGTTGTAATGTCATGGAAACTTGCGAAATAGCAGTAATCTGAAGTTAAAATTTTAAACCAATTTGAAATATTTTACAATTTTTCGATAAAAAAAAGCGACATCATTGCAAAGGTATAGTAAAACTATGGAGATATTGGTAAGCAAGTCTCGACTATTCTTAATATGTAGACGAAAGTTACTCTTCGGAGAGCCATAAATGGTCTCAATAATACAATTTCTGTTAATTATTCAATTCTTGAAAAATTTTTCCCCATTTTTGAACAAACTATTAATAAATTCTTGTTTATATAAATCTCACTTATTCATTCGGCTTTTTTTACCAAAAATCGATTTGTTTCAGATTTTTGCTGGGAAGTGCCAGTCATTCTTCCAATCTAAGGAAGAATAAAAAAATTGCCTGAACAATAGCAAAAGATTACTGAAGAAGATGACATCCACATTGCAGATTAAAATGAATTATTTGAATAACTAGTTTTAAAATGATTTTAAGCAGGATAACCGAAGTTTTTTTTTTTGCCGTTCCAATAATACAGGGTGTCCGTTGGGAAGATATGCTACTTTGTTTGTTTATAATTTTAGATTAAATGACCCTCTTCCTTCGAAATCATTCACCCTGTTTCTCCCAAAAATTTCACGTAACTTTCTCATCGTCACAGTAATCAATGATTAATTTTGATAAAATGTTTTAACGATTAAAACACGTTGGTTTATCGAATATTTTTCCATAATAAATTTGCCACTTCTCTACTTCACGACTACCAAATCTGAACTGTCAAGATCAATGTTTACCAAAATAGCGGCAAAACAGAGTAGTATACCTTTCCGACGGACACCCTGTATATTTGTTTGAAGGTAAATGCAATTTTTGCACAATTTATGCTGCTGTAAAGTTGTATCGTAACCAAAATTCTTGCATTTGTCGAGCTAGTTTTGGGATGGAATTTATCTGTCGGATTCATCTTTACGCCCTACTTAAAAAACCTCTTGCAACACTTTTTAGAAAAACTAGTGTTAGGTGGAAAAACATCCACTTATTTAGGAAACTGCATTTTGTCCCACTGTTCATTTAGTCACACACGTGAACATTTCCATTTTGGATTTCTATAATAGAAAAACGATCTATATGCTGACAGAACGGGTGATTGGATGGACGCTGAATACTGCTCACTGGCTTTCTACCCAGCCACACACACACTCGCACACATACTGCACACTCAATGCAACAAAAAGGACATACAGATTTTGGCTCCGCTACTTGTTTGCTTCGTTTACCAACTTCACTAAATTTGGGTTAAAATGTAACTCAGCGCCAAAGCAACAACAAAAATGGCCAACACTACAAAATGGCGTAGCCGTAACTAAAGCCAACCTCACCACATTTAGGATTTTTAAATGTAGTAAATCTCTAAAGATTTTAACGAACTCCATGCGACCGACCATATTTTTCGTACCGCCAACTTTTGTACACCAAACCGCAACTATTTGCAATGAATGTAGAAGTGTGTTTAGGGGTGTGCGTGGTATGTGTGTGTATTTTTTTTGTGTTTTTTTCTACACATTAGAATTGTATGCGTGTGTTCTTCTGACCATATTTGAATATCCATTAGTATGTAGTTATAACTGATTTCGTAGCCAAGTCAAGAACAAAAAGTGCAAAACAAACAACGCTTCCAAAGGGGAGTTATAAGCTGGATGTGCGGTGGCTTCTCATTCTCTGCAAAGTAGTTTTTGTGATTTATGGTACGCGTGAGAATTTATGCAAACAATCAAATTTACCATTTACACAAACATGCTCATATATACAAAATCTTTCGTATGTGTATGTAAGTTTGTACACAATAGCAAAAAAGACGTTTGCTGGCTTCTTTTTGGAACATCATACATCATTAGATTTGTTATTTTCGCACACACACAACTAAAAACCAATCAAAAGATGGCCAACAACATGTTCCGAAAATGTAAAGAAAAAGAAATACAATTCCTGCAGCCTTTTTGTGCTCCAAAAACCGGTTTCCAATCATGTGCCATGAAATCACATAATTGAATTTGTGTATTCTTCGGCCGTTGTCTGCTGTCAAAAAAACGTGTCCTTATCAATTTAAAAGTTTTATTGTTCAAACATTTATTTCAACATTCGTGTATGGGTCGTAAATTTTCTATCGAATTCTATGGGGAGATTCCTGGTGCACTCTTTCGAAAAACCAAATGTTATGAAATTAAGGCAGCACCCTTGATATAAGTTTATGTTTGTGCCATTACTCTAATGAGGTCGCAATTATTTAAATCGATGTTAGGGCGATAAAGTATTCAGTTGAGTGAAAGTAAGGCGTTGAATGAAATCTCCATGTATTGAATATAAAAGACAGATATTGTAGAATTTGTCCTTTGCCAATTTAATTTTCTTTTGGGAGAGAAAAACTAAAGCATATTTTGTAAATTACTCGGCTACTCCAAAGCTTGACCAAAATACCCTAAAAATAATGAATCAGTTATCCATATGGGAGATGATGCCTCTAATTTCCATGGCCATAGTCTGCGTCGAGTTTGACATGCAATGTATGGGTCAAAACTTACGGCAAGTTTAATAGCTATTAGAATGAAAGATTTTGATGTCAATTATTTTAAATTTTGCTCATAAGAAATATATGAACCCTTGATTTTGATAGTGGTATAAGTTAAAAATTTTAAAATTTTGTGTTTATCAGTTATTTCATATCAAATCCTAATAAAATAATATAATCTGAAGAGTTTAGCAGTAAGCCATGAAAATTAATTTAATGAAATGGGTTTATTTTTTGGTTGGTAAACAAAAAACAGTTACTGTTTGTTTTGATAGTGGTTTAAGTTAGTCTATTCACAAAATTTGGCAAAATAATTAGTAATTTTGTCATGTCTACGGATAGCGGTTTAGGTATGATCGAGTAATCCTTTTAATGTAAAAACGTACTATTTATAGTTAATTGTAGACATTATACGGCGAAGAAATATAAGTAATGATCCCAAGAAATGGAAACGAATAAGACTAATATCGTCTTCAGATGAATCAGTTCTTACTTTAAAAGTGAATTCGGAACCCCTACAAATGGAAGAAAACAACATGAAGTCAAGAAAAAGGACACGAAATCCACGTAATTATGCATAAAATACAAGAAAAATGAAGAGAAATGGTGGAGAGGAATATGAAACAAAAGAGTCTAAGCATAAGAGTGGTAAACTTTTCGAAAATAAAGATTGCCTTTGTTCCAAAAAATGCATATATGGAATCGGATATGAAGACAGGAAAGCTAATTTTGTTTCTTTTTGGAAATTACCAAATTTCGAAAAACAAAATTTGTTTAAATGAATAAAACAAAGACGACCCAGAAATTACGAAGGGTCGCGATTTTGGTTTGATAGAAACTAAAATTAAAAAATCGAATTATCTATACATCCCTGAGCATTATTATAATTTAATAAAATCATGTAAAAAGAGAAACCCATTTTTAGTAGCACAAATGGCTCAGAAAGATTTCATTTCAACAAACCAACTAAAAGAATCAACGAATAATAGAAGGAAAAACACCACTGAAGAAGATGTGTCTTGGCTAAAAATACATATACAATGGATCAGATTTCTAAAAAATGCTCCATATAAGATGTTGTATAAAACTCCCTTGGATGACAACTCCGAATTCAAAGTAATAGATCTCTCACCTAAAAGAGGAAGACCTAGAATATTCGAAAATATTGATTTGCTTCCATTATACACAAGCATTAGACCAATAACAGAAGAAAAACGTAAAGATATGATGGATTTACTACCCTATATCCCACCAATTTTTCAAATTTCCCTAAATACTAATAAATAATTTACTTGGTTACTATGAAATGAGTTTGAATAAAAAGTTAATAATTAATAAAAATATTTTCTTGATGGCATAAGTCATTTATAAAGTCATGCAGTTAATTTTGAAAGTGGTATAAGTCATTTCAACCTTTCAAAACAACATTTCCTTTTAAAAATAGTTATAAATTTCGCAATCATAATAAATACTTGTTTGCTGACACTAGTTTACTGTCGAAAAATCATATTCCACAATACAAAAATATTTTTTAATCATTTAAAATGCAAAACTCAAAATATCTCGAAACAAGGAAAATGTGACTTATACCACTTTCAAAATCAAAGGCTCATATATGTGTATGAACTTCAAAATTGAAAAATTACTGTTATCTGTGATGTCTCCAAAGTTTAAAATACTACAAAAATATAAAAAGTCATATTTGTAATATAGTCAAAAAAATCTGTCTAAACTTCAATAAGGTTATATCTGTTAGAATTTACTATTACAATTCTTTAATTTGTATTAGAATTAACCTTTTTTTGGCACATTAAAACTTACTTTTATATACATTTACATATTTACATATATTTACATGAAGTGGTTACCTTAACTGCATTAAGTGAGAATTTGTATACTAAATTTAACTGAAGTCTAAACTGTAATGCATAAAATTAACTGTTGTCGGAAGTTGTGAAATGAGAAAAAAGTACTTCTAATTCAAATCTCAACTGGTAAGCACAACTCGTTGCGTTAATGAACCTCCTTTGAATTGGCACTAATTCTCGCCCTTCATTTACCGCCGCTTGTAATTTCTTTACCATCAATTTGATTGCATATAACTTTAAAGTCATGCAATTCACCCAATAGAGATGATCATTTGGGGGATCAATTTCACAGTTAGTTTCTGTTGGAGAACTGAAAATTGGAGCTTATAATTTGGATTATATAATTTCACAGTCTTGTAAAATTTTATGATCCCCCAAACGATCATCGCTATTGGACAAATCGCGATACAGTCCATCATTTGAATTCCACAGCTACAACGAGGATTCCTCGCTACTCCCCTTGCCATTCATATTAATCATCAGCTCAATACCGCCTCTGTACAAAATCCTAATCGGTTTTTGCCATACAATACCGATTTTGTTACAGCCTGAAATATCGTTTAAAAATAGCGATAATGACAAGCAGACATACATCTTTCGAACTAAGAAGTAACACATATGGTCGACATTTTGGCGAAGAGGGATCCTTTTTCATAAATTTGTGTAAAAGAATGAATTGGGTTGCTCTCTCCCCGAAAAATGTCCCTGGAGTTAAGGATTTAAGCCTAACGAAATACATTAAATTAAACAGGAAAACCATCAATAAATCTATTGTAAAGTTGTTATCATTATGTAAGTCTGGAAACATTCTAAAAAATGTTAGACTGATTTGTGAATTCAATGGGTTTGCAGTAGGTACTCGTATAATATTTATACCCCACCAATAACTAGGAATAATCATATGAGACCTACGTCGGTCTAAGTACCGTCCCGCCCGTCCGTTCAACTAACCGCATTTCTGTTTAAAGCACAAGAGGGATCGCAGCGCTTGAGCTGGTGGAACAGAAGAAGCTGAAATAAATGTAATAAATTTCCTATATAAAGGATTGGATGATTGACTTCTCTGATGTTGCTGGCTTACGCTTACACCTTTTAAAAGATTTCGATCTTGTAGACAATTCAATACTAATAGAGAAATTGTCGCTCTATGGTATTTGCGGTAGTGAATTATTGCTTTTCAAAAATTAATTGGCAAATCGTAAACAATTTGTGCAGGTTGGAAATGCCAAGAGTAATGTAACTGGTGTGAAAGCAGATGTACCGCCAGGAAGTTCTTCAAGACCTCTACTGTTTTCGTTATATTTATAGAATTTAGCTAAACTTGGTTTAAATGGTATAATTCACATGTTAACGGATGACATACAAGTACGACTGTTTTACCCATACAAATGTGAACAGGTTCTGAAAACAGCTGCAAAACGTAACGTATTGTTAATTTTCAAATTTGTTCGAATAAATAATTAGCTTTAAATGCAGGCAAAACTAAACTAAATCGGTTTAGAGCGACATTACAACATTTTAAGAATACATTTAGTATTTATGTGGATGGTCTTGTGATCACTGAGGCTAGTAAGATTCAATATCTGAGTGTTGTATTGCAGAAAAATTTATGTTGGGATACCATTAAAAACAAAATATTGCCGAAATGAAGTATATTTTGGATATAAGAACAAAGATGTTCACATATCAAAAACTTATAGAAAGTCATTTGAAGTATCTGCTGGTAATTTATGAATTCAGAAATACATATATCGTATATTAACGTCCTTACAGCGTACGCAGAGTAAAGCACTTGAAACTGCACATAATTTGCCATTTAGATATTCGTTTATTTTATTATTTATGCCCTTCATTGGGCATTCAGTTATGTCAGTTAATGATATATGTTTATAAGACATATCATATCATATCATCATATAAGGACTGCATTTTGCAGATTGCTGATTACAAAACAACGTATTAAATATATTTGTACCTTTAAATTTAACAAATTACCCCTGGAACGTAGTATACTCGTGTATAAAGGGGTCCCAATAAGAACGCAAGATTTAAATTTTAAATAAAACACAAATATTTAAAAACAAATCGTGAAACTTTATTATATCGTAAAATAGGCAGAATGTATGGAACAACACATCGGGCAGATCTTTTAATGAAATTTTCAATGACCATTTTGCACAAATGTTGCGGTATTTCATTAATGCAGCGTCCAATTTTCTCTTTTAAGACCTGAGTCGTCGTCGGCTTACTCGCGTAAACCATCGACTTCCAAAAACCTCAAAGAAAATGTCTAATGGTGTTAAATGGCACGATCTAGGCGGCCAATTTTGGTCTCCAAAACGCGAAATAACACGACCGGGAAATGACTGATGCAGCAATTGAATTGTTTCTCTGGCTGTATGACATGTGGCGCCGTCTTGTTGAAACCACATGCCCTCCACATTCATTTCTTCAATTCTAGGCACTAAAAAACTGGTTATCATTTCACGATACCGGACACCATTGACTGTTTGCGCTTGATATGCCTCATTTTCATAAAAAAAAGGTCCAATGATTCCTCCAGCCCAAAGTCCACACCACATAGTGACACTTTGAGGATGCATTTGCTTCTCGTGAATCACTCGAGGATTTTCCTCACCCCAAATGCGACAACTCTGTCTAATAACGAAGCCATCAAGATGGAAGTGGGCCTCGTCACTGAAGATGATTTTATCGGCAAAATCAGCATTTTCATGTTGTCTCTCCAATACCCAATTAACGAACCCCCTTCGCTGTCCATGGTCAGCTGGCTTCAGTTCCTGAGTCAATTGAACTCTGTATGCATGAAGATGCAAATGTTTCGTCAAAATTCGCTGCATAGTGGATTTAGAGACACCAATTTGCTGAGGGCGGTGTCGAATTGAGGTGGATGGAGTTTGAGCGACATCATCACGTACAACTGCGACATTTTCGTTCGATTGATCTGGTCGAAGGCGCATTGTTGTCTTTACATCACTAGCAGACCCAGTTTTGGCAAATTTATGCATTAATATCTTTACAGTTGACTGTTTTGGAGCATTATTGTGACGCCAAATTGATCGCAATTTGCAAACTGTAGCCGCAAAACTTTCACCAATTTCGTGTAGTGCTCCATTTTTACTAACCTCGTACCTCCTATTAGCGAACAATAACAATTGTTCAAATGTCAAACAATGACACTTTGAATGATGCCAAATTTAAATCTTGCGTTCTTGTTGGGACACCCTTTATAAAACATTAGTTTCAGACGCTTCTAAACAATTACTTTATTTTTGACTCTTGCAGCCTGAAATTGTGCTAAGCTTTGCAAATTATAAAACTTACACATAAAATTTTAATTTCTGTACTTACATATTTGTACATTTTAAACATTTCTAAATGTTTCTCAGTAGAAAAAAAAAAACTTATTCATACAAAGACTTAATCTAGGTCCAGGAAAAAATGTATATTTTTCAAAAAAATATAATATAAAAAAGTTTTGTGTATTACATATGAGAAGAATACATTTTTGATACGTTATTTATATGAAGATGCAGATTTTCTTTTCATTCGCATTAACGGAGTATGAAACGAACTTGTTCATATAAGGACTGTACCCACGTATAGAAAAGATGACATTTTTCAGTAATTTTCCAGCAGTTTTTTAAAACAACAACAACTAGCTTACTTTTTTAAGGAAATGCCCTAATGGAAAGCTTGATTATTGAAAATCCCACAAAACTATGAGGTTTTTTTTTAGAAAAACGGGCCATTTATGAGAAGAGAGTATTTCTGATACTGCATCTTATATGGCAATACGTGGTCTACGATACCACGATCCTTGTGAGTCGCAAATAGGACAACTTGCACCAGAGGAATAATAATACAGCTTCTTTAGCTGTCTTCTGCCGTCGTTCAACTATCCCATTTCTTCTATCCAACATAAAAGAGGCAAAACAAATCACGAAAAGTAAATAATTCCAAAAATTTGTGGATGAGGTAGCAAAAAATGCAACAATACAAGATATAGGTATAAATAAAATAGTTGTTTTTTTTTTTTTCAACAAAAAAAAAGTATAGTGAAAAATGAAATTGTACTTACAAGTTGCCAAAACAATCGGAATGAGCTGGAAATAAAACAAAATCACATTAATTAATATTACGAGAAGCGAATAGAAATAGATTTATGGATTTATTATGCTACCATGCTATATTATATATTATTCTACTCATCGAAACAACACGTCAGTCAGAAAGCTGACACACTGAATTCTATACGAAAGAAAATGGCCATGATATTCCACTCAGAAATGGCACATGAAGCTTAAGTTTCAAAATTTAGCATGTAATGCTTTTTACAGTAAAAGAGGCAACCCAATATGAAGAAAGTAGATTTCATTAATTTATAATTGACAGCGTTATCAGGACACAACACTCACACACACGGCAGTAAATGTGAGCATAACTACAAAATTCTTTGGCATTGGACCCAGCGCAGAGTCCCACTTGTAAGTTTTCTTGTTCTCAACCAGCGTGGATGGCGTCACGTTGCTCCTGCCATCATCATTATCATGGTCTGTTTCTCCATTTTAAACATCTTGGGCAACTGCCTTTTTTACATTTTTATGCTGTTACTATTTTTTTTTTTTAATCCTCCCTGGAGGATGTTGACTTCAGAGAAAAATTTGTTTATTATTAATAGTTTTTCCCTTCTTATTCTTCAGAGTCTTATTCATTTGGCCGTTTCACCCACCACCCCGCGGATGACTGAGTTTTTCGTATGTTTTGTGAAGAGTAGTCTATGATTTAATCCGCACACTTGTATCCTTTGTAAGGATACGAAAGTGTGTGGAATTCTGTCTCTAGTGAGCCTTTTGTTTACATACATTTGACAAATGGTGTGTTGGTGGCAACCGCAAGTAAACAATGATTTGTATATTTTCCTTCTTCTTAAGTATTCTGCGTTCTTCACTTTTGCCCGCAAATGTTGCCAAATTTTTGGCGAGCCAATATTCGCACCACAGTGGTCGAATGAGAATGATAAATTTGCCAAATGAATGACAAGATATTTAGTAAATCCACTTGAATTCTTTAAATTACAATGATGGAATAATTTAGGGGCGACCAGTGAACTTCGGCGCTAAAACATATAGAATGCATAGCTTTCCTCCCCTAAAATCGGCATATCACACTTTTAAACAATTTTCAATTGATGCACCGAACAAACGTAATTAAGTAATCTTTGTATGTCTACAGAAACTTATCCTTAAATATATGAAACTTTAGCAATTTTAAATTGATATTCAATTTTTCGATTAAACTTTGATTCGTGAGAATTTCAAATTGAGCTATTTCAATTCAATATTCCAAAACATTTTTACTAATACTAATAACTCTATCGAGCACTTTATGAAAAATACAGGGTGGGGCACGAATTGTGTTACAAACACAAAACGTAAACATTTTTTGTGTGTGTGAGTAATCGCTTTATTTATTTTTGTTTTATTTGGCAGTTTATTTTTTAGATTTATTAAAATGAATGCTTGGGATACCAAAAAAAGAATTTGGATAGTACAGCGATACCATGCATTGCAGTCTTTCATTTCCGCCCAAAGGGAATTTAGGCGGCAGTTTGGCGGCACTCCCTCGAGTAGATGGACGATTATGAGGTGAGTATACATGTTTGACGAATCTGGAAGCATTGCACGAAGACCATAAAATCGATATCCCTATGTTCGATTTCAAGGCACAATCCAAATGTTTTAACTCGACCTCTATCGGTGCAATTTGAAGTTAGCAGACGATTATTACAACGGATAATTCTGGATGACTTCAACTTATTTCCGTACAAAGTACAAATTACGAGCAAGTTAAACTCTCTGAATTTGCGTATTCGCCAGGAATTTTGACAAAACAAATGATTGAAATTGCGAAGAAGAAGAAGATCATAACTTGACAAATTGCTTGTTTATATCGAATGAGGCCCATTCTGATCTAAACGGCAATGTAAACAAGGAAAATTGCCGTATATAGAATGAATCTAATCCAGAAATACTCCATGAGACGAAACTGCACCCAGTACGAGTCCGCAGTTTCATGAAGGTGCATTGCGGGGCCATACTTTTTTGTAGAAAACGGTATAACTGTCAATGTCAATTGTCAATGGTGACCGCTATATAAGGATATTGAAGGTGTTTTTTTACCCAGAACTTAGCCGAAGATGTATCCGTTTCAACAGCATTTGGTTCTAGCAAGATGGAGCAACTGTTCACATAGCCAGACTAGTTATGGCGGAGCTCCGACGAAAATTTCCAAACAAATTAATATCCAGAAACTCCACTTTCCACTGGCGCCAAAGATCACCAGTTCTTTTTCTTAAGGGATTATGTCAAGCAAGAGTTGTACACAACGAAACCAAGGAATTTGACTGAGTTAAAGCAGTCCACTAAAACAGTAATAAAGGCGATCCTGCAATAAATAATTTTCTGATCAGATGTCGCATTTGCGAGAGTGAGCATGGAGGGCATTTGCCGTCTATCGTCTTTAAACCCAATTAGTTATATTATTATATTGATATTATCAATAATATTGATTATATTGATATTGATACTTGAATTTCTTATTGTAGCACAATTGGTGCACCACCCTGTATATAAGCAAATAGAACCATGAAAGTATCCCTTACGATCTCTATGGGCTTTATTGCCTTTTGGTGTGTCATCCTGCATATGAGCAAATGGAACCATAAATGGATCCTTTACGATCTACATGGGCTTTACTGTTTGGATTAAACGCGGTTGTAAATAAAATACTTTTCAATCATTACACACAGTTGAACTATATAGTTATTGGAGATGTTTGTTATGATACACAGTATGAGAAGCATATCTACTTGCAGGCGTTTATGGCCGATTTTACGTTATAGTTGTTCTGGAAAGGTTTAAGCGCTATCAGCCTTGCTGTTATTAAGTATGGATTTGCTGTTCTTGTGCCTTTTTGTATAGTGTAGGGCAGTCTATGCCATTCTCTGACTTTTTTTTAGCAGCACTAGTTCCCAAAACTATCAGCTTGTCAAATTGTTCTTCCTATCATTGACCTTAGCTATAACCAAGTAATGAACCGAGTCCGAGTGTTAATATCACGCTGGACACTCGAGTTCATTATATTAGAGACAGACCTTCCATCTGTTGCCATGTGATTAGAATATTCAAAAGCGGTAACCGGCAAACTGGTTATATTAACCGAAACCGTATGCCCATAATCGTTATTTTCGAATACCTGGTTTAATTGTTTTTTCCACTTTTATTCTAAGCTATTCTTTATAAAAAAAATTTGTTGATCTTAAGCCAATATTGCTTCAAGTGATCATAACCACAAAATACTGATATTGTCAGTTTCGGACAATGCTAAGTCCATGATTTCATAAATCGGTGTTGAAAAATTTTTGATTTTCTGAAAAATTTACGTAAAGCTTTGTGACAGCGTTTTGAACTCATTGAGAATTTATATTCAATTTGATTGTATATTTATGTCATTTCTGGAAAATTTAACCTGCCTCAAGAATTATTTTCATGTTGAAAATTCGCATATTTGCTATGTAATCAACATAAATATCATTAGCAAATAAATTTTTCAAATAGCTTCACAAATTTAATTTCTAAAAGTAATAATAATTTAAGACCAGTTTCTTGAAAAAAATTAGCGGTGAAGCTGGTGCAATAATTAAAACTTATAGCATTACAATATCTATATAATTATTATGAAATTTCTTTAAGCGATATTTGACGAACTAGAGATGGATAACGTTATAATATCTACAAATATACCCTACATCTACACCCTACATATTAAAAGTGAGCCTACAACATTTATTCATAAAGTCACATTTAACGCTTATCTTATCTTTAATACAAACGATCAGATTCTGAACATCGCCTTAGCAAATTAGTATTAGATTAAGCAAGATATTGTGATTTCTTCAGTGTTTTGCACTCTTGTGCATCTATGTAAAGTTGTAGAACACAACAATTACTTTAATTGCATGTCATTTTCTTTCTTTCGCACTGTCAATTTTGACAGTTCAAAAATATTCTGCAATATTGTGACAACAGCCATTACGACCCATACTGAATGCATTTGTGATTTATA
This sequence comes from Philornis downsi, assembly GCA_019455685.1. Lineage (NCBI taxonomy): Eukaryota > Metazoa > Arthropoda > Insecta > Diptera > Muscidae > Philornis > Philornis downsi. Next base: position 1,451,368 of record JAHXMU010000742.1, read on the forward strand.
AGTAAATATTAAAGTTTGTATTTACGAATAGACTCATATATCATCCATCCGATAGAAATGGAATCTTGTCAGGTTATTTTCTAGCCGTCTGGGATAGTTCCTATATGGGTTTGATTACTGTGCGAGGGTTGGAGAGCAAATCATTTCAATTGATGTGACTTTCATGTAAGCTATACAGCCAGTACATTTAAAACATGGTATCTACTTGTGAGAATCTGGTTTCTCTTACCACGATTTTCCCAGCAGCAGTGATAGCAAACTGTCTGTTAGACTAAGGACATATTCCTTTCCTATTATGGCGTTAACATCTTCAAGAATAATTTTAATATCATGGGTAAGGCGGTGGAAGGACTTCTTCCAGGCACTCATAACATGTTTCGACTTCTGTCGGAATGATATATAGGGTGGCGCATAGGTAACGTTAACGGCGACTATATTGAATGCGTTCTTGTGCATCGTTTGGTTTTAACTCGTCAACCAATTGCATCTTATATGCGAAAAGTAACATATGTAAAATTCCTTGCAAAGAGAAGAAGAACGTCGCATGGTGGAAGTTTCGGTGTTTTCCTCAATACTTGCTTGCACTCGAGCAATGGTCACTTCATTTCAAACTGCACGAGATCTTCCAGCACGCGGAAGACAGCCCCTTGTTGGCCAAAACGCTGAACCAATCGGTAAATTGTTGGAGCGCTAAGAGCATTTCGAACATGAAAGAAATTTCGATGTGATCTGAATAATCGAATGCTGACTTTCAAAGTAAAATTGAACAACTTCGGTACTCTGTTCCGTGCTGAGCCTTTTTATCATAAATTTCTCAAGCATTATTTAGTTAATTTTGTAAAGACACGAAAAAAGGACTTAAACAAGAACTGTATTCACTGATCAAATCTTAGCGTAACTTAGGCGCCATCCTATATTATTATAATAATTATTATTAACGATACTGTACTGTGTCCTTTCCTAAATCCTGATTCAAATTCTGATAATACTGAATTTTCCTGTAAATATGAACACAGCTGGTTATTAATAAGCAGTTCGAAGACTTTTGAAAGTACAGGTTAAATACTTATCAATCGATAATCAGAACATTGCCGAGGAAATTTTACTTTTGGTATTGGTATTACTATCGAACATTTCACATATCAGGATATATTGAGGTATTTTTAGTAGTACTAAAAATGTGAAGCAAATGCTCTGATATTACCGGAAACCCCAATTTTTATGAATTTCAATGGTATACCATCGTCTCCCACTGCTTGTGACTTAATATGTTAGATTGCTGGCCACAATTCATTTGGAGAAACATTTCTCAAACAGAACCCAGTACCCCGACGTGGGTAGTCGTTCTCAAAAAAGACTAATTTTGGATTCTCTACACGAGGCTTTGTGAAATACTCATTACAACTATTTATATTTACATTGAGACTCTCAGGCTTGTTTGTTTTCAAAATTCCGATCTTTTTCAGGTTATTCCACATATTTTTAGCAGTTCCTGCCATAAAAATACGATCAGTAAATTTTGACTTTTTCTTTCTTTTAACACATTTAAGGCGATTTCTATACTTGCAAAAAATTTTCCAAATGTGTAGATTTTTATTTTCAATATACGCTTTGTACACACAAGATTCCTTAGCTCTAGAATCATATTAATGCAAGGTTTATTGATCCAATCAAACTATTTCTGTTCATGTCTGCTTAGAAGGTTCGCAAAACAAAATTTGTGATTTCCCGCAATAAAATCTTCACTGCTGCCTTCGAAAATGGTCCAAACTTTATTGATAATTAATTTGTTTTATATATTTTCGTCTTAATAATTGTACTGAAAACAAAATAATTACAATTAATTATTAATCTTGATCAAGATATTAGATTAATTGATCGTTTTTCGCTTATTTGCAACAAAATTTAATATCCCTACAAAATATTTATTTCTTTCTTATCACTGTGTCTTCGAACAGAGAATTTCGATGAGTAAGATGGTATTTTGCTATGCTTAAAGTATGACATTAATATAAACAAAAACGGAGGAATGACTAAAGTGATACTATTCGCTGTGGTAAGAATTATGTTTCTTAAGCTGTGCGTATAATCAAAAAGCATGTGTCTCATTCTGCTCCTCACGAGTAGTTGAGCAACGTATGAAGCTCGTCGGCTCCTGCTGTTATTTAGCAAACATTCAGCTAGAGGGATTATTTTTCCCACTCTATGTTAATCTCCAACTCCAATTTATTATTTAAGGAATCTTGACTCGTATCAAACTCACACTGACACAGTATACGTGAACAATATTTCATTTTCTTTACAATAAAAGTTTTCCATTTGATAAATGATTTTATTTGTTCCTTAAAACTCAGACCTCATAAACTTTTCCAGCAAAAAAAGAATCGTAAGAAACTGCAAAACTCCCACACTCACACTCACGCACAAGCACTCACATGCATTCCCACCCACACTCGAAAGGTGTAAGCTAATAATGCCACCCTCAAGACCATTACCTCTCTAACCTTTAACCTATCAGCCTCCATTTACCCTCCGAAAATTGTTGGTAAACAAAAAAGACGTCTAACAACAAGACCGCACAAAAATGCAAAAATCGTAACTATGACAGCTGATATAATAAATGTGGGTGGGTCGGAGTGGAATGGGCCAAAAGGCGGGGGCGGATAACAAACATACGATATATCAATATGGTAAATGTTATTAATACTACGGATATTGGTTAAGAAACAAGAAACGGAGAAACACTTTCAGCCATATCATGATTTGAAATAACGCATATCAAAAGATAATTTGAATATCGATTGACATCTATTCATACCCCCACCCAAGATCAGTATAACTCAGTTATGAGTAAATATGTGAATGCATGTGTGTGTGTGTGTGTGTTTCTGTTTGTTGCTCCTTTACCTTTTGTGCTGTATTCATTTTTCTTCTTCTCCATTGTTGTTATTGTTGATGCTGTTATCATTATCCTTTTCTTTTGGTTACACATGTAACCGTGGCTTTGTATCCAGCCGGAACGGAATCGGAAATGTTATTAGTTATAGCTGTCAATAATTTAATTAAAATCGCAACACAGATAACAATAGCAAAAAGCCCAGGCTAATATTCAAACTGAGCCGAACTGTATTCCAGTTCATTTTTCATCTGGTTTACAAAGGACAATAACCGCACAAAGGAAACTGTCGCCAAGGAAACTGCATTAACGTGACTTAACTATTTGGACAATCGTGACCGCACAGTGATTTAAGGCGGCGACAAATTTGTTATACGAAGTTAATCTCGTATGCAAACACATGAATTCTGGATAACATTATTTATCATAGAATCATTAAACTAAATCTAAATCCTAATCTAAATTCTAAATCTAAATTTCTTCTTTGAGCAAAACGCACAGAATATTTCGTTAACGATTATGAGGGGAAAAAATTCATTTGGTTTTACGATTCTTCGTGCTCAAGACCATTTTAGCTTCAAAGGTTAATTCAGGAAAAGAAGTTTTTTGCAGAATGATATTCTCATAATACCAGGCTGTCTGTATAACTATTCCGGATCCAGCCACAAATCCTCATCAGCAGACTTGGTATAATTATTGTAAACAGTTTATCAAGTCTTATACATCTGAAACTCTAAACTTTATGAGAATTCCTCCTTGATTACACAGACTCGAAAAATACAGGGTGGGCCATAAGGGTGTTGAATATTCAATTAAAAAAAAACTACGAAACATAAAAAAAAATATATTTGTATTTTTAAAAAGTAGAAGCATGGGAATTTTTAAGACTTAAAAATAATGTTGTCCAAATGGCTTCCCTCGGCTGCCTGACACTCTTGAAACCGAAGTCGCAAATTTTGGAAAACTCGTTGAAAAGTTGTTCTCGGTATTTTGTTACATTCCTGAATAATGTTCCTCTTCAACTGCTCCAAATTGGTCGGATTATTCTCGTAGACTACCGATTTGAGGTAGCCCCATAGAAAATAATAGCATGGAGAGAGATCGGGGCTACGTGGGGGCCATTCAATATCCCCCCTTTTCGAAATGAGTTTTCCAGGAAAAACATTTTTCAGCAGCTCTATGGATACCCTAGCCGTATGATATGTGGCCCCATCCTGTTGAAACCACATCCTCGAGGTATTGCCTTGAAGTTCTTGCAAAGCTGGCACCAAAAAGTCTGCTAGCATGTTGCAATAATTGTTCGCTCTAACCGTCGTGAACTGAAACACGAACACGCTCCACAATGTCGGCTGGTCTTGCAGAAACTGGGCGACCACGAACCGTAATTGGTACTGTTGAGCCGGTTGTTTCGAACATTCTGATCCATTTTCGTATCACATTGGCGCTTGTAACTTCACTTAAATCGTGTAAACCGTATTCATGCCGATACAAACGCCGTGTAGTAATCACTGATTTATTGTTTTCGTAATACGCTCGGACACAAAATGCACGCTGCACTCCCGTGTACGGCTCCATGGCGACTAAATTTCCAGGAATGGGCGCAGCGAACAATATATCCCCCCGCCACCCCGCGCCGCGCGTTACCGAGAAATTGAAGAATTAAATCGCCAACACTCATATGGCCCACCCGTTATAACAAACATTCACTTATTATATAAGAAACATTCGCGCAACTTTGTATCCTGTTTTTTTGTTGAAAAAACTGGTCGGCTTTCAAACAACATAATTTTGTTGTTTGTTGCCGCAAACAATTATTATTATTAAAAAATGAACATAAACTTTAAAACTGACGTATTTAACGGATGACTGAGTAGCAAAGTTCCAATTTGTATATTCTTTTTGGGGAGGAATGTTATGTTTGTGACGTCATATCTAGGGGAAGGAAGCTTTTAAGCATTTCGTTACTCCAAAGTTAATTTTTCTTTTTTTTTTTTTTTGATTTTCTACTCACAAATAATGGGTTGTTTTGTTGTTAATAAAACGTTAAATTTTCACTTTTTTTTATAATTTTCAATTTTAATTTTATTTATTAATAATCGTTAAGTCCCCCGTAGGCTAACAATGAACACAAATTTTTGGAGTAGATGATTTCTTAATCACATGAGATTACCGTCGAAATATATATTCATATCAATTCAATCTTTTTCAAATTGTAAACGGTTCATTTCTTTAGGAATAACAAAAAGATTTCCACATTCAAATGATTTACAATTCTAATATGCAACGCATTTTAGTAGTATTATTGAAGAATATTTGGCTTTCAATTCTGAAATGTCCTTTTAGTTATTTTTTAAAATAATTTCAAAAAGTGCACCTCAACGTAAAATTTTTGATATAAAATACTGCACAAAATTATTGCAGATACCCCCCGATACCGTTTGTTCAACCAAGCCAAGCTTAGGCATACGGTAAACATACCGCCTCGATACAACAGTGATTTTCTTCTGACGTTATATTCTTTTAGTTGTGTGAAAACGTATGATTTTGTGCCAAATAATCGTCATATGCGGGAAGTATTGATTTTCTTCTTGCAATCGCTGAAAACAGCGGCTGAAGCTTATCGAGAGATTTAAAACGTTTACTGCTGCTTTAAGTGAAACAACGTGTCGAGATTGGTTCCGTCGCTTTAAAGACGGTGATTCTGATGTTGATGACCGTTCCCGTAAAGGAAGAGGAAAAACCTTCGAAGACACTAAATTGACTGCATTTCCTGAGTGGAATTCGTGTTAAATGCAGGCAGAGCTTCCTTCAGTATTAGAAGTTACTCTCCAAGCCATTTCCAAGCGATTGCACGCGTTGGGAATGATTCAAAAGCAAAGAATTCCGGTTCCTTATTGGTTGAAGCCAAGGGACGTTGAGCGTCGTTTTTTTAAATTGTTCAAAAACTGTTTGAAACATATTCGTACATATAAGATAGACAGTAATTCTAATGGTTACTTACTCTCCAAAGTAAGCTAAATAGTAGTTTGTTGGAGCGAGTATTAAACCTGGGCACATCCATCAAACGAGTTTCGTAATTGAGGTAACTCATCAGTGATGGCATCTTAGCTTCGGAACATTATTTAGTGGAATTTTCTGAAAAAACTAACCACGAAATTAACGTGAAGCATTGTATGGTAGCCACCACAATAAAATACACAAATGGACAAGCACAAAGTTGGATAGATGCTATAATATTGGTCGATCCGAAGAGGTCCTTCATATCGTAAATGATGGACCAGTTCATCATAAAAACATCATGCTCCCACATACGAGTGTAAGAATATTGACTTAGACCATATTTTCACTTAAATATGTACTGTGTTAATCACCAGTGGTATCTTTCTATATTCATCCATTTTTATCTATTTATATACCTGAGTAAGTCTAAAAATATAATGCGTGTAAGCTCACTGAATGTGAGAAGCTCTTCCATGTCTCATTCATGAGATGCAAGGAAAAAAAATCTGTCCATCTATCTATTTATCTACTTTATGTACTTACGAGGTGCCAGTAGTTTGACAAAAATGATTTTGATGAAAAGTGGCAACCTTATAAAACACATGTTTTATATTTCAAAGCACCACGTTGTTTAATATTCTTACGTGAGCTATCAAAAATAAACGATTTCAGTGAACTTGTAAACAGGGATAAAATTTGTCACCGTTATGTAATTCAACATTTCTATTTGAAAGGTCTCAGTTCAACCAAATTCTATGCCAAGTTCAGCTAGAGGAGTCTGCTGCTTAATTTACGACAGTATAATATTGCACAGCAGAGTTTTAACAAGGCCGTATAAGCTGCCATAGCGAACACCGTTGTGGTCGACCAATTGAGGTGTTCACGCGAAACGTGGTTAAAAAAATTCACGAAATGGTATTAGATGATTGTCTCCTGAAAGTTGAAATGATAGGCATTTCAAAAAGTGTTATACATCGCATATTAACCGAAGATTTGATGATATGAAAGCTGTGCACAAGATGGATGCCGCGTTTACTTTCAATAGAGTAAAAACAGCGTAGTGAAGATGTTTTAGTAGAATGCTTAACGACTTTTCATCGCAATAAAGTCGTATTTTTGCGTCGATTTATAACCATGGATGAAACATGGGTCCATTTCTGGCATAGGAGAATTGTGTCGAAAGAAGACAAAGACGGTTTCATCCGCAGACAAGGCCATGGCGTCTCTTTTTTGGGATTGTTAATACGGGGGGTTGATCGGACAGTGTTTTTATTTGGCAAGGTTTTACCTTTTATTTCTGGGGTTTACAATATGGAGTTTCTTTACCAAGCAGGGACTTTAAACGTTCAAATAAGTAGTTTATATATCGGATGTCAAATGAGTACTGAGAGAGTTAGAAGACCGCTTTATTACACTGCTAGAATGGTGGAGTGAAAGCTCTTTTCTTAACCATGCTGAGCGTGTACTTAAAAATTAAAACTTACAACTATCAGGGTAAGGAAAACTTGTGCACGTAAACAGGGATGTTTATATGATTATTTTTATTGATTGTCTTCAGAGAGGAAAAACTATCAACGGCAAATATTATGCTAATTTATTGCAGCATTTATATGATGAAATTATGAAAAAAGCCGCATTTAGCGAAAAAAGAAAGTGTTGTTTCACCAAAATAACACTCCAGTTCACATATCTACTATTGTGATAGCCTGAATTAAAGTTCAAATTGCTTCAGTATGCACCTTATTGACCAAATTTAGCTCCCTAAAGCTATTTTTTATTTCCAAACAATGAAGAGGTGGTGTCTGCGGATAATGGTTATTTTAAGGAGCCCTTATAGGGTATAGCAGCTACTGAATATCGCTTTGAAAAAGAATATTGAACTAAAAGAAGATTATGTTGAAAAATATAGAAAATGTTTCCCAACTTTTTTGTGTATTCTTTGTTACGTTGGTCCTCGTACCCATCAGTTCTCTTTTTAATTGATGAAAAATTCATGAAATATACATAGAAAAGGTTCAATTTTTCTAGAGATAAGAAATAAATGCGATGACTACTTTCAACATCTACAATCTGCCATCGTTCAATGGATCGTTCATTGCCATCAAGTCAATGGATATTTTCTAAATTACGCACAAAATAGTTTCTTAATAGTAACCTTGATTTGCAAGAACTCCTTAAAAAGCCCTTTTACCGAATGTTAATTCCAATTTTTCGCACAATCATTGCCAATAGTTCAACATAATTACTTCAATAATTACGGTAACCTTTTAGTATTAACTTTAAAACATCCAGTCATTAATTAAAGTCAATTTACATAAATCGCAACTCCCATTGGCCTCGACTTCACCCCCGCCTCACGTTTCGATTGTAATCTTTAAATTAACAAATGTAAATAATTTACGATAGAAGAGAGACGTGTTGATTGTTTGATTTTGATGTTTTGTTATGATAAATGAATAATTTTTAATTAAAACAATTGCGGTTGACCGACTTACACAAATATGTAAATGAGGAAGTGTAAGTGAGGAAGCAGAAGGGAGCGGGCCATGCTGAACAACAGTCACTTGCAAATCGCACCGAAAGCTTGACAAACGATTACAAACCGAGTCTCAAGTTTCACTTACGCCGGTGACAACACCAGTAATAATAGCACCAGTAACTGAAAATAAACGCTAAGGAAGTTTAGAATGAGAACAAAGTAAACGGAAAAGGAAATAACACTCCAACAAACCGGAAATTGTGATGGTTTTCAAGGGAAAATAAATTGAAATCTTATAATAAATCAAATTAAATTTGCTCTTCCATTCCATTGGTGAACTGCAAAAGTATGAAGAGAGAATAAAATGACAAAATGTTAAATAGCTTTGTGGAGACTCGTATTTCATAGAGCGTATTTGACACACACAAAACTTCATGTTTTTGCTAAAAGTTGTACCAACTGACAACAATTTGCCAGAAATATCGTAAAATATTTATCACAATTCAATGAGTTATTGCCCACCATACAGTTCCCGACAACACGCATTCGTTCTTTCTACTTTGATGTTTTGCAGTCACTGGAGAAACAATAAACTCTATCAGGTGGTTTCTCAGTAAATATTTGGATTTGGGGTAAATAGCGCAAAAATTTCTTTGTAAAATCCAAATTATGTTTGTAAATAATATATTATTATTGATTATTATTCTTGTTACAGGCAAACAACCATAAAATTCCACCGCTGATCTTAAAGAGCCACGCATTTCTAATGAAATACTCATTTGTTAAAAAACATTTAACAACAACAATGAGATTTTTACGACTTTTCTTGTTGTCTTCCCCCCCAAAAAGTGCGAAAACTTCAAAGGAAAAATGCATCTTCGTACTGGTGAGCCTGCTGCCATCAGACACTATCAGAGATCAGCATGCCAGCGGCAAATGTTTGGACGGACAAACATCACACAGAAAAGTCATAAAATTTGGAATATAAAAAAAGAATGCCGGAGCAAAACTTAGAAACTACAACAAAAAAACAACAATACTCGTACACGTCGTCATCATAGTGGTTGGATCAAAATTAGGAGCTGGAGCAGAATTTACTCAATATTCGTACCGCAGAATAAGAAAACAAAACAAATCTCATCAAGATGCAAATTTCGCCTTCAATAACAACAAATGATCACAACAACTTAACGAGATGCCACAACATCTACAAACAGCAAAAGCATCAGCAGCAACATCAAATTACAAGTGCGATTATAAACTACTTGAGAGGAGGTATGATAAGCCAAGAAACCAGCAATTACACATCAAATTTCCTTTTGAAGGCTAAATCCAAAACGTTTTTATTAACATTTCAATCCTCAACTCCTTGATTTTGTGTTTCTCTACTTCAATATGGCATAATTTTTTGGCATTCCGCTGTAATGCAAATTTATTTCCCTTTACAAATATTTTCCGACTAAAACGTAATTTTATATAAATTTAAGAAAAGCGTATCATGTTTAAGAAATCACAACGCATCTAAACGCATTACAATATTTCAATACGTGGGATATCACATCAAAGTTTGCAGCCTCCTCTCTATGAAATAGGAATCCCACCCTGGAGTAATGCAAAAACCACATCTTTATTTATTTATGATTTTATGAAAAAAACAACAACACAACTGGGTAGTTCAAATTGAAAATTACCACCTTCGATTTTTACTAGCATTGGTAGATTTCACCCACTAAATTCTGTTTCCTATGATTCATCACTTGGGTCTCAGATCCAATCGATTAGAATTTCATGCGTTGGAATACTGGGTTTAACAAAGCGCAATATTTGAATGGACATAGTTGGTCGCTTAAAAGCGACCCTAATGCAAAAACTGAATGTTTTCTGTTTAACTAATATAGGGTGATTTTTTAAGATTTAAGTTTTTCAATTTGTCAGCACTATTTCGTAATGGCGTCCAAACGTCATCTGTCAAAGTGAAAAGTGTACAGTATACTCTGCCATTTAACCATAGAAAGACTAACAAACGAGCAACGATTGAAAATCGTTGAAATTTATTATCAAAATACGTGCTCTGTGACAAATGTGCATCGTTTTGATACGACTATTTTATGATCGTCATAATCGACCTGCTGAATCAATAATTCGTGCTGTTGTCTCCGAATTTCGCACCAAATTTACTTTGTTGGACATAAAAGCATTGACTGAATTACCGATGCATCCCGAAAAAACGACAGTCTGTTGTGGTTTATGGGCTGGTGGCATCATCGGTCAATTTTTCTTCAAAGACGACCGTGGAAGAAACGTTACCGTCAACGGCGAACGATATCGAGCCATGATACGCGATTGTTTTTTGCTCCAATTGGCTGAGTTGAATTAGATTGACATGTGATTTCATCAGGACGATGCTACATGCCGCACTGCTCGTGAAACAATGGACATGTTGAGGGATGAATTTGGTGAGCAGCTTATCTCTTGATTTAGCCCTGTGAGTTGGCCCCCAAGGTAACATAATTCGCGTTATTCGTGGAATACAGGCCGAAATGCTCGAAAAAATGACGAAAAATTGGACCTTCCGAATGGATATTTTGAGACGGAGCTGCGGACAACATTTACATGAAATTATCTTTAAAAATTAAGTGGCAAAGACCAATTTATCGATTCCAATAAGAAATGTTAATATATGATGCAAATTTGAGTATTTTATTTGATTTTTAAAAGAACTACGAATAAAAAATCACCTTTTATTTGTGTTTTCTAAAAGACAATTTTATATTTGGATATCCTGTAAAACGTGACCAACCGTGGCGTGATGGTTAGTAAGCGCGAATAATGTTCGCATGATTGCGAGTTCAATCCCGCATACACCCACATATCATTATCTGTGCGGCAGCCACTTCGATATTTCTGACGAACACTTCGTGTAGTCGACTAATCGGCAAGTCTTGTAAATGTTTCTTCAACTGTGACATTCTTATTCGTTATTAAACATAATAGTAGACCCCATTGAGTCCATCTAAAAGTAGAATGCGTGGGAGTTCACTGAATCTGAGAAGTTCTGATTTTTATCCTTTAAACAAGAATCTTATACTCGTTTCTACATTTTATCCTTATGCTCTGCAAAATTTGGAATTGAGATCTTTATGTGCTCAAAAGACATAGAATATTCCAGCAATTTGCATTTTTATGAAGAAAATGTTAATGACAAGCTGTCGGAGCTTTTAGCGTTGCCCTGATGGAACACGGTTTCTCTTCTATTAGTCAAAGCTTGTCTCCTCTGCGAGATTTCTTCCTTCCGAGGGTCCATTTGTCGACATTAAAGGTCTGATTTATGAGTTTGGCTATAAGGCAGCAGCTCATGTAGATGTTTCCCTGTCAATCCCAGCAAACACACAACAAACCCTTCCTGACCGTCAATTATGGCTTGGCCACCATTTGCGCCGACTCACAGCTATTCGACCACTACCGACTTCTCTTGACGTTGTCGTAAGTGTTCCAGTTTTCATCAATGATCATAAATGGATATCTTTTGTTGTGATTCTGCAATGGCTCGCATATCTAAATTCGATCCATGGGTTTCTTTTTTGTGCATTACCACAAAGCCGTGATCTTTAAATAAAACGTTGCTTTTTCTGAAATAGATAGAATTGAGTTGAGCTTACTTATCTCAGGACGAGCAAATTCGAGTAAACACAATTAGAATATTTGAAATTAAAATTATCAGAGAGAGTGTCCTTCGGTCCCGGATTCTTGGTAACAATGCTATACCATGTTTGCACTGAGTAACAATATAATAATGACATAATGATGTAAAAAATTATACATTTTATGGTTTCAAAACCACCGGTCAGTTGTTAAACACCTGTCATTTGAAGTGTTATTTATTTAGTGAAAGGTTTGCCATTTATAAACATAAATCGGTCAACAACCAAAGAACGCGTAAAAATAGCTAAAACTTACTAAAAATAGATGTGAATCAAACGTGGGCACCTTTCGTGCATTATGGAGTTATTTTGGCCATCATAATTGAACTACTATGCAAAGAATTGGCGAGATTATAAGAAATTTGTAGAGACCAGAAGCGTTACAGAGACTGGAAGCATTGCAATGTACGCACTGTAGTAAAAGTGTGGCGGATAATCCAAATTTCAATTCAGAGCGGCCATACGATAACCGACTTTTTTTGGCCTGCAATTGAAGATTATGAACTGGACGATATGTGGTTTCAACAAGACGGTGCCATGCGCCGCATGAGAATGCATGAGAAATTTCCAGAAAGCGTAATTTCACGTTTTGACGACGTCAATTGGCCACGAAGATCATGCGATTTGACGCCGTTAGACTTTTTTTATGATGCTACGTCATAGACTGTAGACTTTTCCGCGAAAAAGCTCTAAACGTTAGAGAACTTGAAAACCAACATTCGTCAAATTAACGCTGAGATAGCGCTCGAAATGTGCGAAAAAGTGTTGGAAAACTACATCAAAAAAGATCTACTGCTGCAACCAATCTACATATAGAGGCAGTCATTTAAATGGCATTGTATTGGCAAGGTCCAAGCATTATAATGAAATAAAAGTTTCATTGAAATCATAACTTTATGATTTACTTTTATTTCTTTATTTTATTGCTTTATTTAAATTTAGTTTTCAAACGGAAAAAGAAAAAATCCGTTATTATAGAATGCCAAAACTTTCGTCTTCGAATAATAAATTGCTATCACTGACGATAATACAGGGAAAGAAGGTGATGTCTCATAAAAGCACGAAACAATAATTATTATATCTGCAGAATTTCAATAATACACAAATTTTAAATTTCCGAACGGCTACAAATTGCAGGTCTTCTTTATTTCAACGCTTCAGTCAGAATGAAAAGTGTTGGCACAATTCATTATAATTCATTATAGAATAATAGTACAGTAGAATGTAGTCGGCTCATATCTACGCTTTCAAAGAAAAACGACTTAAGCGGAATTAGGACAAAGTCGACTTCATTCATGGTTATTATCGTCCTTATTTAGACAAATATTTTGGTCGAATCCAAATTTTGAAATTCGGTATAGCTCATAAGTTATTGCGATTTTGCAAAACAGCTTTTTTTTGAAAAATTACGCAATATCTGTGAATAATAATGTAAGCGCGAATACGTTTTTTATTACCATAGTTTATCCCATTACAAAATTCCGCATATTTCAAAAGTTATAACACATTTCTGTAATAGTGATTTTTTACAAAACGCTCAGTAACTCAAAACAACAAGTTCTGAGTTAAGTCGTTTTCCTCTGTAAAATCATATATATTCAGGAGAACAGATGATTCAATTCAACTTTTTAGCTATTTGTCATCTCATATATAGTAATCGAAACGCTATAGCACATTTTACGCGCTTATTCGTCTACCTTTTGAAATTAAAAAAAAAAAATGTTGTTTATTTCATAATTTCCAGAGTGATCTGCAGTTTTTATCACGCTCCTCTCTGAGATGAAATATTGGTACAGCCCTGTCCATCCGCTGTATGTTTATTTATATTAAATTTGAATTTTCTGTCAAAGAAAAATCTAAACACGAAAATTACAATCCCTCACTATTGATCCTACCTTGCTTTTTCAATGGCTGCCACAGTTTACCAAATTTATTTCGCCTTTACTCGAACTATTTTCATGCCCAACGTGGGGAATACCAGCAGCAACAGCATAATTATTCCCATACCCTGTACTCTTCATCATCATCATCCACAATCGACGCTTTTCATTGTTTTGCCGGAAAACTTAAAAAATAAAACAAAGCAAATAAAACGGCGAACAACGCGCTTAAGTTGCTTGTAAACAAATTGTACGGGCTTCGGATGCCGAGGGAGCAACTTTGAGAGGTGAGTCAGCAAAGGAAGGAAGGAAAAATGGGCGACCAACGATGGGAAAATGGAATAAAAACCAAAGTATAAATGGATGAGTTGGTAGCAATACAGCCATACACAGTGAAGACCACAGATTAGAGAATGCCATCACAGCCACTCCAGGCCGATCCAGCCAGCCATCCAACCAAACCGTCTTTCATTCCATGTCTGCCACGGTACCATTCCATCCATCCATTTCATGTGGTCGCCGTTTTCGGTGCAAACGAATGAATCGTTCGACGTTTTTGTTGTTGTGGTATTGTCGATTTGCGAGCTAGGGAGGGATTAGATTGTGCGGTTTTCTAGTTAAATAACATCGTAAAAATCGGGACCACCTTTGCGTACAACAATATTGTATATCAAACAACAACAAATATCCCAACAATTTCTGTTAATGGTGAAATGTTCGTGGAATTTTTCGCGCAGATAAAAACAGAAAGCACCGACAATACGTCATCGCGTTTTGTAGTTTTTAAGCAGAAACAAAAATCTAAGGGGGTTGAGACAAAAGCACAGATAAGCAACCGCCAATATAGATTTCGTGAAAAAAATTCAATTCTAAAAGATTAAAGGGTAGGCGTCTTCAAAGCAAATGCAATTTTGGGGCAAAGTCGGATGAAATAAGGGTGGTTGAAATTAGGAAAAATTTTAAGATTTACTTTGCATCAGCTCTATGAGAGCCGATGCTAACAGGCTGAATATTAGTGAGCACAATCACAAGTTTGAAATGAAGCTTTGGTTGCACAGACATAGAAAAGCATACGATTTCAGCAAACTCCGGCATACGCCATAGACCGTAAACCAAAGATGCTGAAGGGAGAATCAACCTCTATCCGCCCAGCAAAACATACCGTATTCACTACGATTCCTACGATCGACAGTCCACCACTCTCTTCTGTTATAGACATGGGCACACCAGGTGCATTTGCTGGACTAAAGACATATCCTTGCTGTCTAGGGCGTCAAGCACATGGCCACGAATAAAACGATGGTTTACGGAAACAAAACCACAACCTGCCACATGAACGTTGATACGCCTGAAAATGATCACTGTATAGTAAGGACAACATACTTCCAATTCAATTCCTATGATTTGCTTTCTACAATGCTATGTACTAATCATAATGAAATGAACCGAACCGAAGCTGACCACACTACGGAGGTGACAGTAAAAATATCGTAGCAAGAAACAACTGGATCAATGTCAGACCCCTGTTGCACCTGCAACGAATTAACTTTATATACCTTAAATATATGATAATAATCAAATTAATTAATTTTAACTTAAATCTAATCACTGTAGGTCTAATAAGGCCCCTTCAATACGTTACACGTTTTCTTGTGGCAAATAATACTCTTCAGTAAAGGTAGGCAGAGATCTTAGCGAGCCTTTTTACACCAAACAAGGATTTAGGCAGGGCGACAGTCTACCGTGCGACCTCTTCAACATACTGTTGGAGATGATTATGAGGAAAGCTGCAGTTACCACTACTGATAAATCCACATGTTTATCGTATATGCAGATGACATAGATATTATTGGCAGAAAATTGCGAGATGTTACTGCAGCCTTCTCAAACATTGAGAAGAAAACAGCGAAAATGGGCCTGGTGGTAAACGAGGACAAAACGAAGTTATTGGTTTCAACGAACAAAGAGTCTACTTGTTTGGGACGCTGTGTGAACGCTGACAACTATAATTTTGAAGTGGTGGAAGAATTCTTCTACCTCGGTTCCGCTGTAAACAAAACGAATAATGTCAGCATGGAGATAAAGGGGAGAATATTGCTTGCTAATAGATGTTACTATCGGCTAAGCAAGCGATTCAACGATAAAGTCCTCTCTTGACAAACAAAAATCCGACTGTACCAGACGCTAGTTCTACCTGTCTTGTTAAATGGCGCATAATCCTGGGTTATGACGCAAACGGATGAATTAGTACTGGCAATTTTCGAGAGAAAAATACTCCGGAAAATATATGGACCCATCATCGTTGACGGAGAGTTTCGGCATCGCATGAACAATGAGCTGTATGAGCTATATGGCGACATCGACGTGGTCAGACGCATTAATATACAGCGATTGCGTTGGCTGGGTCATGTTGTGCGGATGGACTCAAATGCTCCAGCACGGAAAGTTTTCGAATTTGATCGACGGCTCAGAAGAGCACGACCAAAACTCCGTTGGAAAGACCAGGCTTTTAAAATACTTTCAAAACTTGGTGAGACGAATTGGAGGAGAAGCGCAGAAGATCGAAGCGCTTGGAATTATTTTCTACGGGCGGCGTACGAGTATAATAGAAAAGGATGTCTATTCCAGTCGCCACCGAAAAAGAAGAAGAAATAATACTAGGCTTCATTACTATTTGAGAGGTCATGAACACGTGCGGCAAGTGAGTGTTAAATGTGAAGTGTGAAAATGAATAAAATACATATAGAAATCTTCGGAAGGAGAAGATTAACATTAATAGATATTAACTCATATATGCACAATACCTGCATATTTAATTTTTTTGTGAAAAGTCTTCAACCGTGGACAATGAGAACGTTGCACATCTTCCGGCAATTCTCCAATTAATACTGGAGTAAATTCAACATAAACTAAACGATTTCATATAGCTCCACTGTCTATGCCATCTATTTTGTATCTAAAATAGATCAATTTAAAAATTTAGCAAAACATTTCATCTACGGTTTTATAAATTACTTCTACAAAAATTTCTATCTTTTCTTACATGTTGGTGCAATTCCAACGGAAATGTTCTACTGTTAGTTGATCAGTATGAAATTAAATTAAATTACTTTATCCACAAATTCGACAAATCGAATCACAAAATACCAAAGGACCATAATAAATTTGTACATTAAACTAAATGGTTAGATGGAAGACAAATATTTTTGAATGGAAATAAAGTTTAGAATTTACGTGAGAGTCGTCACTAAAAGTAATTTACGCCTTTACTACATATGTGTTCCTTATACAGGGTTATCCATTTTTTGGTTTCAAAAGTAAAGTTAAATAAAACATACATAAAACTATGATTTCGATTAAGCTTTCGTTGGAACCCTACGTTATGAAATACATTCTCATTTAAATGGCCGCCTTTGGATTGGTTACAGCAGTGGATCCTTTTAAGGTAGCTTTCGACAGTTCGGGTGGTATCTCGGTAGTAACTTGGCGAATGTTTGTTTTCAAAAGCTCCAACGTTTAGGAATTGTCCGCGTAAACACGGTCTTTGTCGTAGCTCCACAAAAAAGTCTAACGGCATCAAATCGCATGATTTTGGTGGCCATTTGATGTCGTCAAAACGTGAAATTACGCTTTCAGGCAACATATCATGTAATAAAGCCAAAATCGGTCGTGTTGTGTGGCTCGCGATACCGTCTTGTTGTAATCACGTATCGTCCAGTTCAAAATCTTCAATTGCAAGCAAACAATAGTAAACAGTTCAGAGTAAGGGTGGAGGAAGTTATGATAATGTTTGAAGAAACTCTACGTCATGCGAAGTGACGCGTGGTGAACTAACGAATTAACCAAACGAACTTCCCGAACGACCCGATATTATACTAATCATTATCAAAACATTTTAGGAATTGAATTGTAAAATTTCAAACTTGTGTCACTAAATGTTGGTCTGCGTAATCAATATTTCCGTATGCGGGTTTAGATTACGATATAAAAAATAAAATAATAAATAACAATAATATTAAATATAATAAAAAAAACAGGATATCGAAGTGCTTGATATTTTTAACTATTTGATGGAGCTTGCTAAAGCCCCGAGCAGTTTAAAATCGACCATCTTTGTACAAGGGAGAAATATCACTTTTTTTGATATACATATGTATCAATATGACATACGAGGTGTGTTCAAAAAATAAGGCGAATTTTCAAATTTCGCGGGCTACGTACATTCGACTTTCAAGTATTATATTTTTTTTTATTATGTTGGTACACTCGTCTCGAAGATATGTTGACGGTTTTATCCATATAGCATGTTTAGTTTGTTCATGAAAGGCGTAAGTAAGACAAGAGTTTTGCGCCTTATTCGCCTTATTTTTTGAACACACCTCGTATACCTCAATATGATGTATTTCTACAGTCATTCGTACCACTTGATCATTTGTGTTTAAAACTTCTAATTCTTTAAAGTTGACCTACTGTTACAAAATGTAATAATACAAATAGTACCGCTTTTTTCATTACAATTTTACCAATTAAAAACTGTGTTAATGATCACCAATATGTGGACTGTAACATTTTCAATTCAAGTTTAAGGTTTAACGAACGTTTACTATCTGCAACGTTTCACACAAAGATAAATGCTGTCGTTTTTGTGTGATAGTAAAATAAGTGAATCGCAAGATTTTTATAAAATATTACACAGCACTCTTGTTAATCCATTGAAATATCCATCAATTCGGCTGGAAGATGCAAGAACAAGGATGTCCATTTTAAGATCTAAACTAAACCAATTTTTTTTTCATTAATACTCGTATATTGTATTTTCAAAATTAATTTAACTAACGTTAAGTTTTCGTACCTTAAACTAATAACTAATAGTTAATTAAGTCCAACCGTAGCTGGACCAAACGTTATGGTCTACTGTTACTGCTGTTATCTGCATTCATCCTTCTAGTATTCGGTTGAGAAAAATCGTATCCCACACGAACTAATGGAGTTGGATGATATTCCAAATTCCTCAAATATGCTGTCACATACCTTGTGATCTCAGTTTTCACCAATGGCATGTTTAAACCATTGAGGATGTTCAAGTTCTTAATGTACCAGGGAACAGTTGTGATCGTAAAAAAAATTTTAAAAATTTGGCTACAGTAAATGCTATTGAATAACCGGCATGTGTGCTCGAATATATGGGTTGATACGTCAATCAACCATAAATGACGTATCAACCCATATATTCGACGTATCAACATATATATTCGGAATAGCCTGTTTTTTCAAATTTTCTCTGGCATTTAAAATAATATAATAAATAAATTTTTTAACCTATTGGTGTTTTGTAATTGTATAATACAGAGAAAGGCGTTGAATTTGCCTATAACGGTTACTTTACATAGTTCAATATGGTCTATTACTGGCTGTGATATGAAAAAAGAGCTTAAGAGGACTCATCAAGATTTATAACAGTTAGCGTATTTTCCATCTGAACAGACATTGTGGATTTTTTTACATTTTCAGCACTTGTACTTTTTTCATCATATCCCAATTTTGGTAATAACTTCTGTTTTTGCTCCTTTTTTCTTAGTTCTACCATGTCTTTTAATAAAATATGCATAAATATGGGATTTTTTCAATCATGTAGAAAATAACACAAAGTAATATAATACAGGGTGTCCGTCGGGAAGGTATACTACATTGTTTGTTTATAATTTTTGATTAAATGAAAGAGAATGTTTCATTTAATGTCGGCAATTAGGTATAGAATACAATATCAGATAAATGTCCGCCTCTGTTAGCCTCACAAATGTGAGCCCTTTTGAGCACATTTTTCATTATATTCTCATGCATTTCGCGCGGTATTTCATTAATTTCATCACGAATATTTTGTTTGAGTTGCTCAAGCGTTTCTGGTTTGTTTGCATAAACCTTGCTTTTCAGATATCCCCACAAAAAGAAGTCCGGAGCAGTCAAATCAGGCGACCGTGGAGGCAAATCAACATCACCATTTCTTGAAATAACTTGTTGTGACAAGAGGTCTCGCAGTAATCCTGGCTGTAGGCGATGTGGCACCGTCTTATTGATGCCACATTTTAATCATGCCCAAAGCATGCAGTGGTAGCGTTAAAAAGTTTTAAATCATATCACGATATCGCTCCCCATTGACAGTTACCGTTACGCCGTTTTCAGTTTCAAAGAATTAAGGTCCAATGAATCCTCCTGACCAAATTGCACGCCATACTGTCACGTTTAATGGATACAAATGTGACTAATGAATAATTTTAGGGTTTTGCATTGCCCAGAACCGACTACTCTGTATATTCGCATATCAATTCAAATGAAAATGTGCCTCGTCACTCATTATGTTTTTTCCATGAAAATCGGGGTTGCCATGGGCGAACTGTAACATCCTGTTGGCATATGTACGGCGGCGTAAATGGTCTTGTGGAAGAAGCTCTTGTGTTAACTGAATCTTAAATGGAAACAAATGCAAATTCTTGTGCAAAATTGTGGCCAAAGTTGATCTTTGAAGACCAAGCTCCTGAGCACGGCATCGAATTGAGGTTGATGGATTGTTTGGAACACTTTCTTGAGCAGCAGTACTGTTTTCAACCAATCTTGCAGTACGTTGTGGTCCATGCTTGGCCCTGTCAGCTACAGACCCTCTTTTTTCGAAATCATTCACTACACGATAAATAGTGCGTCTTGTTGGCACGTTGTTTCTCCCAAAACGTTCACGTAACTTTCTCATCGTCACAGTAATCGATGATTGATTTTGATAAAATGTTATAACGTTTAAAACACGTTGGTTTATCGAATATTTTTCCATAAAAAATTTGCCATATCTCCGCTTAACGACTGCCAAAAATGAACTGTTGAGACTAATGTTTACCAAATGGCGGCAAACCAAAGTAGTATACCTTCCCGACGGACACCCTGTAAATCATATTACATTGTATTATTTTCATTGTATTTTTTGTATTATCAGCAATTTTTTACCACCGTAAAAGTCACAGAAATTCATTTCAATGTGCAAAAAAAAAAAAAAAAATATCGAGAAATTCCAGAAAGATCCCTATAATCTGTAGTGAAGTATTATATTGAATCGATCTGATGAACTCTGAGCATATCCGTGTTTCTGTTTTCATTTTCATCTGGATGGAAAGAACTTGAAGGAACCTTTAAACTCTATCACTTGCTCTATGCATAGCATTTTCTCGAAATAATATTTCCACAATTCACATTTCTGCCGCCAAAAAATTCTTTGAAATTATGCCAACCTAAAATCCGATTATGTATGTGATATAAACTTCTACTATATCTTATTTCCTAAGCTCTTCGACCCATTAATAAAAACAACAAACACCAAACAACAACAGCAAATAAATAAATCAACACAAACAAAGTATTGACTATTTATGATTCACTTAAAATTTGTGTGCGGTCCAAATAAGAAATCCATAATTTTGTTTTATGCACCTTTGCAGGGGACTCGCTTAACAGTTCCTTTTTCACGTTCACGCTCCTATGGCGACGGCCACTTGATGTTATCTATCTATTATAGTTGCATGACATTTCAAGTGTTGTTTTTTCTTTATACCCTTTACGTCTTCTTAGCCATTCTTCATTTCTCCAACCATCTTCTGCGTAGTGCCAAAGTGTTTATATAGCAATAGCAATACGAATACCACAACAATTTGGATCTCGAACCACAACAGAAGAGGCGAGAGAAGTGGAAGGAGTTGTGTTAGCAAAAGCGTCCGCTGTACACCATATGCGTGCTCCACTATATCAAGTACTACTCCTCTCCGCTGCGGCGAGTAGCAAGAAATGCAATAGAAATGTTAAAGACCGCGGGAATTACGCTCGAGTGGATACGTGCGTGTGATATATAAACAAATATCGCTGCTGCTGCAATTGTTGCCTCCATGCAATATACACGTTTTTGCCTTCTCTTTCCTCAATATGCAGCTATTTCAAATGGTAACACGCTGTTGCAAGTACGTTTAGAAGAACAAAAAGAAAAAAAAGTTACATAAAAACAACATTGGAACACTCGCTCCACATTCCGCCTAGCTCGCTCGCTCCCCCGTTCTCATGTAACAAAAACGATCCATAAACATGTGAGCTTTTTTTTGAAGTTGGGCCAGACAGTTTGGCGTCAACCGTAACACCACAACTCAAGAATGCAATCACATACACAACTACATACGAGTACACATGCTTCTGGCTCTGTCTATGTTTGTGTGGAAATATGGAATACTTAGTGGAACAACAGCAAAACTAATTGCAGATTTACCTCCATAGCCGCATGTTTCATATGAAAGTGCTGCAAGTATGAGTGGCCGTGTGGCATACATTTGTCACAGTTTCAATTTCTTGATTCCTTTTGGGTGTCCCCAAAGCTACTACTTCTATACCCGCCGCCCTAATAAAAGAGAGCATCAAATTTGGCACGAATTGTTGAGAATGGAATCGAATCGTGTAAAGTTCAATCTGTAAATATTTTCACATGCTATGCAAAGAAATTGGATTTTTCTTGAAAGGAAAAACTAAGAAGGAAATCGTGAAATGTAAATGTGTTGAAAACGAATTATGGGTAACGAAGAATGGTGGGGGAAAACTACCATTAGGTTCTCTCTTTGTGAACGCCTCTATTCCTATGCTGTTCTAGCCGAAACTTTTCTAATTAACAATATAAAACACAGTGTGGTATAGAATCCACCAATTTGATTAAAGATTTCGAATTACTGAGCGTATACATATTCCTAACTCATCTGATGATGAAAGTAAAGTCAAACAAAAACAGCAGAGGAAAGACAGTCTCGCAAACGTTGTAAGGACCCCGATTTAAGATAATATGCCAGCAATGTCTTATCTTATCTTATCTTAATACTTTTCAACAAGCAGCATCTTTCAGCTTTTTATTGCCCAATTTTATTCAACCGATGGTTTCATTTCTGCGGCCTATTAAAGCGGGAAATCTTTGTGTTATTTGCAAAATTAAAAAGCGAGTTTCGCTGATTGTTGACGAGGTATAAATCCCCAATTTTAGTAAGCAGAACTGGCGCTTTGAGATTAACCAAATATAATGTTATGATTCTCAAATAATAATAATAACACTTCCGCTTTAGCAATTTGCGGCTGCGCTCGTTTCAGTGAATCTCCTTTTAATTCGATACACTTTTTCCAGCGATATTCAATAGCTTCTATACCTTGTTTATAGTAAGAAATGTCAAACTCCTTAAAATTACCATAAACCGCAAACTCCACCTCTTCATCATAGGCAAATCTGTTACCACCAAGACGAACCATTTTTTTTCATCCTGGAAATAGAAAATAGTACAAGGAAGCTAAATCTGGCGACTAAAGTACGTGATGAAGCAATTTGAACTTTAATTCATTAATTTTGGTCATCGCAATAGTTGATGAAACAACGCTTTCTTTACGCCAAATGCGACATTTTTCCATAAATTCATCACCTAAACGTTTCAATAAATTAGAATAATATTCGCCATTGATGGTTTTTCATTTCTGAAGATCAGCAATAAAAGTAATCCATGAGCATCCCAAAAAACAGACGCCATGACCTTGCCTGCAGATGGAACCGTCTTCGCTTTCTTTAAATACGATTCTTACATTCCAGTCCACCGCTTTGTCTATTTCTTTGTCTGACGTATGAAGGGGTGGACCCACGTCTCATCCATGGCTATAAATCAACGCAAAAATTCGGTTTAATTGCGGTGAAACATCGCTAAAAAACATCTTTCCAACACCGTTTTTGCCCTATTGAAAACAAGTGCGGCAACCATATTGCGCTCAGTTTTGTCATCTTAAAATCTTCGGTTAATATACGATGTATAGCACTTTCAGCCGATCTTCGACCCGATCATCCAATACCATTGTGGATTTACTTAACAGTGTCTCGCTTGACATCTCATACAGCCTCGTGCACTGAGATCTTTCAAATGGAAATATTGAATTGCATAACGGTGGTACCTTGAAATTAAAAATGTAGGTCTTATAAGGAAGCCATTTTTCACTAAAATAGTTTTTTTTTTAACTACTGGCACCACCTATCAAGTCACCATCAAGTCCACTAGTTTTGGGACCGCCATCGTAGTATCAAAAATTAGTTTAAACCTTACTTTTTCGCGGCGCAAAATGCAGAGGAACTAAAATTACAATTAAATAAGTAAAAAGTTAGTGTTCTCTTAGGGATTTCATTTTTTATTAATAACGAATAATGGTAATGATAATGATCTTAGGCCGCCACGTTGTTTAGGATTTTTATTTGAGCCTTCAATAGTAAACGATTCCAGTGAATTTTCAACCATGGAAAAAATCGTCTTCGTTATGTAATTCAGTATTTCCATTTGAAAGGCCTCAGTCCAACCAGCTAGATTCTACTCTGGAAGAGTCTGCTGCTTCGTCAGTCCAACCAATATTAAAGCCGAACGAGATTCTACTCTTGAGGAGTCTGCTCCTTCGTTTATGACTGTAAAATATTGGGTAGCAGAGTTTAAATCAGGCCGTTCGAGTTGCCAAGGTGAACACCGTAGTGGTCAATCAATCGATAATCAGCTGAAGGTGCGTGATCTACGTGAAATGATAGATATTTCAAAAAGTAATAGCAATACATCGTATATTGACCAAAGATTTAAATCTGGGTGCCGCGTTTGCTTTCAATAGAGCAAAAACATCAATGAAGAGGTAGAGTCTGCGGTTGATGGTTATTTTAAATAACTTGACAGTTCTTATTATAAACAGGATATAGAAGCTATTGAATATCGCTAAAGAAAGTGTATCAAACTAAGAGGAGATTATTTTTTGTGTCTTCTTTGTTATGTCGGCTAGTTTTGAGACCGCCCACGTACGTCTTATACTGCAACTAACAACCATACGCAGTTTTGATTTCACCGATTCCTTTCAGGTAACTTTGATGTCAAAAATTGCACCATTTTCTGGACGGCTAATTGTCGAGAATGTCCAGAGAATAACGGAACTCGCCAATTCGGGCCGTCATGCAAGCACTGTTTCAATTGCCCAGAAGCTAAAGATTACTCTCGAATTAACCCAAAAAAACATCAACCGATTTTTTATCTGCGAATCGCTACTTAATCTCAATAAATCGGCTCATTTCTAAAACGAATAATGACTGATGATAATAAAAAGTGGATCACTTACGACCACGTCAAGCGAAAACGGTAGTGGTCGAATAGCCGTAAACCTACGCAGGTCAGTCATTGACAGTCAGGAAGGATTGAGCTGCTCCTCTACGGTCAAACTCTTAATTCAGACCTGAATTATGAACAATTGGAGCGTCTGAAGGAAGCACTTGGTCAGAATCTGACACATTTGTATAATAGCATTGAAATAGTATTCCATTAGAGCAAAGCCAGGCCACGCAAATTAATGGGGACTCGTCAAAAATTCCGGGAGCTTGGTTGGGAGATTCTTATTCATCCACATTATAGTCCAGACCTACCATAAAAATATACGGCGAATGATTTTGCTGATAAAAAGTTTGCTTTAAGAGAAGCTTATGAAACTTTATCCTCAGTCTTTTGCCAATAGGAACGATGGTTACTACGAAAGAATCATATTAGAGTTACCTTCAAAATGGCAACAAGTTATAGAACAAAATGGTGTTTACTTGACCTAAACCACTTCATTCTAACAATGGTAGACAAAGTCATCAATATCATACAAAAGTAAAGAGTTTCGCTTTACTACGCCTTTATATAGTGGTTAATTATTTCCAACAATTGTAACTAAATTATTTAAGTTTATTAGGTCAAATTGGAACTACTACGGCCGACTCTAACGATACTGCTTAGTACATACGACTATCATCTGTGCGATCGTGGCTTTGAGACCCGATACAGCTACCATTCTTTCTTTGAATGACGGTCAATTCAATGAACAATTGAAGTTGTCAAACAAAAGACAAATCTAGTAATCGTCATTAGATATCTGCTACCTAAAACTAAATACGTGTAAGCTTACTGAATATGAGAAGCTCATCCATATTTCACCCTTAGAATATAAAGAATGTTTGTTTTGCTTTGATATTGCCTGATGAATAACATTTCGAAACAATTTATTATTTATTTAACAAAAGGATGTTTAACTAAAGGATTCTATGATAAAACGGATTACCACCCAACTCCTAAATGAAAGTTAACACAGTTTATGGAACTCCGACCAAAGGTAAACATTTTTTTTATACAAAAAACATGCGGTACAATATAACGGCACTCAACTCACCAATACATCCAATTCTGCCTGAGAACTAATATTAATACTCTGAACAAAAGAATTACTGTTATTGTAGTTGTGGCTAACTGCAACCATCTTTAAGCTGCTTGTTATGTGAGTTAAGAATTGATTAAGGCATCAGTCTAACGTATGTGTGTGTCAAGTTTTGTTGACTTTTAAAACAGCGTTAATATTTTACCAAATAAACCATAAAAATTCCACTATTAATTAATTTGCCCAAAAGCTTTAAGGTATTTTATAGCCTCTGATTAGACCTCCTGATTTTTTTCGTTTTTTTTTTTTAACGTTGTTCTTGTTTCTATTGAACGTCTATAATGAAAATGTGTTCGCAAGCTGCAGGCTGGCTATTGATGCTGCCAATGGGCCAATATCAAGAACAGCCGTCCACAGTCATTCTCAATTCAGCCAACAGCATCATGGTGCTGTTGCTTTGAAATTCATTGAACAAATCAGCACAGTGTACGTACTAACTATTCATAGTACATGGAACATACAGATAAACTCGTGGCTATCAAAGGACGCCTTTTGTTTTAATATGGACACGGCATCATAACGTAACAGATGGCCTTAAAAGCTGAAAGACACGTTTACCAGTTTAGCAATCAGGAACAAGAGATAAGCGATTTTTTTTTTATTGCCGCACCATGAACCCCAACAACCCGTATAATAAAGACAAATCCATG
>JAHXMU010000742.1:1478679-1539822 GCA_019455685.1 Philornis downsi
TATGGCGTTGCCAGATGGGTCCGTCGAATATGCGCAACCCTGTATATATACACAGCTGGTTGAATCGATAGCTATTCCGGTTTTCGCCAAAATACCAAAATACCCTTAGCTGTTTGAGCTTTCTCAAACATCATCGCCACCTTAAAGGCCTGTAACTTCACAAAATAGTTGAGAAGTTTTGCCCGCTGGTGCGAAAATGGTCTCAACGAAAAGCACAAGTCTGTGAATATTATTCCAAAACTGCACCCAGGCGGGGAGTGGATCTTTGGTGACTTAAGGAAGATCAGTTTTTAACCGCAATATTGCGTTGGTTGCAACCAAACACAATACCCGAAAAAATGGTTCACAACAATGTAGTCGTGATCATTGATAAAGTGATAATAAAAGGGTACACCTTTAATAAGCGCTTACAGTTGCTTATATAGGTATACCAACTTATTAAATACGAATAAGACGTTTGTATTTCCATAAAAGCAAATTTTTACTCATATGATATTTACAACTTCACCTGAAAACAAATAACTTGATTTTGTCTTCTTTCACAGCCATACACACATTAACTGACTCCTTATTACTGTCTGGCAAGGCTGCAGTAACATATTGCGAACGGAAAGTCCAATATGCCAGCGTATGCAAATACAGGGTGACTTTTTAATCGTAGTTTTTTTTCACCGAGTAACTCAAATTTGCATCATATATTACAATTTTTATTGAAATCGATAAATTGGTCTTTGCCGTTTAATTTTTAAAGATAATTTCATGGAAATGTTGTCCGCGGCTCAGTCTCAAAATGTCCATTCGGAAGGTCCAATTTTTCGTCACTTTTTCGAGCATTTCGGGCTGTATTCCACGAATAACACGTGTTATGTTATCCGGTAAGGCTTCAATAGTGTTCGGCTTGTCCACATAGACTAACGACTTGACATAATCCCACCAGAAATAATCAAGAGGCGTTAAATCGGAAGATTTTGGGGGCCAACTCACGGGGCCAAATCGAGAGATAAGCTACTCACCGAAACAGCGGATTTTCATTGAGCTTTTCTAAGGCCCATTCACCAAAAATTAGACGTTGTGGTGGGTCATTCGACTTCAATTCTTGCGTGAGTAGAATTTTATAGGCTTTCGAATCCAAATCGATGTGTAAAATTTTCCAATCGCTGAGAATGACGACGAATTGACATTTCACGATCGTCATTAACACTGGTCGCTACGGCTGCAACGTTTTCTTCAGTGCGCACTCTACGCATGCTAGTCGATGGTTTTATGTCCAACAAAGTAAATTTGGTGCGAGAGATAACAGCACGAATTGTTGATTCAGCAAGTCGATTATGACGACCATAAAATGGTCGTATCAAACGATGCATATTTCTCACAGAGCACGAATTTTGATTATAAATTTCAACGATTTGCAATCGTTGCTCGTTTGTTAGCCTTTCCATGATGTAATGGCAGAGCATACTGTACACTTTTCAGATGATGGCAGATGACGTTCAAACGCCATTACCAATCAGTGCTGCCAACCTGAAAAACTTAATCTTAAAATCTTAAAAAATCACCTCATTGGAAGTCAGTCAAAAAGAATAGCATTTTCATCACTTCCAATAGCGCAACATAAGCATATTTATCATTTGCAAAGAAACACTTTTATACCGCTTCCATATCTAAAGAACCCCCGTAGTTGTTATTAAATTACATTACATTTACACACAATTAATTTTTTTGGATTCGACTTCCACATAATCACATTTGACATTTCAAACGCCGTTTTGCGATCTATTTTAGATAGGAAAACTCTGATCCAAAAACGAAATTTCTTTGGTCAAATGAAAACTGGCACCAAAATGACTTGTTTTTCATTGTTATAAGGACTCACATGAAAATGTGAAAAGGACACACCTTAAAAAACTGCTCCTTTCCTATAGTAAACCAAATTAAATTCACTGGTGATTACGCAAATTTTCACCACTTTACTACAAAAATTGCAGTGAATTTCAGCTTCCGCGGACACACTTATTATGCTGGAATGAAGCTTTTATTAAAAGTGGAGCCGGTCGTGGTTATCGCGGCTTTCCTTATTATCACCTCCATAAGTGCGCTGAAGAAAGTGAAGGGCATAATGTCTCCCTGTCTTATTTAGGTCAATTAGCAACAGAATAATCTTTGATATGGCCCATTCAGGACGGACAGAATATGTTTCAGTCGTTCATACAACATAAATGACTAGACGCTGTATGTAATGGGTTAAGGTTGATTCCACGATAGTTGGCCGATCTGGGCGCAATACATAATACGATTAGGCACCAACCACAATCGTATATTTGCTTATCCAAATCGTGTTTAAGAGCCGATATATGATCATTATAATCGAATTTTCTGACATCGTTTTAGCTTGGTTGTGCACCATCGCCGATAACTGGCATCTGGCATTAGTAATCTGTAAAATAGTTTACTCGAGACGAGAAGAGGCGAATTTAATCAAAATTGTATGAACGCCCATTGACCTACCATATAAACATGTAACTGGTACTTTCTAAAAGAGTGTTGTGATAGCTGACAGTTCAATGACTGTTGAAAAACTGTCACAATGACATGATAATTACAGACACTTTTTGGTATGTATACTGCAAGCTATAGATATAGACAATATGTGACTTTAGCAAGATCATGCTTAAAGACATACAACCTGAGAAACAGCTCAATTACTGAATTAACCTCTTCCTTTTTTGTGTTAATTCTAGCACACGATTTATGCTTACTGATCCCTATTAAAGGAACATGCCAATTGACATAACTTGTATTTCTTCCCCTCGTTTTGCATGAGCAGTTTGTAGCTCAGAATATAAAGCCAGCAAAAAACCATCAATGCAGTAACTAGTCAACCGTATAGCCACAGAACACGGTGTCAATGTTGGCCTAAAGGGCGCCAGTTATAACTTACCACTATACAACACACACACACACACACATTGGCACTCACACTCGCTCTACTCAAACCGTCGCATTTATTACAAATACACTGACAAATATATTGTTGCTCCGAAGCTGTTGTTACTCTGCTCCAAAGCCAAATCTACACTCCAATTCCACCAAAGGAGAAGCGGATAACCCCAATAGCAGAAATATTGCATCTCTTGCCCTGAATGCGTCTCCTGGCCAGAATACTACATCCAATTTAAGTTTCTCCATCTCTGAGATTTGAAGAAGAAAACAGAAGTTTGAGTCAAAGTTTTAGCTGCAGTTCGTGTTGTTTGGTTGTACCCTCGTAGTACGTTATTGGTTTTTGGCCATCGTACAACAAGTGGTGGTGCCATCATGTTCCACAGAGGCTGGACTAGACTGTCAGCCATACAAGTAAGCGCTTTCCAATCGTTGTGTACACAATGGCAAAATGGTTTCATATGAACCGCCGTCACTACCCCTCTCCCTATCCGATCCTTTGGTATTTGTTTGCGCCCTTCTTTTTCAACAACTTTTTTTCTGTTTTGTTTGTTGCATCCAATTTTTCTGGCGCTTTTATTTTTTTCTTAATCAACTAACGAATGTTGTTAGTTAGTGTTGCATACGAGCGTATTTAGGATTCGATCGAATATAATTGCTCCTGCCCCAGTCCCAGCTCCTGCCCATCCCGCAGAGCCGCTTAAAGTTCTGTGAACATTTTTCACTTTTTTCTGGTCATTTGCCAAAATTGATTTTTGGCACCGAATTCGAAAAGATGTATGGTTTTAAATGTAAAATAAACAAATGTTACGGTTTCATTCGGAGGGCACCACCGTTCGTTCGATGTGATGTTATTGAATTCCTCGGCCTTCTCGAGGAGCTGGGGAGAGGTAACCATCAGGAACCACCATTACGATGATGCCGACGTGATTGTATTCAAAGCGATGAAGTCAGCGTATAGAATTTGTTTTTTAGTTATTAAAAAAAAATGTTGTTGAAAGAAACTATTTTTGGGTGCTGTTTGCACTAAATCTAAAGTGTTGAAGGATTTTAGTAGTAGGTCCTTGAAATATGAGAATGTTCAAAGAGGAAACTTTAATTGAAACGGTACTTCGGTTACTACAATAGTTATCAAATAGTTTCATTCTATTCTAGTGTTTCAATCAATTTAACTGAATTTTATAAAGAAATGTAAAAACTTTCCTAACAGAGAAATATGTACGAGTCTTAATGCAAAGTCTTAAGCTCGACAACGACGGACGGCGTCCCAAATAAAAAACTAATTGAAAGCAACAATACATGGTCGTTTAAACGTTGTATCGTAAACATACAGAATATGTAAAGTAGTTGTAGAAGAGGAACCAGGCTTTCAAAAAACTTTTGAACTTTTAAATTTTAACAAATTTGAGAACTTGTAGTTCTAACAGGAGTTCATTGATTTAGAGATCAAACAAAAATACGCTGGCAATCGGTGGGTGACTAAAAGTAACTAAATTTATGGGAGAGACGAAAAAAATTCTAACAATGTTTTTTTCGTACGAAACTACAATACCCTGCATTCCCTGAAGGCTTGTTAATATTCGCCATTTATTTTATTACATCCCAGCAGCAGTCATTCCCCCGTAATAGCATTTTTATAGCTTCTACGAATGTTATGTGACCATATTTTCCACTTCTTAGGAAGTTTTTTAAACGACATACAACTACAATATCATAAAGCTGTTTTAATTTTTTTTTCTACCAAAATTCTTTTACATTGGTTATGTTTATACCAAATGGGAGTTATTTAAAAAGACTGCTAAATATACCATTAAATTATAAATAACAAAAAAAGAAAAAAATAGTATTAGGTGCGTAACTAAGTTCCCACTGCTTGCCAATAGATGCCGCCAGCTGTAAGTGCTAGTCGATTCTGTCATAACCTAAACGTCATGAGCCAAGTTTAGGCATATGGTCAACATACTGCCTTAACACAATAGTGATTTGCTTTTGACGTCGTATTCTTTTGGTTGTGTGAATATGTATGGTTTTGTGTCATATAATCGTCATATGCGAGAAGTATTGATTTTCTTCTTGCAATCGATGAAAATGGCGCCTGAGGCTAATCGAGAGCTTCAAAACGTTTACGGAGGTGTTGCTTTAAGTGAAACAGCGATTGGTTCCGTCGCTTTAAAGATGGTGATTTTGATGTTGGCAACCGTTCGCATGAAGGAAGACGAAACCTCTTCGAAGACACTAAATTGATGGCATTGCTTGATGGGTATCCAAGTCAAACGCGGGTAGAGCTTGCTTCACTATTCGGAATTAGCCGTCAAGCCACTTCCAAGCGATTTCATGAGTTGGGAATTATTCAAAAGCAAGGAACTTGGGTTTCTTGTGAGTTGAAACAAAGAGACGTTGAGCGTCGTTTTTTCGCCTGTGAACAACTGCTTCAGCGACAAAAAAGAAAGGACCCATCACTGGGGATCGGTGTCGACATCAATTAATGTGATTGAGCCAAGCTCTGCGCGAGAAACGCCCACAATACGCGGTGAGGCACAAAAAAGTGATTCTTCAGCATGACAACACTCGGCCTCACGTGGCCAAGCCCATTAAAACCTACCTGGGAATGCTGAAATGGAAAGTCTTACCCCATCCGACAAGGTGAAAAGATTTACGGTGGCGCAATTCGAGCTTTGCCAGAAAGATGGGAAAAAGTAGTAGCTAGCGATGGGCAATACTTTCAATGAATCATTTGTAAACATGTTATCATAATAAAGTTGCTTTTTTATAAAAAAAAAGCAGCAAGAACTTAGTTGCGCAACTAAATATGTGGGATAACATCTGAGCTTACAAGGAAAAACGACTTGGCTACCAATTTGTTGTTATTAGATTTTGAGTGGTTTTCAGCAAATCTCTATGACGAAAATTTGTCATAACACTCGAAATGTAATATACAGAATTTTGAAACCAATCTTGGACAACATCCATCTTAAGGGCATAAAGAGTAAAAAAACATATTCTTGTTTGCTTGAATTACATCTAATTTTGGGCTGGGGATTCTGGGGATCTACATAAGGAAAACAATAATAAGGAATCAACTCGATTTTGTCCTAACTCCACTTAAGTCGGTTTTTCCTTGTAAACACAGTTACATATGTATATGTATGTATGTGCCTTTCTGAAATTCTATTGCGATCCTGAAATGATCTCCCTAAAGAAGATTTTCATATATTTCAAAGATATAATTAACAACTTTTTTACACTTGTATAAATTTGCATAAAAGTCACAGATTTTCACTGGTGAATGAAAATGCACTTGAAGGGAGTCAAAAACACCAACATCCCTCCTATGACAAGTCTATGTTAAGTCCATCGATGACTATCCGAACATCCATTACTTCGCGACTGCAAGTTGCGGTCCTCTTTGACATCTTTGAAAGCTCTTTTTTGCTACGATAATACTTGCGATTCAGGGCCCCGAGAGACTTTGCTACCGATTGCCAGAACAAAAATATGTAATTTCCAAAAAACCGTTGTGCAAACCTACGATGTGACCTATCAATTTCGAACTTTATGAAATTTCCTTATAGACTGACATTCATTAACTCTTTGCGATCCCTTCCCTAGAACAAATCTAGTTTATTCCTTAATTATAGTCTTTAACTTAAATTTTAAAAAATAACCCTATACAAGTCTAATAAAAGCTTCTCAAACTGACTTTCGGAAAAGTCACTAAAAGGTGGGCATCATTCACTAAGATCAAAAATAAAGCTCACCAAATGTAAACTCACTGAATATGAGCAGCTCCATGTGTAGCCAAAACTAGAGTGATTCGAATAAAATTGAAATATTTTTTGCCTAAAGTTTTAAGAACTGATTTTCGGAAATTTGGACGTTTTATTAATAACAAATGGAAATACTTTTAGTACAAAATGAAAAAATGAAAGCAGGCTTTTTGAGATACTTTCCTTTAAAGAACTTTTTCAATTTACGATATGCTTGTTTCAAAATATCAGTATATTTTTAATATTATTAATAGAAACAGTAGTTTTAAACATTAAAATGCGCCTTTCTTCTTGTTTAGTTGCCCCACGATCGTTCACATATTAAGATGGCAAAGAATTTAAAAATTTGATGCGCCATAATTCGAACCCCATACCGAAGTTGAACGTAACCGTTTCACCGTTGTTCTAATACGTACTCGCACATAAAAATATATTTATATAAAAACTACAAATTGGAAGAGTTGGAGCTGTAAATGCCTTTTTTGTGTCGACAATTCATGGTTCTACCCAACTTTCATCGGCTTAACATGTTCTTTCGTAAAATTATCCATTAATGCGCTTTTGTATCTCACACTTTTGAAAATGCTACATCATATACGTCATACTTTTAAGCATACCGGGTTATCCATTTAGTAGTTTCAAAACCGCCGATCTTGCAAGGCCGTCAGCTGTTGAATATCTGTCATCTGAAGTGTTATTTGTTTAGTTAAAGGTGTGACATTTACGAATATAAATCGTTTAAAAACCGAAGGACGCGTAAAAATAGTTAAAACCTACTACAAAAGTGGTGGTTCAAACGTGTGCACTTTTCATTCATTACGGAGTGATTATGGTCTTTATAATCGACCTAGTGCGCAAGCAATTGGCAAGATTATAAAAAAAAAAATTGTAAGAGACTAGAAGCGTTGCAGATGCGGTCAGGCATGCGCTTCATGTGAAAGTGGGGCAGATAATCCGAATTTGCCGATTCCACGGCGTTCTCAACATGTGGACCCATCTTACGGCTCATTATGGAGTATTTTGCAATTGAATTTTCACCTCCATCCCCATAGAGTCTAATTCATGGAACAATTAAAACGGGCAGCCATTCACAACGGTGTATATATCCTGATTGGGTGCTACAGCAACAGGCTTTCAATGCTGATTTTTCAAACAAACTTTTCTTCAGCGATGAAGCTCATTTCTCGCTCGGTGGTTACGTCATCAAGCCAAATTATCACATATGGGGCTCGAAGAACCCAAAAGTGATTGTGGGAAAGCCATTGTATCTGGAAAATGTGACTGTTTGGTTCGCATTATGGGCTGGAGGTGTCTTTGGGTCATATTTTTTCGGAAATGACGCTGAAGGAACCACTATCGTCAATTCAGAGCGCTATAGCCGTATGATTACCAAGTTTTTACGGTCTGCAAATGAAAGTTATGAATTGGACGATATGTGGTTTCAACAAGATGGTTCCCCGAACTACACAACACTACCGATTTTGGCTTTATTGCCTGAGAAGTTTCCAGAAAACGTAATTTCACGTTTTGTCGACGTCAATTTGCCACCAAGATCATGCGATTTGACGCCGTTAGACGTTCTTTTGTGTGGACTACTTCAAAGACCATGCTGATAATCCCAAAAACGTTGGAGCATTTGAAAATCAAGGAGATGTGCTTTGTATATCTACAAAGAAACTATTGCGCAACATTATTTGTATTCCAAACCACCCCGTTTGGATCTGATGACTTAAGAAAATAACATTTACCACGTACCACAAACTAAATCCCCCAAATGCATAAATTAAAACTATATGCGACAAAATAAACACCAGAGATGTAGAGTTTTCCAAATCTGTTAATTTCTGGTGATCATCACTTATTTACCATTTATTTAACTACAACCGATCGTAAAGTATTTTTCCGCTTTAAGTTTACGAAAGAAAAAAGTGAAACCATTAGAAGACTCAACATAAGAAACAAATGCAACAACAGCAAATGCGTTGACATGATATCATCTGTCAACAGTTGGGTGCATTCAAAAAAAAAACATAAATGATAAATGATCGATCATATGATAATCGCAATCATCCATAAATCCCAAATATGTCGTTACATCAGAGCAATAACAAACTGAATTTCTCCCGACAACAACTGTAGACAAATCGAACATTTAAGATAAACATTGGGGAAACATCTCACGCCACCAGCGCCGCCCGCCCTTGCAATAAGTGATGAACAGACTGAGATGCATTTACCGCTGACTGCATTATGCGAATGCTTTATGTACTCCAATCACGAGAGCAGCAGAGCTCTTAACAGAGTGCTGACATCCAATGTCATATGTGTGATTAGGTGACGGTTATGCGAGCAAAGTGCAGCCCAGCTAACAGATACGATCTCTTCACAGTTTAACACATCACATCGCACCCTTGGCTGCAGTGCCATCCAGGCCATTCCAGACCACTAATTTTGTGGAAGAACTATTTTTAAACCATAACATTAACCGCCGCCTCAGATGCAGTCACATTTTGTGTGTTTATTATTGATCTCCGTCGTATTTTCTCTGTTTGTGATGCATTTATCATCATCATCAGCATAGCAATCGATTGATTTGTTTACTTTAAACGCTTGTTATGGTGAAATAACAACGGTCGTCGAGACACAGGCATAAGGACTCAAAGAAATCATGTGCCAGTTCCGTATAAAATTGGTGGAATTCGTAATAAACAGTGGCGACACACGTCGTTGACATTAAATTGCCCAAATCACCTGAATTAACAACTCAGTCAGCCAAAACGTGCCCTTTAGCGGCAATTAAACAATAGACTCTGCCAGCCACACACGTACGAGAAAAAAAAAGAAATCATTTTGTTGGGATTTATATGATTGTTGACACTGATTATATAGTATCCATTCACCCATTTGGCCGTGTGAACGAGTGCGCCGCCCTACTCTCTGCGGATGCATTTGTATCTCTTTGTTGCAGGCAACTTTATGGGGAACATCAAATGCAGCTCCATTGTGTATGTAGAAGGACTGTGGTTTACACGAACAGTAGTGGCGGAAAAATTTTCCAACTTCAAAAAGGATATCTGGCGAACTTGCTTAAAATGACTTTTACAAAAGCGCGAAATATTTAAGTATGTACAGTGCTTTTGAACTTAAAACTGCTTCGTACTAGCAACAACAAAATTTCCAATGACTGTAATAATTCCTAAGGAAATTTGAATAACCTCTTTAGTATCCGTTTGCCATAGTTTAGTAAAGTTTATCCTGGTAATTTTGTAACTTGCGCCGAGGCGTTTTAAAAACATATCAATTGCAGTCGGACAAACAATGTTAACTGTAGAGATCAATCATTGCCATATTATTATATGTTACAACCAGTGCAGAAGAGCTGTGGCAATGTCGGCCATTCCCATTCTCATAATTCAATTTATACAGCGCATTATGTCTGTTAAATTCGACCGAATTCAGCACAACATCTTGAAAGGTATGAAGCAAAGTAAATACTAGCTAATTCGGTCATTTGCCAGAAGAGGCGTGGTAAGATCGGATTTTATAGAAAAAACCAATTTAAATCATAATATTCAAAATGCTGTAAGACTTAAAGTTCGGTTTCGGTTTGAGAAACATTTGCAAAACTTGTCAATTACTCGACTACTCGAAATTATCGCCAGACACATCGAGGTGGTCGCCGCTCAAATAAAAATAGGTGGCTGTAAGCTGATGTGAACCTCGGATCATGCGAACGATAGTCGCTTGAATTGCGCCAAGATCGGTAAAAAAAAAACAGGTTGCTACGTCTCCTACTAATTAGAAGAAATGGAGGAAAGATTGAATTATGGAAAATCTACCTGTCTAAACTTCAATGTTTTAGCCACAATTTTAATATATATATTTGAATTTACCATTGAATATTATATTAAACTAGTGGACCCGGCAAACTTCGTTCTGCCTTCAAAGGTGGCAAATTAATGATTTACAATTTTCAGGATAGATGGTTCTGTATTTAAATTTTTGTTAGAAAAGTTTGGTTATTTAAATGAATGCTTTTAATACTATTTTTGTAAAGTTTTTAAAAATTATTTAATTTAAGTCAATTTAATTGAGATTTGAAATTACTGCAACGCTTTCACATGTACATACAACGTTCTTTGTTTGTCTGTCGGGAAACATAAAAAAATGAGAAGTGAGATAAAGTCAGTATTTGGAAAACATAAATTTTCCTAGAACAGGATCAGAAATAATGATTTTTTTAATTTTTGGTTTCCTTGGGTGGTACCACGTCTATTTGTCCAATCCCGCCCATATTTGCAGCAGAAGTTACAATATGTACACCAAACTTATATACCAAATCTTGTTCAAATACCGTTAGCAGGAGCAGAAATAATGGATTTTTAATTTGTGGGTTGTATGGAAGGTACCACGCTCCATTGTCCAATCCCGCCCATATTTGCAGTAGCACTTAAGATATGTACACCAAACCTACGCACCAAATTTTGTTCAAATACCGTAAGCAGGAGCAGAAATAATTGATTTTTAATTTTTTGTTTGTATGGGAGGTACCACGCCCCTTTGTCTAATTGAACCGAATTGTAAATCTAAACCATCCCGGGCACCACCTAGACGCATATACAAAAATTTATGCAAAGCGGTCCAGCCGTTTAGGAGGAGTTCAATGACAACGCCCGTACAGTAGAATTATATATATAAAGAAGATTAAAAATTATTATATATTATATTATATATATTATATATAATTTATTATATTAAAATTAACCTTTTTTTGTACATTAAAATGTACCTTTGTAAGAATATTATTGTGAATGAACTCAAATTTTTACCCCTGAAGTAGTTACATAACTCCATTGAGTCAGAATATGTGTACTAAATGTAACTAAATTCTGAATTGTAACATGTGAAATTAACTGTTGTCGGAAGTTCTGTAATATGAAAAAATCACTTACAAATCAGATCTCAACTGGTAAGCACAACTCGTTGCCTGAATAAATCTGCTTTGAATTGCCACTAATTCTAATTCTCATCTTTTATTTATCACCACTTGTAATTTCTGCACGATCAATTTGATTACAAATCCAAATTACAAGTTCCAATTTCCAGTTCTCTGGTAGAAACCAACTGTGAAATTGGTACTCCTAAAGATCATCGCTATTGGATAATTCGCAATACAGTCCAACATTTTATTTCCACAACTACAACGAGAGAGGTTTCAAATTGATTAAAGGATTTCTCGCTACTCCCCCTGCCATCATATTAATCATCTCTATCAATCTATCACCATCTCTGTACACTACTAATTTATACGGGAGGTACCAGAAAACAGTCAATTCTCATTTTTAGACTTAACATTTAACATTTAGCAAACACTTAAAGCGTACCCAAGTTTGAGTGAATATAAGTAACGGGGTAGAAGATTTAAGCTTAAAATTAGGCATTTATAGTTTCTAATAACAAATCGGACTGGGGCAAGATGGAAGAGCGTCATATCCTATTTAGAATCGATGTATTACTAAAAAAAATAGTAACTGAAGTTAAAACAATGTGACAGAAATAAAAATACGCCACCAAAATGCTGCTAGTAAATTATAAATACAGAAATCTTCGCTTACATTTAGCTGAGAATGTGCAAAATGGTGGGGAGACTACGGAATAACAATTAACGAGAGCCGACCGAGAGACTGAAAGGAAATAAGATCACTTTCACAACGAAACATGACAGACTGCCGTGTTTTCTCCGGTATAGGAAAAAAGATATACTGATACAACTAATTAATATGGCTCATTCCGTCTGTAATAGTTAGAAATGCTCATCTGAGAATACTTAAAATATATAATAAATAAATACATTAAATCGTATCCTATAGACGGTCCAGTTGGAAAAAAAACTTGCTCATATAAGAACTGAAAATAGAAATTTGCAGTATTTTTACGATTTCATTCATTTGTTAATTAAAATAACATATGGAAGTAGTTAAAACAAATGGGGAAGAAACATTCCAACTCTAATCAATTGAGCTTATAAATACCCATCACAACTTTAAGCAGTCCAATATCCCTTTGCCAAAATTTAATTGGTGTGTTTTGCAATTTATACATTCAGGCAACTGAAATATTTACAGAAGTCCACGGGGGTTATACGAAATATTTACAATCGCCTTCATAAATATTTATTGAATATGCATCAATCCAATTTTCATAGCAAAATGTACTTCAAATATTTAATAAATTAAAATAATTATTAAGGGCCAATGTTTAATTTTCGTCCAATTCACCAATTCACGCCTGATTCACAAATTTCGTTTAGTTTCGGAGAATATTAAGATTCATACTTTTAAGTTGTGGTGAAAATTATGAAAATTTAACAAAAGTTAAATCAGCCATTTGTATGGAAGGTACCAGAATTACCGTGGACAATGTAGAAAAAATTCACACTGAGGAATCTTAACAGATTTTCATGGATCTTTCAAAATTTATAGTAAAAACCACATTTTAGAGTTGGGGGTAATTGCTATGGGGGAAGCAGAAAAGTGTCATCACTTGCTATCACTGCCTGCGTTATTACGGCGACCTAACCGGGTGTATAAAATATAAAATAAAAAAAAAACTAAAAGTGGAGTGTGGTTTGTTTATATAATAATGGACTAAGTCACCTTTTGACAGTGTTTTTCTAATATTTTTATGCCTAAATTTGGTTTAGAACATTGTAATTAGATTTACTTATAACACTAATGCTACCATTTAATGATGAAATTGGAAAGATTTTACTAATTAAATCTGATAGATTTTGCAACCTGGAGATTGAAGGTGGAATTTAGATTTAAAAAAATTTAGAATTTGGCAAGAACTCTTTGCGGGTTTGGAATACTTACGAGAGATTTTGGGCGTGAAGAGACGGAAACAAGAGGTTGGTTAACTTACATTAAAGCTTTTTATTTTACGTTAAGAGCGCAGGGCGACGTGGTCCGGTTGTTGGCTAGCGGAAATGGAGAGCGAGTTTATCCCTGGTTTCAACCATGAGACCTTCACGCTCTGCTGGGATGCCACCTGGGCATAACAAATTAGGGGTCTTTACAATTACATGGCTGGTTGAAGTAGCCTTTAAACTAACAAATGAATAATTAATTTTTAGAATTTATGACAAATACAGGGTGGCGCAATAGAACGTGCATATTGCATCATCTTTTTTTTTTGCGGGGTAGAAAAGGCGCTGGCAAGGGGGCGCCTACATCGTTGGGTTGGCGGGCTCATGGAGTTTTAGTCGCTATGAATCACTTCGACGAGAAGCGTCGCGCATTTTGCGTGCGCGCATTTTACGAGAACTCTCGTTCATAAATTGCTACTAGGCGACTATATTGTGCTGAATATGGACTACGGCGAATTAGTGAAGCTCCGAGTGATAATTTAATCAAAATATGGGTAAAGCGTTTTGAAGAGACCGGTTCAACATTTAAACCACAAGCAATATCGCCCAAGAACATCTAGGACCGAAGACAATGTTGAGAGAGTTATGGAGTCAGTACGAGGAAATCCAGACGACGAAGTTTGCAACGAATTTTAACATTGGATCTTAAACTGCAGCCATGTAAGCTGCAATTAACACAAGAATTGAAAGAGTCTGACTTCATAGCAAGGCTCGCATTTGCTAATGAAATGCTTAATCGATTTTCCAATTTTGGCAATATCCTTTTCTCTGACGAGGCTCATTTGAATGGGTTCGTAAACCGTCAAAATTGTCGCTACTGGAACAGTGAAAATTCCAAAATCAAACACCAGAAACCATTGCATAGTCCTAAAGTGACGGTATGGGCAGCAATCCCTGGCAGAGGAATAATTGGTCCTTCTTTCTTCGAAAATGCGCGGGGCCACGACGTCACGGTTAATGCGGAACGCTATGTTGAGATATTGGGCGGATTTTTGGCTCCAGAAATTGAAAGTTCAAGAATAGTGAATTCCAAAACTTGGTTCCAACAAGATGGAGCTATCTGTCACACATCAAATGACTCCGTGGCGGTAGTGAAGCAGATGTTCTCTGGCGGACTGATTTCGAAAAGAGGTGATATCCCATGGCCCCCACGTAGTCCAGTCTTGACGCCTCTTGACTTTTTTTTGTGGGGATGCCTCAAAGACAAAGTCTACAGTAATAATCCAAGAAACATCGTTCAGCTCAAGTAGAATATCTGTGGTGAAATGGCAGCCATTGCACCAGTATTACTGAAGGAATGTTTCAATAATTTTCGTTTGCGGTTAGAGAAGTGCCGTCGTAGAAAGGGTCACCATTTAGATGATGTTATTTAAAAAAAAATAAACTCCATTTATTACTCTACAATGCCTTAGATTTATTTTAACCATACCCTTTGTATTTATTTTTTAATCTGTTTTTTAAATATGCACGTTCTGTTGCGCCACCCTGTATTTACAAATTGTTTGATACAAAGCAATTCAACGTAATTCAATAGTTGAACATAATTCAGGGTAATTCAATGTAGTTCAATTTAATTCAATATAATTCAATGTCATCCAATTTGATTTAATGCAATTCAGTATAATTCAATTTGATTCAATGTAATTCAATATAATTCCTAGAAAATTCATTATAATTCATCTAATCTGGTGAAGGAGAATAACTGTGTTCAACACTAATTGTCGCGTCAGACACATCGCGGTGA
Organism: Philornis downsi; assembly: GCA_019455685.1. Taxonomy (NCBI): domain Eukaryota; kingdom Metazoa; phylum Arthropoda; class Insecta; order Diptera; family Muscidae; genus Philornis; species Philornis downsi. The sequence continues at coordinate 1,494,056 of JAHXMU010000742.1, forward strand.
TCGCCGCTCAAAGAAAGACTTGATGGTCGTATAAAACTCAATTCCACAATCGATTTTCTTGTGTACAAACCACCGTGCCATCGGATTCGAAATAGATAGTTTATAATATGTCACACAAGTTGCGCAACATTTAAATTATTTCATTTCTATTTTTAAAACTTAATTTAAGAACAAATTGAAAGTAATGAAAAAATCGCGTTACTTGTGGGCTCGATGATACCAAGATTTGGCGATCTATTTCTATGATAGCGACATCAAATCTTAGGCCGATGTAGTCTCTAAACTTAATGTCTGATCAAACCAGATTATACGTACTAAATATTAGGAAATTCCAATAAAATTTGGAGCTTGGCGAAGAGATAAAGCAAAGCTTGGTATATCTATTTGTATGAGGACTATTTAAAAACATGCATCAATCTATCCGATTTTCAATATGATTAGCCTTTGACACAACTAATTAATATGACTTGTATATAATCGAATTCTGGTAAAACAGTGACTTGTGGAATCGATAAAAGCAGGCTTTGGCGGTCCATTTGTGTGGGGGCTATACGAAAACATGCATTAATTTGTAAGATTCTCAATATGATTTGCACAGCTAATTAATATGACTTGTTATAATCAAATTCTGGTCAGACTGTATGTAACTGTGGAATTGATGAAAGCAGGCTTTGAAGGGTTATATCAAAGCATGAGCTGGCATTGCTCATTTTCCAACCAAATCTTTGTTATAAGTACTGCAACATATCAATAAAAATTATGGATTTTGAAAATTACACAACTAATACCAAAATGTACAGTGGCGATATCAAACCATGGGCCGATATCACCCATTTTCAATAATGTTCAACAAAAATATATGTTTCAAATTAGTTTTTAATTGTGTTCCGCATCGTGTTTATAACAATACATTAACGGGCAGACATGGTTCTAAATCGACCGGTAGACATTTTGTCTACTTATATTACTCACAACAGCGTTAAGCCAATATATTTAATCCGATAATGTGATTGGTCAGTAAATATTATTTGATTGGTATTATTGATATTATTTGATTGTATGTGGGGGGTGGTGTGTTGACAGATATTCTCCCGAAGGATTAAATTGAGGGGAAAAACAAATAGAGGTAGTAGCAGGTATTGCTTGTGCTGCAATATGCGGGGATATTTGCCTTATTTCTGATGGACCAAAAAAAGATTTTGGAGTTTCAATATTTCTTTCCTTTACGTGCTCTTTGGGATGAGATACACAACTTTATTTCACTGAGGTTAGAGAAGAAGTGAGTTAAGACTAAAATGTAATAGGCCCTCTAGGCTAGAATGCGATAAAAAGATTTTGGCAAAAGATCTTACAAGATAGAGACCAGAGACATTACATTACAGTGACAAGAAATATTACAAGTCCACGGGTGTGAATTAAAGATTCCGGCTAAACTCTGTCTTTTTTAGTTCGGGCTTAAACAGATATTATTGGACATAAATTATATAATTCGATCCAAATTGCCCCATTTCTAAATTGATATAATTGGTTTAAATTTAATCCAAACTGAAAAAGATTTTGAACACATGGCTGACTTATGTCTCTTTCAATTTATAGCGTTGAAATTCACTGTGCGCTTTTTGAATGCATTGACCGGAAACCCACATTTAAAGCTGCAACAAAAACAATTTTAGGAGGTTTCGCCATAAACAGGTAAACAATTTTTTGCATCTCTGCAAAGCACAATTATGTAGTCAAACTGTTACGAATTACGAGCATGCGGTGAAAAACGATTATGTCTAATTATCATGTTAACAGCCTCAAAAGCAAATGACATCAAACAATGAGCGGCGAAATACTCACTCGTTTGTTCGTACACACAAAAGTACTGCAGATAAATTATCGCTGTTGCATGTAATTTTTCAACTAACCCGAACCCCATCTCACCACTTTCCTGGATGCTGGGAAGAAAACTAAATTTACTTAAATTTAATATTTTAAATCAGCACTTCCTTGCGATGACAACGTTCAAGAAAAGTGAAATGCGTGTGGGAAATTTGAGGAAAAGGGTTGACACCACAAACCATCCTTTCTTCCTCGCATCGTCCATATTTATGCCAGCGTTTTGTCAGCCAAGCGTTTGTTCATTCATAAATGTAAGTAGAACACGAGTTTACCTGATTATTAGGGTTTTTTCTTCGTCATTTGTAACATTCACTCTTTCGAGTTTTCACTGGTACAGTGCTATCTACAACAGCCTGACTTTTACAACAACAGTAACGGCATTTAGCATGAGTGGCAGCATCAACGGCATTTTTATGATCGACGTGTTGTCGCGCATAACTTCACATACTACAATCATACAACGAGAAACATTTATGGATGGAAATGGTGACGGTAGGAATGTGCCTGAGAATGATGACTACTGGTGCTGGCAGCGCTGGATGGCATCACTACAATGATGCCATTGACGCAGATGCTGCACTGTGGGAGAACATTTCGAGTTATGCAAAAAGTATGGGCATAAATTATTAATGACTCCTACAGCTAATTGTGAAATACAAAAAAGTGGGGTGGCAATTTACAGCTCTTTAGTAGGATATTTTTGTGTTGAGTGGTATCGTCCTTAGGAAATGTTTATGAATCTGAAGTCGAAACTAACAAAATGTGTCACCAATAACAGGCTGAAACTGTGATATACAGAGTTGAGCACCAATGGCAATACTATAAAAATTTCAAATAATTATTTTTAAACAAATTATTTGATCTATTTATTAATTTATTTGTTTATTTATTTATTTATTTATTAATTTTCTTTCTTTTTTTTTTTTTTTTTGCTGTATAAAAAATTCAATTTTATTTTATGAAATTAAATGGGTTTTAAGATGATGGACAGTAAATGACCTTCAAGCTCATTCACGCATATGGGACACCTGATCAGAAAATTATTCATTGCGGAACCGCCTCAATTATGAGATGTGCTTTAAAAAAAATAAGGTGAATCTTAATTTTTCTCAAAAAATATTTATTTATTCATCAATTTCTAGTTTACCTCCTTCAAAGTTGTCCCCTCAAACATAATACAAACATAATACACTTATGCCAGCGTCTTTTTCAATCCTAAAGTAGTTCATATATTCACTTTTTTCTGAAGATAATCAATAAAAATAATTTCATGCGCATCTCAAAAAAACAGACGCAATGACCTTGTCCGCAGATAAAACCATAATCGCTTTCTTTGGACATGATTCTTCTATTCTAGTCCACTGCTTTGACTGTTTCTTTGTCTCAGGTGTGAAGTGGTGGACCTACGTCTCATCCATGGTTATAAATCGACGCAAAAATTCGACTTTATGGCGGTAAAACATCGCCAAACACTCTACTGAAACATCTATAGGTACAAGATGCTGTTTTTGCTCCATTGAAAGCAAGCGCGGCACCCATCTTGCGCACAGCTTTCTCACCTTCAAATCTTTGCTCAATGTACGATGTATAGCTCCTTTTTTAAATGTCTATCATTTCAGCTAGCTTGCACACTTTCAGCCGAACATGGACGATCATCCAATACTATTTTGTGGATTTTCTTATCTGTGTCTGGCGTGGGCAACTACGGCTTTCGTCTTAGCAGCTCGTACGGCCTTATTCGGCCTCTGCCACCCAATATTTTACAGTCGTATACGAAAGAGCAGACTCCCCCAGAGTAGAATTTAGCTCGGCTTTATTATTTGTTGAACTGAGACCTTTCAACTGGACATATTGAATTACATAGCGGTGCCCAATTTTTCTCATGTTTACAAATTCACTAATATCGTTCACAGTTGATAACTCAAATAAGAATACTAAACAACATGGCTCCTAGAAACTTAGAACATTTGTTTTATAAGGTTGCCAGTTTTCATTTAAATATGTTTTTTAACTACTGGGACAATCTACACGTCATTTCGGTTAGTTTTGGAATCGCCCTCGAACCATATATTATTTTTTGAGCGGCTCATTGGCTAATTTTTCGAGGCAGTCTGCTGCATATCTTTTAGCGATAAATTAAAATTATTACTAGCAAATAATCAAACAGTTCTATACTTCGGATAAGATTGGGTTGCTTTTAAAGGCAGACAAATTCACAAAAAGGATCACTAGAATAATCTAATATTATGTTACAATTAAGTACTTCATTACCTATATAGGTCGTAAATTTAGCAAACTCATAAAATGCGGATAATTTCTAAGGAAAAACATATTGAAATTCACCGTTTTGGAGTTTGTCTTTTTGATATATGTATGCGCGAGGTCAATCTTGACGTCTCGCTATAATAAGTCACTTGAATGCGTCTAAGCAAGATTTAAGAATAAAACATCGTGCGTGATTAATAAATAGTCTCAAAGTTTGTTTAGCGGCAGCTTAGCGATTACACATAAGTAAGAAAATAATCAACTCAATCTTTAGTATTTTTATTACTATTTCAAGAACTAATGAAATACGAACCAGTAATAAAAGCGTTCTCATTGCAATGAAACTAGTTCATAGGCTTAACGAAATTGCGCTAGAAGTATAGGGTGATTTTTTAAGATTTAAGTTTCTACGGTGGCAGCACTGGTTGTTTATGGCGTTCAAACGTCATCTGTCAAAGTGAAAAGTGTGTAGTACGAGTATATTCTGCCATTTCATCATGGAATGACAAATGACTTAGCGCAACGTCTAATTTTTGGTGAATGGGCCTTACAAAAGCTCAAAGAAAATCTGCTGTTTTATCGAAAAATTGTGTTCAGCGATAAGGCTCATTTCTTGCTGAACTGATACGTACTCAAGCAAAACTATTGCATCTGGAGTGATGTCACAGCCACATGTCATACACGAATTACCGAAGCATCACGAAAAAACGACAGTCTGGTGTGGTTTATGGGCTGGTGGCATCATCGGTCCATTTTTCTTCAAAGACGACCGTGGAAGAAACGTTACCGTCAACGGCGAACGATATCGAACCATGATAATCGATTTTTGCCCCAATTGGCTGAGTTGAACTTGGTTGATACATGGTTTTTTCAGCACGGTGCAACATGCCACACTGTTCGTGAAACAATGAATATGTTCAGGGATAAATTTGGTGAGCAGCTTATCTCTCGATTTGGCCCTGTGAGTTGGCTCCCAAGATATTGCGATTTAACGCCTCTTGATTAATTCTTGTGGGGTTATGTCAAGTCGTTAGTCTATGTAGACAAGTCGAACACTATTGAAGCCTTACAAGGTAACATAAAACGCGTTATTTGTGGAATACAGGCCGAAATGCTCGAAAAAGTGACGAAATTTGGACCTTCCGAATGGACATTTTGAGACGGAACCACGGACAACATTTACATGAAATGATCTTTAGAAATTAAATGGCAAAGACCAATTTGTCGATTCAAATAAAAAATTTTAATATATGATGAAAATTTGAGTGTTTTATTCGATTTTTAAAAAAACTACGAATAAAAAAATTACCCTTTACTTGAAATACATGTCAGGTCATAATTACAAGCGTCCTTCTTACAAGTGAACAGGCGTAAAGTTAATTTTTTTGTCACTTAACTTATTCCAAAGTAATAAACATAATTATAAAAGTTTATGTGTAGTTAATTTTTCATTATATTTATATCACAAACCCAAAGGTCACTAAAAGAGTTAGTTCCGTATGATGTACATTAGTTCTAATTTGAGCCACCAGTGCTGCTATTTCGATTCTACCAAAAAGGCAATCACCACGAAAATTACTTTGAAAGGATGATAAACTAAAGTTTTATCTTAAGTTTTATCTTTGGACAACAAAACAAATTCTTAACACAGCGACTAACGGTCGTAATGGTGGGCACAACTTTCAATGCCTAGACGTATTTTAGGAGAGAGAATGTGTACATTTTTTAAATCCAAAATAATGACAAACATACACATAACAACGAAAACTTTTAATTTATTTATATTTATAATTTTAAATATATTTAATTTAAATCTATAAAATCATAGTCAGAGATGTGGAGATGTGGAGCAGCAAAAATCAAAATGACATTTTACTATTGTTTCTTACTACAGCGTTGAGCTGGTTCAAAGTGAAGAGGTTTTGTACTTTTCTTAATACCATGATAGTAAAATTGGACATTTTTTAAAATGTGAAGATACGGTTATTTTTGCACGTTTTTTTCCAAATTCCAATTTTTAATACGCTTTAGGATTTAATTACAACTTCATCTTCAACATTATAAGACAATTTATTACGAGCCCAAACTGCATAACAGCTTTAAAAGTATCACACAACAATGCTTCCCACTGTTCGATGGCAAAGCTAATTTTTATGCTTCTGCTACTGATATTTCGGCATTTTGATGATGAGCTTTTATGGAGTCATTTAATGGCCAAACATTAATGTTGATATTTACGTACATCAATTTGTAGACCGTGTTCAGATTAATTTTTTGTTGTTCAAAATATTGTTATGTAATTTTATTTCCTTTCCCGACCTCTCTCGCTACATCTTCCTTTTTTCTGGTCTAGAAGTCATCAAAACACAACAAATAGTTAGTGGCTCCTCTATTTACCTTTTGATAGGACGATGCAATGGAGCGACTGAGCGGTGAGGGTCTTGGTGTAGCCACGAGCATTTATCATCATTTATGTCAATTTTCGAGAAAAATTCTCTAGTACCCCTCTTCTCGTCATCCATCTAATTTAGTAGCTGGTACTTTAAATTTACGACCGCGATGGCACAAAGAATTTCGAGAACTTATTAAATGAGATTTATTATGGTCCAACAAACAATTCCGTGTTAAAGGTGACACGACGAGAGGGCAAACAGGGTATTGAACGATGAACATAAAAGTAATTATTAGTATTTTATCGATCGAAAGTGGTTTTATCGATGGAATGGGACATAATTTAATATTTAATGTGTTGTTATTGCTTGGGGGAAATCATAGCTAAAGTTTTATTATCGGATTGTGTGCTGTTCACTTCGGGGATTTTAAATTCCTGTGTTGTATGATTCACAGTTGATGCGGTTAAAGGTATTTCAACTTGTGTTAATTTTTTATTTGTTACATCGAGAAAAGGCTTAATGTGACTAAAAGTATGTTGTGGCCAAAATAATATCGGTTTTATTGTTCGCATTCTCATAAATATTTGTTGCTTGTATTGTAATGAAATGTCAAATTTATGCTTGAAATCGAATAGAAATTTTTGAAAACATTTTCGAACTCCGGACTATAAAATCGATTCTTCTTCTTAGTCTTAAAAGATTAGTCAAAATGAGTATTTCAATGATTAAAACAACACGTAAAAAACCATCAAAAATTAGTTGAATGGACTATAAAAAAAGGTTGCTAGTTTAAGTTAGTAAGCCATCGATTTGAATTTTTTGAAAGCCACTGAGCGAAACACTCTCCAAATTCGTATTCTTCTTCTTTACAATGAATTATTACTACACTCAAAGCTAATGAATGAATTTCTTCAGTACATGGCAGCCAAATAAAGTCTCTTATGAGCTTCTATATTAATAGGGTGATCAATAGTTGCTACGGCTCAATACCTGCTCCCTATGTTTTCTAAATAAATTAACAGTTGCCGTTTAAAAAGCTTTCAAACGAATGGCAAAAAGAATTTTTGCTGGTTTTTGTTGCTTTTCTATAAATGTTAGATTTATTCAGCCGATTGCTCTTTAGTTTCCTTACTTGTTATAATTTCTTAAAGATACTAAAATATCCGTTTTTGAATTAATAATGTAAATAAAAATAATATGTAAAATACGTTCCGTCGTTTTGCGTTTCGATCCGATTTCGAAAAACAGATCATGATGATTTTTCTGCTTGCCCAGGATCGCTAAACAGCTAAAGCATTCAAATCAAATTCATCGAAAAACATTCCGCTGATGATTGGATTTTCGTTATTACGGCCATCACCTGTGCTTCCACTGTATCGACCGTCAAAGATTTTGGGCGGCCTTCACGTGGTTGCTTCTCCACAGTAAAAACAGAACAGATCTGGGGTCCTTAGTATAATAACAATTTAAAAGAATGGCTCTTCATCTCTAAGTGCTATTTGTTATTCCCTGAATATTTCCATAAGCATAAAAATGTAAAACAAATAAATTTGCAAACAAATTTAGCGACCGATCTAATAAAAATATGCTATATATTTTTACTATTTAGCATATATAATTTCGACCGATCTAATAATAATGTATAGCATATTTGTATTAGATCGGTCGAAAATACCAAGTAAGAGAATCGCAAGACCGTTTCCCTGTATTTCATAACATTCTTACTCCGACAAACCTGATAAACATCAGAAAATGTGGTCACTAACAATTTAACAATCTAAACCGATTTTCCAGGACCACAGATAAAATATGGTTCAAAATTTTGCTCAATTCATTCCCAGACGACAGACGATCTCTTGCGAGTCGACATTTGTGGATTTCCTTACTGACTCCATAACTCTCTCAACATTGTCTTCGGTCGTAGATGTTCTTGGGCGACCATTTGCTTGTGGTTTAAATGTTGAACCGGTCTCTTGAAAAAGCTTTACCCATATTTTAATTAAATTAGCACTAGGAGCTTCACTAATTCGCCGTAGTCCATATTCAGCACAATATAGTCGCCTAGTAGCAATATATGAAATGCGCGCACGCAAAATGCGCGACGCTTCTCATCGAAGTGATTCATAGCGACTAAAACTCCATTAGCCCGCCAACCCAACAATGTAGGCGTCCCCGCCCGCGCCTTTTCTACCCCGCAAAAAAAGATGATGCAATATGCACGTCCTATTGCGCCACCCTATACTACAAATGCTTCGAAGGAAGGCGCTACTTTAGTCACGACTTAATGATCTTAAAATTGTTTGTGAAATTTAAAATAAGAAAGAAACATGGTCTTGATCCAAGAGCAACATTCATTTTACATGGCAACATTTCCAATATCAATATCAGCTTCACCAAGACGGGGAACATGTTGAAAACCAACATCAAGGTCTCAAAAAGGTAACTTGGCTACCATCTCACCCAGAAGCTTTGATATTAACTGGTCTGCGTCTAATGCACGTCCGTCTGAAATCTGTGCTATTAACATGAATCCGGATAATTAGAACATTGAAGCTAATATTGACACGTAATTAGACAAATCAAAAATATACGTAATCAAACTCGAATAAAACTAAACAGCCTAAAAATCATACCCCAGAGTAGCCACAGCCCTTTCCAATAATCTCTGCCACATGCCAAAATGGCCTATTTAGTGGTAACATGAAACGACTGCGAATACAGCAAATTCATAGATTAAATTAAGCTCTATATTTTACGATAAAATAAAAGTTATTTCGGCAATTTTTATAATGTGTAATGTTTATTGAACAAAGTAGTTGCAAAAATTAATTAAAATTAATTTAAATAAATTATTCAAATAAGACAGTTGCGTTAAAATCTGTAAAGATGACTTCTCTCCATCAAGCTTGAACATATGCTTAAGATCCGGAATCATTCAAACAACTGTACAAATATCGCGCAAAGTCGTCAAAAATCAAGATTATGGTGACAGTTTTCTTCGACTATTGTGCATTATGAGTCTCTTCTGCTCTCATTTGATCATTTTGCGTTATTTTCGTCAAGCTATTCCTACAAAGAGGCTGAATTTACAGGCAGATAACTCTTGGTTTTTTTACCACAATAATGAGTCGTATCACAATGCATTCGATCTTCTTGAGTTTTTCACCAAAAATGTGATACTGTGAGTCTATTGAAGAAACTCAACGTGAATCACAACATGCTCTGAATGCCATAACGGAAGGTGACTATATGGCGTTCTCCAAGGATTGAAAAAAAGGTTGAGAGGAAATACTTTGAAGATGATGAAATAGATTTTGGCAAATAAATAAAGATTTTTTTTTAAGTAAAGCCGGTTCTATCAAATATATTAGAATCCCATCATAGTGCCAATCATATATTAATACTACGACAAATCCTAAAAAAAGTTCGACAAGTGCCGCTTCTGCGCGAGAAACAAGAATTGCTTAAAACCGATACAACTTTACGGAAAGACACTCAGTGCCGACTCAGGCTATTGTTTCAACGGTTTCTCATTTCTAATTGAAGTCTCCTGATATCTATAATACAAAATATTTTCTCGCTCTGGAAGGGGTGGCCCGCTCCATGAAAATGCAAATGATAAATATTTTCTAAGAGAGCGGTCCCAAAACTAGCCGAACTGACATATAGATGGTGCCAGTAGGTTGACAAAAATGATTTTGATGAAAAGTGGCAACCTTATAAAACATATGTTTTAAGTGGACTGAGACCTTTCAAGTGGAAATGTTGAATTGAATAACCGTGATCAATTTTTTCCATGTTTACACTTTGTTTAGTACTTTTTTTTGAGCCATCAAAAGCAACCGATCTCAGTGAATTTTTAAACATGGAAAAAATTGATCACCGTTATTCAATTCAACATCTCCATTTGAAAGGTTTTAGTCCAACCAATATTAAAGCTAAGCTAGATTCTACTCTGGAAAATTTTGCTCCTTCCTTTACGAATGTTTAATATTGATTAGCAGAGTTTAAACGAGGCCGTACGAGCTACCATGACCAACATCGTAGTGGACGACCAATTGAGGTAGCCACGCCAGACACGGTTAAGAAAAACCACAAAATGGTATTGGAGGTGCGTGATCTAGCTGAAATGGTAGGCATTTCAAAAAGGAGCTATTCATCGTATATTGATTGAAGATTTGAAGATGATGATGTGCGCAAGATGTGTGCCGCGCTTGCTTTCGATAGAGCAAAAACAGCGTCGAGAAAATATTTCAGTAGAGAGTTTGGCAATGTTTCACGGCAATAAAACCGAAGTTTTGCGTCGATTTATAACTATGGATGAGACATGGGCCACCAATTTACACCTACGACAAAGTCAAGGGAGTGAATTGGAATGGAAGAATCGTGTCCAAAGAAGGCGAAGACGGTTCCATCTGCGGGTAAAATCATGACGTCTGTTTTTTAGGATGCGAATGGGATTATTTTTATTGATTATCTTTAGAAAGGAAAAACATCAACGGCGAATATTATGTTAATTTTTTGCAGCGTTTAGGTGATAAAATTATGGAGAGAGGCCGCATTTGGTGAAAAAGAAAGTGTTGTTTCATCAAAACAATGCCCCATTTTGCACATCCATTATTGCGATGGCTAAAATTAATGAATTAAAGTTCGAATTGCTTCATCACGCACCTTATACATTATATTTAGCTCCCTCGAACTATTTTCTATTCCCAAACCGTAGCAAAGATTTTTCAACAATGAATAGGTGCAGCCTGTGATTGAAGGCTATTTTAAGGAGTTTGACAGTTCTCACTATAAACAGGATATAGAAGCTATTGAACATCACTTTGAAAAAGTGTATCGAGCTAAAAGAAGATTTTAGGGAAAAATAAATAAAATTTTCCCAATTTCTTTGTGTCTTCTTTGTTAAGTTAGCTAGTTGTGGGACTGCGCTCTTAGCTAGAAAACGTTATTAATATTATAAGCATTATAAGGGTGCTTCAAACATTTTACGAAAGTAATGCTGGTCAGTAATATAATAACAAAAATCTAGTTATAGGTCTTTAGGTAAGGCGATAAGCCTACTTATAGAAGTAATACCAAGAAGCAATAAACATTACTGACAACTTTATCAACAAAAGCCGCATGTTACTCGAATATTTCTGATGATATCAACTTCATTGGCTAATGATGACAATACAATCTTCTTATATACTTAAATGCAATGACCAAATGCATGTGAAAACAAAGCCAAGCTTTTTTGTTTCAATCAACAACGAGCGTTTAGAAATAAGACATTTCATTAAAGTTCATGACTACATCTTTTGAATGATGGAAGTGGTTAGCGTCTGAACTACGTTTTCTAATCTCCTTTGAGATAAAAGTATGGAATCGGTTTCTGGTGTCCATGCCCACATTTCAATGGGTGTGCCTAAAATTTAAAATTAAGTCTTTGCTGATTGTCATCCCGAAGATTATTATTATTATTATTATTATTAGATATTTATTAGTATTTATAATACTCTTAATTTACATAATTCATTTATATATTATTCCTAACAAAGTTTATACACTCTTTATTAAAGATATTATTATTGGATTCATTCTTAATTCTAGTAGGTAATGAGTTGAATAATTTGAAGCCCTTGTAGAATAGAGATCTCTGCATTGATGAAGAAGTAGCCCGCGGTAATCTGAAGTTATTAGCATTACGAAGAGAATATGGTTGTGCCTCACCAACAAATCTTGTTTGATCGCATAAGTAATCTGATGCATTCCCCTGTTGTATTTTTCGTATCAGCTTTATGGTATTCAGTGCTAGCCTTTGTTTTACATTCATCCATTTGAGTGCGTTTGGCATGGTAATTATTGGTGTGTATCTGTTACATTTCAAAATCGATCGCATAGCTTTATTTTGAAGTTTTTGTAATCTGTCTATATGTGAATCAGCGCAACATGTATATAGTATTGTGGAACCGAACTCGAAATGTGGTTTAATTATTGTATTATATACGTTTATTGCTGTTAAGACGTTTATTTTATTTCTTATTCTTTTGAAGAACCCGATTTTTTTCCCGATTTTTTTACATGTATATTCAATGTGTTCATTAAATTTTAGCTTATTATCAATTAGAAATCCAAGGTACTTGAAGTGATTGATTTTCTCTATTTTTACTCCATTTAATTCAATATTCATTTCACTACTCATATTAATTTCCATAATTTTTGTTTTCATTTCATTTAATTTTAGTTTATTCATTTTTAACCATTTACAAATGTTATTTATATCCGTTGTTATGTTGTCCCGACACTGTTCAGGGGTATATCCTTCTGCGAAAATTAGTGTATCGTCTGCATATAAAACCATCTCGCTTTTTTGCATTACATTCGGCATATCATTTATATAAATAATAAACAATAAAGCTCCCAATATTGACCCTTGTGGCACTCCATAGTTATTATTTATCTTCTCCGATTTTGCATCGTTAACCTTTGTAAATTGTTTTCTATTTGATAGGTATGATTTAAACCATTCCAGCTCCGTATCTTGAATACCATACATATACAGTTTGTCTATTAGTATTCCCCTATCGATGGTTTCAAAAGCTCTTTTAAAGTCCAAAAAGATTGCCATAATTTTCTTATCCTTCTCTATATTTTTCCACCGGTTAATAACATAATTTACCGTAGTCTCACATGAAAAACTTTTCCGGAAACCTGATTGATGTTTAGTTATTAAAGAACATGATTCAACGTATTTCACTAGTTGCTCCTTTACGACCGTCTCCAATATTTTTTCAAAAGTTTTTAGGGCATTTATAGGCCGGAATTCATCACATTTCTTTGTCTTAGCTACCTTTTCGACCGGAGTTATCATGGTATCCTTCCAATTTTCTGGAAATATTCCATTCCTGAGTGATTCATTTATGATTTTTAACAGTATATTGCCGGTTGGTTTCCAATTATCTAATACTATTCTTGGTGAAATGTTTTTAAAATCTTTTTTATTTTTTAAGTTTTTTATAATATTTTTAAGTTCTAAAAGAGTGATTTCCCGGAATTTAAATTTTTTATCGGTCATATTTATATTGTTTATATATTGCACCTCTTCAATCGACTCTCTTATGTCCTTAATACTATTAACAAAATATTCATTAAAAAGTTTAGCCAGTTGCTTATTATCTTTATATTCACCATCACTGAATATCACAGATTGGATCACATTGTGTCGTTTCATCATGACTAAGTTTTTTATTGTGTTCCACATTTGTTTTTGGTCTTTGGTGTTGTTTATTTGGTTATTTGTATAGTTAAATTTTGCGTTCTCAATTGCTACTTTATATTTATTTCGTATTTCGGTGTAGTTTTTCCACGCTTCGGTTGTATTTTCATACTTGGCTCTATCATGCATTATGATTTTAGTTTGCTTCATCTTTTTGAGTTCATCGTTAAACCATCGGTCAGTCACTTCTTGCTCATTTACCGTGATTGTTTTAGAGAATTTTCGCACAGTTTCATCGTAACAGCTGTCCAAGCTATTTACTCTCTCATTTATGTCTTTGCCTCCTTCATATTTCAATATTGCACTTAATTCTTTGTTAAACAGACCCGACTTATATTTGAAGATCTCTACTTGTTTATTGCATTTTGTTTTTTTATCATATTTGATCATTATGTTTATTGCTTCATGGTCTGATATATTTAATGCTGAGTTCATTTCCACTGATACTTTATGGCTATTTGTAATGACGTAGTCAATAATTGTTTTTGATAAATTTGTAATCCTTGTGAATTGATTAACTATTTGGCTTAGCCCATTGTCATGAATTACACTTTGAACTTTCATTTTGTAAAAACTATTATTTGACCAGTCTATATTGAAATCTCCCACTATCAAAATATCGCAGTTCTTCTCACTCAATACTTCGATGGTTTCTTGAAATCCTACGCAGAATTCTGCTTCACTTCCACTAGGAGATCTGTATATTGCACACATTAATATAATATTATTTTCGCATTGAGCTTCGCAAGCTAATATCCAATAGTTGGAATTTACCACTTTCTCGTATAATTTTTTTACTGTCCACTCTTGTTTGTAGTATATAATTACTCCTCCCGTTCGCGTTGAATTTGAATAGCTAACAATTTGGTTAAACTTTGGTAACGAAATTTCGTTTTCTTGAATATCCTCGGTCAAATGTGTTTCAGATAGAACTAGGAAATCCAGATTCTCTTTGGCGATTAGTAGCTCAATTTGGTTGTAGTTATTCATTAACCCTTGGACATTTGTATATATTGCACTTATTGTATTTGGTTGTTATTGTGTTAGCCCTAATCTTTTCTTTTTATTGATCAATTTGTTGTGGTACACCGGACATTTTTTATCGATGGTCAGATGATTCTCGTCTAGACCAAGATTTAATCTTCTATTTTCGCGTATACAATTTATACATTTCATGATTTGCTCATTATTACACTCGTTTTGCTTATGATTACCGTGACATTTTAGACAAGTTTCCTGATTTTTGCACTCACTCGCTTTATGGTTATAGCCTCTGAATTTATAACAAATTCTTACAGAAGTACCGTCATATACTCTGCATCTTTCCCACCCGATGTTGACTCTTTGAGATCTCATAATTGTTTCATATGTTTCATTGTCTATATTAATTTTAACATTGTGTATCGATCTATTATTTCGTTTTGTTTCGAAAGTACTTATTATTTTTATGTCTTTTTCACCAATTTGCGGGTTCTGTCTCTTTAATTTTTCCAATATTTCATCTTCCGTGTATTTATATGAAATATCTGTTATTATAACATCCAAGTTAATCGGTGTTGCCACATTTATTTCATAGTTTTCACCCATTTCGACTTCTATAGCGTTCTTTATTTTTTCTCTCTCCTCATTATTCTCACTTCTAATTATTATTGTTCCATTACTCCTATTTTCTACTCGGGTGAATTTTAAGTTCACTGCATCCACTTTCTTGTTTAGCTCTTCCTTTGTTTTTTCAACTCTTTGTTTCTCTTTAGGTTTCACGATTAATGGCATCTGTTTGTTGATTTTTGGCAACCCGGTTTTTACTAAATCTGCGTACAGCGGTTTATTTTGGTTAAGATGAGGGGCTACTTGCCTCAATATCATAAAGTGAATTCAAAATCAAATTCAATATCATAATATGAGTTTAAAATCAAAGGTGTAGCCATTATAAATGTCGTGTTCAGCAGCCAGACAGATAAATAAACGGACACTCAATAGTCATAAATCGGATTTAGTCTTGAGATACCAAGAATCCATCACGTCTATTTCTGTCATTTCAAGTTTTTAATGATTAATGTACATCCCACACTCTTTTATGAAAGATAATTGGATTTGGTTTTCATAAGAAAATATTTTAAATATTAGAAACAAAAAGAAAATAAATTATTCTAAATATCTAGTTTGTTATGATTTACTAAATTGTAAGACTTTACAATCTAGTCAACATTTGATACCACCTTAATGTTCAACTGAAAATATTTTCAGGGTCCCTTTCATTCATATGCTTTAAATATCAAATTTCGTATTCTTATAGGCAATAAAACACGTCTAAGAATATGAATTTGTCTCGCATTACCATATATCCGCCAATTTTTCAAAATTTTAGAATCTGAGCTGGAAACTCGTAAAAATAACAAATAGACTACCCAATCTTTATGACTTTTCCTTTAAAACTAAAAAAAGACAAGTACGCGCATGTAATAATATTCATATTTTCATAATTTTAGTAACATTTTTATTATTTCGGTATTATCTGCTCCAAACATATGTCATAAATCTGCTATCCCAAAGGCGATGGATGCCGCTAGGAATGTCTGAGCCACTGCTACAACTCCGTTGCCCTGGAGTTATCTGTCGCATAAACAAATGAAAAACTAAAGCATTGTCTATAAATGAAGTAGATTTCTGGTGAAAAACTAAAGCAATTTGAAAGGAATGTCTTCTAACTCCATTCCATTCCAAGCATCAAATGCATAAGTGTCGAGTGCGTTAAAGTCGTAAACTATGGATTGTTTGTTGGCTGACACAAAATACCTATTGAACTTATTGCATCAATATCCAACGATTTTACGACTTTTTATATTTCTCCGGCATTTGCTAAAAGGAGATAACGGAGTCCCTAAGAACTTCAAGGCGGTCTAGGCAGACGCACACACGAGGTACTCAGCCGGCAAGACACGAATATGCAGATGATCAGCGGTAGGTGCACTTCCAGTGTCAGCCGTATCAATTGAATTTATTCCTTTTTTTCGTTGTCGACATCGTCAGCAACAATTGAGTGGCAACAATGAAGTTCAGAATCAACTTAAAAAGTCGTAAAATCTGCAGTTACAATTGTTTACGTGGGGATGTTGGTTTGTGAGAGTGTGTGAGTGTGTGTGAGTTTGTCTTCAACCCAACCGCAACTGTAAAGGAATATTTTGCTATTTATGGTCGAATTCTCTCGCTCGTAATTGCATTACAATTTTATGATCACATTGTACTCGAGTGCTATCACACAGCGAGAGTTGTTTGTCAGTTGTTCAGTTTACCCAGTGATGGATGCATTGTCTCATTTCTACAGTTTTAGTCTCTCATTTTCTCCATAAAACAAACAATTCCAAAGGATTTTGAATATCTTCAAATATTTCTAACATTTAGTATGGTGGTCCGTATGTATAGGTATATATGTATTTAGTGTGGTTATGTATCATAATTGTGTAAGTATGCAAAGTAAAGGGTTCCCACATGCAAGATTATAGAAATGAAAAAAAAAATATTGTAAAGAAATAATGAGAATAATCAAGTGAGATTTGTAGTGTGCGAGCCACTTACTTCTTTCCGATTATTTGTATATTAAACTTTATAAATTTTAGAGTTAAATTTAATTTGGAAATTTGAAGATGAAGTTACATTAAATTTGTTTAGCAGCCCCAAGAATTACCAAATAGCAGGTGCGACACGGTCTCCTGCATAGAAGGCATTGCAGAATGCTTTAGAATACGTTTATCTCCCTCTCATTTGCGTTCGAAGGAGAATACTAGGGAGTGTCCATAATATAAAATTCGATCGTCGACTATAACACATTTAAGACCTGCTATTATATCAAGAGAGCTGTCATAGGCCTCTAAAAGAAGACGGCGTGGAAAGTGTCTCATCACTCATTACTTCTATTTTCTATTAAAGGCCTATAGAGGGCATTATAGTAAATACCGAAAATGAAGGTATTATGTGCCATACTAGACGATTGTTTTTAGATGTTATATATAAAAAAAAATCTAAACCTGCAAATAGTCAAATAGTTCGAAATTTTATACATCAAAATTTGTGGAAAAAATTATTTTGAGTATAAAATTTGGTAAATTTTTTAAAAATTTCTCCAACTAATTTAACAAATATCGGAAATTACTAATACATATGTTCAGAACCACTTAATAAAAGTTAACTACACACCCATTTTCTTTTAACAACTTTAAGAGCAAATTTGTTAATTTTTTCAATTAATTTTAATTTTTTTCAACGTTAAGAGGTAACAAAAACGCTAATTGATATTTTTGATCAATTTGACTATACATTTTTATATAATATTTATGGTACGCTGCATTTTCAAAATAGTTAATTTTTAAAATAGTTAATTCCTAAGAAAAGCGTGTTTCTTAAATTGGATATTAAAGCTATGATCGGTTGCCTACAACCGTACTTAATATCCTTTAATTTCTAGTTATCAACGCAATTTTGACGCCCGAACAGGAGCACATTTGCCAAATTTGATTATTTTTACTTACTAAATCTAATACATCCATTTTATATGCTGTAGGTCATATTCATAATAATTGATTGAAGATTTACTAAGAAAATGTAATTTATTACCTTTCAATAAATATTAAAGAAAACTGACCGTGCATAATATAAAACTTCAGTGATTTGAGATCGATAATTTCAATCACCTCATAAAATGCATTCAAACCTATAATTTATTAAATGTACTAACCTTGTTTGAATAAAACTGGTTGCTTCAAATTGCGCTGAAAAAAAGAGATAATAAAAGTTAATTTTTTCTGGGTTCGTAAAATTTATAAAATGTTTGTCAATTTAATGAATCAGTAAAAAAACTGGGAAAAAATATGCGCATTTTAGTGCTCTTTTTCGGTAATATTATATCTGAAAAACGACGAAAACGTCTTCCTACAATTTGAAATAGGATATTTAAATGTTCGATTTGAGTATACTTATTTAGTGTAACCATGCGGTATAAAAATTTGCGTCGCACTGCGTATGATAGGAGAATATAAGTTAATTCTAATTCAAATTTTTTCTTTGAAGTTGTAAAAATTTCGAACATGTTATTGGCATTAAATAAAGCTATTTGTTAGCAAAAAATAATGGAAATAATATTACACTTTTTGAACTAATATCCGTTAAACAATTTTTTCAATTTGACACGTCCTTATACCGCAAGGACACTGTTTTTTATTCATTTTGTAAAAAAAAAAACAGAAAGTCACAACATTTAATATGTTCCCACCAGCTTAACATTCTTTGCTTAAAAAGATATAAAAATCCAAATTTCAGAACATCATAATTCATAAATCATAATGATTTTGAATGTAACAGTTACCGTTTTTTTATAAAAAGTTTTGATAGAACGTATAAACCGAAAATCGTCAGAACTATTTGTTTTTGTTCAGAGAAAAACAAACAAACGAAACAAAATTAAAGCCAAAAATAATTCTGATTTGTTTCAGTTTCAAACATCCGCATCAATTTTATATAATATTATTCATAAATCCCACAAACGAATCAAAATTATATTAAACTATTGTATTCTTATTTTATGCATCCAAAAATAAACCACAAACAATTTTAATTAAATTAAATTATGAACCATTTTAATTCTGGACTTTTTTATACAAGAAACTGATAATATTTTCGGATAGCTGTGAATATTTCTGAAAGCCTGATATCGCAAATTCATAAAATATATTATTTGAAACAACTACATCAGACTTCGATTCTGATTTAGAAAAAGAAATGAAACTTTATAAAATTTCAGCATTTCATTTTCATGTTTCAAACTTTTTAACAGATTTTGGAATCAAAATATCTGTTTTTTATGTCTTGATTAAGAAGCATCAACGTAGATTTTTGGGTTAATTCCAAATAAGAAGCGAATCAATGTATAATATTAAGCAAATAGTTGTTTTAAATCTGAGGTTTAAACTACTGATGTGCCTTTAATGGATATGGATTATAGGAAATATTCTCACTTTTAATGAACTTCCAAGTACTCAATTTATAACATAAACTCTCTGAAAAGTTCTTGTATAATATATGTATATAATGGACTGAATTTGCTCTAAGTTTAAATATTATAATGTTAATATTCATAATTCAATTTATTTAAGCTCGAGAATTCTTACTCGTTCAAAGGTTGTTCAAAAAAGAAATAGAAACTTATGATGCTTTGTAGTAAGTAACGTGAATTAGTCATCGGTTTTTGTTATTCAGCGTAACAGTAATTGTAAAATAAGAAACTTTTTACGCAATCAGCTTTATTTTGCCGCAAGAACATACATAAAGGGTTTCTATCACTCCAAGAATTCATAAATATGGAAAACTTATTTTTTCTAGTTCTATAAATATTTCATTTAAAAATTCAAACAGTTATAATTGAATACAGTTGTACAGGCCCTATACTGCATAACGACGATTCGGAATGCCATATTGGAAAGATTTTTCCGCTGGACACATCGAGGTCAACTCTCAAAGAAAGGACTCGTGTGCTCGGACCCACAATCATATGCACCAAGTATTTAATTGTAAGTTCGTATTCAAGTAGCCACAGGTAGTTCAGTAGAGCTCATATTTTATCAAATCTCTTTCATAATCGTAATTTAGTAAGAAGGACATTAGTAAAAACTATTGTCACGCCACTATAAACCGATCATTCTATCTTTGTTGGAATCTTATCGTGCCACATGTAACCCTTTCAAATGTCAACATTTACATACATATGTAAGCATGCACATTCATTCATTTATTCATTCACTCACACTCACATGTCGACATACAAATATGTTGCACTGATATGAGCAGAACAAAAATATTTGAAAATAATTTTCAACTTTTATGACTTTTTTACATCTTTTCCTATGGAGCGCCATAAAGCAATGGGTTGTCCTTTGAAATGCATCGTTGTCTTCGTCATCATAGTCGTCACATTATTGTTCCTTAACACAAAATACTTTACAATACAAACATTTCGTTGTGGGTTTCTCTCTTGTTTTATTTTCCAACATTTTAATGGAATATCAGTCAATGAAAGCAGTTTCTGTGATTGCCTTTCTTCCAAATATGAGTTCAAATAAACATCGTAGTAGGCAAAAGCAACTACAACAATGCAGAGAATGAGGGATAATGGAAGGAAATTACAACAAAGTAATATTTTTATTATTGTTTTATTTACTTTCTGCGATGCTACGAATGATTTTATTGCTCTATTTTTATTTGTTTTACCCTTTGGAAAAGTTAAATTGTGTGGTTTGTTTTTTTCTTTTTTTTTTTTTTTGAGAGGAGGACGATGCGATTGTTTTTAAACTGCTGAGGATGCAGCATAAAACTGTTATCTCCTTCGAGTAACAGCTAATAAAATTAACTTCCATATGCAGTGATTGAATTATCGATTTTGGGAGTATTTTAAATAAATATGTTCATATGGATCAAATCACTGAAGGGCGGTTGTGGTATAAACTGAAAATATTTAGGATTCTAATGAGGATTTTTTCAATTTTGCAATATACTACTGTTTCCCTGATTTAAGATATAACATTGTGTTTTAACAGAAGGGTTAAAGGAACCCAATTGTTTTTTCAATATCCTTAATTTGTTATATCATTTGAATGACAGGGCATTTATAACAATATCGCGTAGACTTACAATTTTAACTTGTCAGCAAACTTTAGTCATTTGATTTAGTAGCACTTACCAACATCAATCTAAAGTACAGCAGTTAAGAAAACTCACCGAATAATTATTTGGTCGGAGTTCCGGTTCATATGACCATATCCAGTACGATTTATCAGAAATTCTCTTCAATATCTATGAAAGCACATCGCATTGAATTTGGTACATTAAAAGCTGTCTCACTATAATCTCTTAATTTTGTTCAGACTGAATATTTTTTTTTTAAGTGTTACATCGATATCAATCATAAATTTTTGAAAAAATTTCAAAATCGGCATTTATTACTTTGAATCCAAAAGACATGACTGAAGTATAGCCTGCTATAGATTTGAATTCAAAAGACATGTCTGAAGTATGGCCTACGATAGATTAGTGGCAGTTACACCGTAAAAGATATTTCATAGGTAAGTATATCGACATTGATTCGCATGAAACTATCTCTGGTCTACAAGTCATTATTATTGTAAAGGGTGATTTTTTGATCGTAGTTTTTTTAAAAATCGAATAAAACACTAAAATTTTCATCATATGTTAAAATTTTTATTGGAATCGATAAATTGGTCTTAGCCATTTAATTTTTAAAGATAATTTCGGCTCCGTCTCAAAATGTCCATTCGGAGTTGCCCCCAAGATCTTCCGATTTAACGCCTCTTGATTATTTCTTGTGGGGTTATGTTAAGTGTTTGTCTATGTGGACAAGCCAAACACTATTGAAGCCCTTACAGGATAACATAACATGCGTTATTCGAGGAATACAAACCGAAATGCTCGGAAAAGTGACCAATTTTTCGTCACTTTTTCGAGCATTTCTTGGGGGCCAACTCACAGGTCCAAATCGAGAGATAAGCTGCTCTCCAAATTCATCCCTCAACATATCCATTGTCCTGATGAAACCACATGTTAACCAAGTTCAACTCAGCCAATTGGGCAAAAAAAAATCCTTGTGGTTGAGTAACACATGCCCAATCGTTGGCAACGGCGACGAATTGACATTTCACGATCGTCATTAACGCTGGTCGCTACGGCTGCAATATTTTCTTCGGTACGCACTCTACACATACGAGTCGATGGTTTTATGTCTAACAAAGTAAATTTGGTGTGAAATTTGGAGATAACAGCACGAATTGTTGATTCAGCAGATCGATTATGGCGATCATATAATGGCCATATCAAACGATGCACATTTATCACAGAGCACAAATTTTAATAATGATGAAATGGCACAGTATACTGTACACTTTTCACTTTGACGTTTGGACGCCATTACCAACCAGTGCTGCCAACCTGAAAAAACTTATATCTTAAAATATCACCCGTTATTTTCTGTCGATCGCTTTATGAGCTAAAATAACGGCAAAATACTAAAAAAAATACATCTGAACATTTTGGTCGCAAACAACAAAACTAAGTATAGTCATAATTCATGGAAATGTCATTCATTCTTCCCATTCTACCTTGACTATAAGCAATTGGGCTCCTGGATGTACTATATATGCAATTTCCATATATGAAAGAAATTAGGAATTTTTCCTTTAGCGATATCAATGCGAAGGTCAACTTTTGAAAATTATTTGAAGTTATTCTGCTAAAAATAAGCCTCATTTTGAGGCTTTCGTTCAAAATTTGGATTGCTAGATTCCACAAGGACTAAGAAAATAGAAAATATCAGAAGAATATGAGAAAATTCTGTAGAAACAAGGCCGCATGGGGCAAATAATGAGGATATAACTGCATATATATATGTATATACATATATATATAATCTGAACCGTTTGATTCATAAGTGGAATAATTTCTTTATTAAGCTTAAATGAAACACACAATTGTTAAGGCTTCAGTTTTTATTTCCAGCTACTGTGTGTGAGGAATGTATAACGACGACTAACTCTTAAGATGGTCCACACGACCAAACTCACTTACATTGTTATATTCGAAACAGACTATAAGAACGGGATACAGCTTTAGAATAGTCATTATTTTCATACAGTGATAGTTGTAAAAACAGATATGCATTAATTGTAATTCGACAATATTCGAAATTCATTAGTAGAGTGAACAACACCTAAATCAAAATTCTTATATTATCTGAAGTATGTGAAAGAATAAGTTGTTTAAAATACCCGTCCTTAGGGTTGCCGCCGTAGTTGTTAAATAACTAAAACTTAAAAAATGGTTGTTAATTGCGATACACCATCCAAAACTAACATTCCTTATATTATGATATTCGTTTAATTAATAAAAATCCTCTATTAGACATTTGGTCGAAAATGGATTTCTTTAGATATCGGATAATAATTTTGGAAAAAAAGATTTCGTGCTAATTTTTCCAATTGGTCGTTTGCTTTATTTGTGAAGACAGTGTAGTTTGTTTTGGATGTAGTTGAAAAAAAAAATTTTTTTGGTGAAAAGTGGCAACCTTATTAAATTATATGTTTTAATACTATATTATTAAATTTAATGTTTTTCCTTAAGGCACCACGCTGTTTAGTATTTTTATTTGAGCCATCAAAAGTAAAAGATCTCAGTGAATTTGTAAACATGGAAAAAATTGGTAACCGTTATGTAATTTAATATTTCCATTCGAAAGGTCTCAGTCCAACCAATATTAAAACCGAGCTAGATTCTAATCTGGGGGAATCCGCTTCTTCATTTCCCACTGTAAAATATTGGTTAGCAGAGTTTAAACGAGGCCGCATAAGCTGCCAAGACCAACGCCGTAGTGGTAGACCAACTGAGGTATCCACGCCAGACACGGCTAAGACCAACCACTAAATGGTATTAGATGGTCATCGGTTAAAAGTGCGTGAGCCTGCTGAAAATTTTCAAAAAGTGCTATGCGAGTACATCATATATTGACCGAAGATTTGAAGATGAGAAAGCTGTGCGCAAGATGGGTGCCGCGCCTGCTTTCAATAGAGCAAACACAGTGTCTCGAAAAGGTTTCAGTAAAGACGATTTTTTAAGTCGATTTATTACCATGGATGAGTCGTGTTTCCATCACTTCATACCTGAGACAAAGGAACAAAGCAGTAGACTGGGGCACATAACAAAGGGATAGTCAAAGTAGTGGTCTGGAGTAGGAGAATTGTGTCCATAGAAGACGGTTCCGGTTAAGAAAGAAAACCCCATCAACGGCAAATATTATGCTAATTTATTGCAGCGTTTAGGTGACAAAATTATGGAAAAAAGCTGAATTTGGCGAAAAAGAGTGTTGTTTCATCAATACAGCACTCCAGTGCACACATCCTCTATTGTGATGGTCAAAATTAATTAATTAAAGTTCGAATTGCTTCATCAAGCACGTTATTCGCCAGATTTATCACCCTGGAACTATTTTCTGTTTCCAAACTTGAAAAAATGGCTCTGTGGCAAAATATTTGCCAACAATGAATATGTGGAGTCTGCTGTTGATGGCTATTTCACAGCTCGCTTTAGAAAGTGTATCGTGATAAAAGAATATTATGATGAAAAATAAAGAACAATTTTCCAAACTTTTTTTTTTTTTGTTTTTTTTTTTTTTTGTTAGGTCGGCTAGTTTTGGGGCCGCCCACGTACATGCCGAATAATTCCAAACTTTGTTACAGCACGATGGTAGCCTAACGTTTGAAACTTTGCACGAAAGAGTTATGTGATCATAGTCAGCTTAAATTCGAATTTGAGCAAAATCTATCAAATTGGAAAAAACTTGCAAGGCCTGAATCCACCTTTAGAAAAATGAAAATTGTTCAACAATTTTACTGTTTATTAGGTATTTATGAACAATATACGATATTAATTGACAGATTTGGGAAAGAACTGTCCCAACTAATATGCTCATTTATGTAAACGCCTCAATTATGTGCATGGTTGTTGAAAAATATTACAAATATAATTTCTTTTTGGAGAAATTAAAGGTGTGCATTTTTAATACACTGCCATATGTGACGATGAGTACATTATTCTCTATATTATAGTTCTTAGGCTTCACAAGCGGTCGAATTGATTCAAAACGAAAGAAAAATGAACAGAGAAAGGCTAAACCAATCTCAGAAATAATTTATGGTGGTAATCGATAGGTACGGGAACGAATAATTTAAATGTACGTACATTTGAACAAGGAATTTCCTAACTGGGCGTAGTTGTTAAAATGTGTACAACGAAAATATGATTCCTACCCCAAAAACGAAACAAATTAATATATTATGCATAACGGGAAGCGGTTTTGAGCCCACCCATTAAACTGATACAATGTAAACTAAGGACACTGGTGGTATTTCCTTATGCTAATGCTGACCTATTGGTAACCCAAATATCAACGTTAAGCAAATGGGTTACTTTTGAGCAAGACTTATTTTTAAGCGAAGCTTATCCGTTTTGCGAATATACTGCCTGTAAAATCAGTGTTATAAAGGGTGATTTTTTAATCGTAGTTGTTTTTAAAATCGAATAAAACGTTCAAATTTGCCAAAATAAATTGGTCTTTGCCATTTAGTTTTTAAAGATAATTTCATGTAAATGTTGTCCGCGGCTCCGTCTCAAAATGTCCATTCGGAAGGTTCAATTTTTCGTCACTTTTTCGAGCATTTTAGCCTGTATTCCACGAATAGCGTGTGTTATGTTATCCTGTAACGCTTCAATAGTGAAGTCGAACACTAGACACAGAGACTAACGACTTGACATAACCCCACAAGAAATAATCAAAAGGCATTAAATCGCAAGATCTTGGGGGGCCAACTCACAGGGCCAAATCGAGAGATAAACTGCCCACCAAATTCATTCCTTAACATATCCATTGTTTCACGAGCAGTGTGGTATGTTGCACCATCCTAATGAAACCACATATCAACCAAGTTCAACTCAGCCAATTAGGGCAAAAAAAAATCGCGTATCATTGTTCGATATCGTTCGCCGTTGACGCTAACGTTTCTACCACGGTCGTCTTTGAAGGAAAATGAACCGATGATGCCACCAGCCCATAAACCACACCAGACTGTTGTTATTCCGGAATGCATCGGTAATTCATGTATGGCCTGTGGCTGTTCATCACTCCAGATGCGACAGTTTTGCACCACTAAAAAACAGATCCACACAATTTGAGTAAATTATGAAGATATGACAAATAATCCACAGAATTAGTATAACGTTTTGTTTCCCCATAATAAACAACAGTACAACAGTCTTACCATTTCTGATTAGACTGTTGTAAGATTGATTATTCATCTATTGCTTTTATGCTCTCCAAATGTAAATGAAACGTAGTCACTGCAAGAAACACATATTCTGATGTTGTAGCAGTCACCCGCATGGAAATGAATGAACAATAAAATGAAACTGTTAAAAAATGGCATACATTTTGGCCTGTTTCCTGCCATCGATTTAAAAACAGATTATTTACAACCCGCCAATGGCAATCCTTTGATTGGAAACAGTTTATCAAATTGGACCGATTTTCGCAATATTGTGCTTCAAAGTTGCGAAAAATTGAAAATTTCGGTCTTTAAATCATATAATAGTCACTATATCATATATGTACAGAGTGGCACACCAATTGCACTGCAATAAGAAATTCAAAAAACTTTTTTAGTCAATGTATTTCACTTATTTGTTATTTATTTATGTATTTATTTATTTATTTATTTATTTATTTATTTATATTTATTTATTTATTTATTTTTTTTTTTTTTTTTTTTTTTTTTTTTTTTTTTTTTTTTTTGTATGGAAAGTTCTATTTTATTTTGAATAACTAGTTGGTTTTGAAGATGATAGACCGTAAATGACCTCCGTTCTCATTCACGTGCGACACCCAATCAGAAATCTATACATTGCGGGATCGCCTCAATTATTGTTTTAATGGACTGCTTCAATTCTGTCAAATTCTTTGGTTTCGTTTTGTACACCTCTTGCTGGACTTAACCCCAAAAAATAAAAATCCGGTGCAGTTAGATCAGGCGACTTTGGCGCAAAGTAGAGTTTCTGGATATTAATTTGTTTGGGCAGTTGCTCCATCTTGCTGCAACCAAACGCCGTTGAAGCAGATACGTCTTTGGCGCAGTTCTGTGTAAAATACACTTTCACGTCTTAAAACTATGATTCCCATTGACAGTTGACAGTAGTACGATTCGTGCGCCACACTGCAATTACTATCATATTTTAGAAGATGGTAGCATCTGTTTTTTGATTTTTGACATTTGAAATGCAAACAACAAGAAAAGTTAAATATTTTCTATTTTGGCACACTTTTAGATACACCACTGTAGGTTGGTTTATTTAACAATTTTGTCGTTCGTCTAAATCATGACAACTTTGTAGAAAGGTGTCAGATTTACAACTTATCATATTTCTTCTTCGGTGGCAACTAGAATTGACATCCTTATCTATTATACGCCGCCCGTAGAAAATAATTCCAACCGCTTCGATCTTCTGCGCTTCTCCTCGAATTCGTCACACCAAGTTTCAATAGTATTTCAAAAGCCTGGGCCTTCCAACGGAGTTTTGGTCGCCCTCTTCTGCGCCATCTATCGAGTTTGTTGTGGAAAACTTTCCATGCCGGAGCAATTGGATCCATTCGCACAACATGACGCAGCCAACGCAATCGCTGTATATTCATGCGTTTGACCACGTCAATGTCGGCACATAACTCATACAACTCATTGTTTATGCGACGCCAATACTCTCCGTTAACAATGATGGGTCCATATATTTTCCAGAGTATTTTCCTCTCGAAAACTGCCAGTACTGATTCATCCGCTTGCGTCATAACCCAAGATTCTACGCCATATAACAAGATGGGTGGAACCAACGTCTGATACAGTCGGATATTATGTTTGTCGAGAGAGGGCTTTATCATTGAATCGCTTGCTTAACCCATAGTAACATCTATTAGCAAGCAATATTCTCCCCTTTATCTCCATGCTGACATTATTCGTTTCGTTTACAGCGGAACCGAGGTAGCTGAATTCTTCCGCCACTTCAAAATTATAGTTGCCAACGTTCACACAGTGTCCCAAACGAGTAGACTCTTTGTTCATTGAAACCAATAACTTTGCTTTGTCCTTGTTTACCACCAGACCCATTTTCGTTGCTTCCTCCTCGATGCTTGAGAAGGCTGCAGTGATATCTCGCGGTTATCATATTTACCACTGTCACATTTACTTAGATTTTATCATTTATGACCGAAAAAGCCCAACACAACAAAATTTCGAACAGCGACCGATTCATTAAAGTAAAACCAAAATGATGCTCTGATTCCAATTATAAACTTTGTTAAGCCTGTAGAATAGTTTGAGGCGGGTAGAATCGAGTAAAGTTTTCATCTTTAAAAGACTTTAGTCTTAAATGTATCACTATTGCCAATTGTCAATATTTCCTTGCTTGTTAAAGGATGACCATTATACTTAGAGGATCTTAAATACATCTTTGAGAATACCTTACCAAATGCATTCTTACAATTCATCATAGTGATCCAATCTAAAATTTCCGAAAATATCTTTGGAATGTGAAAATTAAGATCTATTCGACACAATATTCGAATTTAGGGAGTTATTTGTTTTCTTGCATTAAAGAATTATTTCGGTTTATAATACCGCGAAGTTCGTAAAACTTTTAATCGATGGATTATGCACAATATTGAAATGTTTTATCGTAAAATGTTCATATTAGTAAACTCCCAATCTAACTGCTTTAGCTTACCGTGCAACATAAAAATCCAACAATAATTTAATCAAACATTTATTAACGCATTATTTTAACAATTTTTATGTAGTTTATTATCGGCAGTATAGTTTCATATTTTTTGTTCGATTGGCTTCCTAATGAAATATATGTATTCATTAATTTGCATTTTATGTTATTAATTATGATCTAAAACAATTTACAAAAACATTACTCCAGTGTATTCGCTCTATAATGAAGTTGTTGTAGCAAATTAATGGTATTAATCTTGACTCATTAATATAATACAACAACGACAAAAACGAATAGACCACACGGACCACTAAACCCCAAGGAAATGAACCCTCTTCTATGGAGCGTCACAAACGAACCCACAAAACGCAACAAACGCCCATGTCATGCAAAGCATGTAGGCCAACCCTTTCAACAGGATACCCTGAACACAATATCGAACACTATCTAGCCCTCTCCTTATTTTTGGCTGCAAACAAGAAAAACAAATGTCCACTTCAAAATAAAGTCATAAATTCTGTTTTTATGAAAAATATCAATTTGATAGGAAAGAGCAAAGGAAGAATGTTTCAATTAAATGAACATCAAACAATCAAAGAGGGCGTCAGGAAACATATAGATCAACCGGCCGAACAACCTACCTACATGACGTTGGCCAGTCAGCCAGCCTGCCAGCTTGCCAGTCATGCAAACGAACCAACCAACCTGTGGTGTATAGATTGGACATTGTGTAAAACGACCCAAATGGAAAAGATTGACAACGTTAGATATGATCCCATCTTTAATGGGATACAAATGATATTTATAGTTTGTTCGGAGGTGGCAGCGAGGACATTCTTGTACGAAATGCAAAGGTGGCATTAATGAGTGTTCGTTCTCTAGTTGCTTTTTTTAATATTAATTTGATAGTCGTTATGCACGCAAACATTTATGAAGGGAAGGTTTCATAGTGGATATCATATTATGTCATTTTTAGAGAATACTCAAATTGCATTTTCAAAGGTGGCCATAGGACACCAGTTGGCATAAAGTTAGCTTAGATGGGATTACTTACGGAATATAACAGAACTTGAAATAAAACATTAGTTTAGAATCATTGTAGACAATATTGAATTTAAACCTCAAAAAATTAATGCGATGCATTAATTTTCCCAGAATTCCTCTTCGTATTTATACTACGTACAGATAATGTTTCCAGTTGGAAATGACGAATAATAAATAAATTTTATGATTCTACTTAAAAAAGAAATTCAAATCAAAATTGTATCCCTTAAGCCTGGTGCAATACTGGTTTTTTGCAGTGAAACTTCATACAAAAAAAGGTCGTGAATTTCAAATCTACATTTTTCCGCTATGTTGATTCGTGAGGAGGCTTTTCGTAGGCATCAACGCCATCCTTTTTTGTTGGTTTCCAATACTAAATCGGAATTTATTCTTTCACGTTATAACATATATACATATATTTACAAATCTGTTATGTAAACTTGTAAAATAAAACAATAATATAAATTACATAATTTTACTTATATTTTTTTCGGTTTCAAAAGTAAAATTAAAACACACATAAAGCTATAATTTCGATGAAACTTTTATTTCATTATAATGCTTGAACCTTGACATTGTTCGAAATATAATGCCATTTAAATGATCGCCTCTGGATTGGTTGCAGCAGAGGATCCGTTTTTTCGAACACTTTTTGTTTGTTTTTGTTTTTGTTTTCGACCACTTTTTCCCACATTTCGGTCAAGTATTGTTTATTAAATACTCCAACGTTTGAGGATTATCCGCGTAAACACGGTCTTTGACGTAGCCCCACAAAAGAGAGTCCAACGGCGTCAAATCGCATGATCTTGGTGGCCAATTGACGCCACCAAAACGTGAAATTATACTTTCTCCAAACTTCTCATGCAACGTCTTGTTGGACTTATCGTGCAGTCCATAATCTTAAATTCCAGAAGAAATCGGTTATCCTACCTTATGACCACATCTGTAACGCTTCTTCAGCCTCTTCAAATTTCTTTATAATCTCGTCAATTCCTTGGACAGTAGGTCGATTATGACGACCATAATCTCCCTGGGATATCTCATAAGCTGTAAAAGATGTGCACATACGACTTGGTATTTAAGTATACTACTGAAAAGGGGAGAGAACTGAGCTGTACCTCTCCCTTTGCGACCACTTTTTGCTCGAACATATGTATTTTTAGAGGAAGAGAACTGGGCTGTGCCTCGCCCTTTTTACAAATCCGATAAAATTCTTAAAATATAATTCGTAATCAACTTTTATTTGAAATTCGAACCAATACTCCTATATTCACTTTGTGCCGGTAACAAATCAAAAGCGTCCTTAGAATAAAAAAATTAATTCACATTCTTAAAGAAAAAAATAAATTATTACCATTCCCATAATAAATTGCTTCGTGCAACTACTAGCAATGTTGCATTTATTGTCAATAACCGGAATTGTCTGGATAATATTGCTTGCTGTATAGATTTTATGCTTCAATTGAGAAGATTGGGCGATTAGAAAATTCTTCCTCGCTATATAGAAAATATCGAAGCAATCAAAATCGCTTCTATATTGTAAACTGCACTGTGAACTGCATTGATGCTGTAAAATTAATCAGCTTTTTAGAGTATCAAGAGGTTTTAAATTTCACAAACGAAAATTTAGGTTCAGTAAATGTACCCTGCAGTTGTATGAAGATATTATACAGGAAAAGAACATGCGGCAGCTATTCTGTTATGAACTTCTATGCCTGTTTCGACAATATTCCCTGCATTATTTTTCCATATACGAAATTTATTACAGATATATTTCACCATTGATTTCTTTAATTTAAAACTACAAGACTACTATTAATAATATCTGAATCAGGCAACAGATCCCCAATCGCATTCACAGTTGCAGGATACAACTCTCAAAAACTTCTTACTGAACTATTTTCGTTCCATACCAATAGTTTTTCATACAATGGTAGTAACCTTCACATATGATGGATCGTCAAAAAGGCCTAATTTCGTAAATAGTGTTTTACGAGGTGTGTTCAAAAAATAAAGTGAATTTTCAAATTTCGCGGGCTACGTATTCGACTTTCGATTATTATTTCTTTTTATGTTGGTACACTCGTCACGAAAATATGTTGACGGTTTTACCATATAGCATGTTTAGTTTCTTTGTGAGAGGCATAAATACGGCAAATGTTTTGTGTGTTCGGCGATTTTCTGCTATCGAAAAAAGGGATCAAAGAAGTTGCATCAAATTTTGTGTAAAAACTGGACTTAAGTTCTCAAAAACACTTGAAATGTTGACAGTGGCGTACGGTGAGAGTCGGAGTGCTCTGAAAAATGTTACCAAGTGGTACGGAAGGTCAGAAGGTCGGGAAGATGTGAATGACGATGCTGGCTCTGGATGCCTCAGCACATCAACAACCGATGAAAATGTTGAGAAAATGAAAAAAAAAAAAATGTTATTGAGAATCGTCGAATCACAATTAGAGAAGTTGCTGAGGATGTTGGCATATCGGTTAACTCATGCCATGAAATTATTTCGTATATTTTGGACATGAAGCGTGTGGCAGCGAAGTTCGTTCCAAAATCGCTGAATTTTGGCCAAAAACAACATCACATGAGCATCGCTCAGGAATTATTGAATGACGACAACGATGATTCAGATTTGCATAGAAGGGTCATAACTGGTGACGAATCATGAGTATGTGACATCGAAACCAAAGCCCAATCGTCCCTATGAAAGAGTCCAGAAGAGCCAAGACCAAAAAAAGCACGCCAAGTTCGATCAAATATCAAGATTTTGCTCACTGTTTTCTTCGATTATTTACCTTGAAGTTATGCGCCGTTTCCGTGAAGCAATACGCAAAAAACGCCCGGAACTGTGGAAAAAAGTTATGGCTTTTGCATCATGATAATGCATCTGCTCACTCATCTTTGCTTGTGAGAGATTATTTGGCCAAAAACAACACCGTTATCATGCCTCAGCCACCGTATTCACCATATTTGGCCCCCTGCTGCTTTTTCCTGTTCCCAAGGTTGAAGAGACCCACGAAAGGACGGCGTTTTGCCACGATTGTGGAGAGAAAAACCGAATCTCTGAGGGAGCTCAAGGACATACTTAAAAGTGCATATCAGAACTGCTTCGAGGATTGGAACAAAACGCTGGCACAAGTGTATTATATTTGAGGGGGAGATAAAATAGAAATTAATGAATAAATATTTTTTGCGAAAAATTAAAATTCACCTAATTTTTTGAACACACCTTGTATACGATTATAATGGAAAGTTGATTACGAGGATGCTAACTTCTTTTCTGATGGTGCTTTTGGTCCTGCATTAGCGATTTATGTGGGCAAAGAATATTTTTTTATGCCCAATGTAAGATTAAGCAACATGTCATATAAAGAAAATATATAACATGTCACATGTCATATAAAGAAAAAATAATATATAATTTTGCCTGAGTGATATTTAAAAATCTCCCCAAATTCCTTACAAATTCTCCTTAATCATTGTTTTATATTCAAAATGTATATGAATTCAATTCAATCTCCACTGGGTATACTCCATAAAAAATATGACATTGTTCATTTATTGTACATACAAATCACACGAACACTGCATTTTGATAGCACATGGCCACCCTATATGTAGCAGTGGTTTTTATCGAAAAATATGTATCTGAGCTCCATTCTAACCATTCGTTTACATATCTCCCTGGTTTTTGTGGGGGAAAAGGAATAAAGAATTCAAAATCGCTGATTAAAAATGCCAAATGAAAAAAATAACAAGCAAAGTGCTAATTGAACTAGTAGTATTTTTATTAAGTGAAATATAAGCGTGAACATATTTCCCACAAACATGACATTCATTCATCGCATGACCAGCCGGCGTTGTACGTGATGTAATTACGGGTTCAACCAGAAATTAAACCCCATCATTACAACGCCAATACCTGTATTAAGAATGATTCCAATGCAATTGACACTTTGGGGAATACACATTCATAATGAATGAAATCACGTCAAAGATCGAAGGACTTCAGGTTTTCGATTGAATAGCCTATTATTTTAGTCTCCTCCCATTTTGTGTTCACAGCGACATCATAAACATTTCAGGGAAGTCATATGAGAGCGAAAGAGTAGCGATTAAATGAGATTATCTCGCTCACACCTTTAGCAGCCGTGCGATTTCTAAAATACAGATGTTGAAATTAATTTCCATAGAATTTTTCAAAACAAAATTTCACGTTTCGCAACAAACTGTCGATTTGTTGTGGTTGTAAAGAAAAATCAATAATGGCAGGTGATGACAAATCAAAGGAAACTGAAAATCGTTAACGGTCAAATCAACAAAATTGTAAACAACACCAATAAAACATCAAAGACTATTTATTAGGAAAAATAAGCGAAATTAAAGCCAATTTTCCATAAACCAAACGTTTCGGCCACACATAATGAACGTTTACATGTATACAGAATTTTCCTGGCTTGTGATTGGTGGAGACAATGCAACAACAAAACACTCACGTAACACTGGTGTATGCAAGAGAATTGAAATTGATCTTTTGCCTTCTTTTTGAGCAATCGTCCCACTCTTTTGTTCTCTGTATCGCTTTTGTTTAGTCATTTCACAATCTCTCTCACTCAGCTCGTGAAACAGTGTTGTCATCATACCGAATTTGATCTAGTTGTTTTTGAATAAAATTGGAAAATATAGATCCACCAATGTTGATTTTGTGTGGTTTGGTGTCGATGTTCACAACACGTATGGTATACGTAGGTATCAGAACTTGAATGCACGATCAGAAGAATTATAATCGCAATTGTTCGGGCTATCAGCAGCCGATCTAGTCACAAAATGTAACAAACATTATTTTGAACTCGGTTGAGTGCTTTAGGCGCAATAGGCAAATGTAATGTAATTTCAGGTAATGTGGCGATGTCTCATTTTTTTATGATTCTCTCAAAGTATTAGATATAATATGAAATACATTTTATTTTGAACCCAATTTATTTTCCATTTAAGTTAATGTTTCAAAGAAATCTAAACAAATTCTTAAATCTTGCACGCACAAATATCCTTTAATGATAAACGATGTGTTATGAAGTAACCTCTGCAACCAAGTCTGACAAAGGACTAACAATTTCCGTTTCCAAATTTTAAAAATATCTATTCTATTGCATGGTTTTCCCGATAGGAACGTTATAAGGATATCTAAACTTACAAAGAAAAACGACTTAAGCTAAATATTGTATTATTTTCACAAGGAAAAAATTCCACCAGACATTGTTTAGGTCAGTGTGGCAGTCTGAAAAGACAGACTCACTTAGACTGCGTCGTCCAATGTGATCAGACATTGTTTATTCGTGAGAAAATTTATCGGCATTGCCAGCTTTCCCTGTATTAGAACAATGCATATTTTTACGTCATAATGTGTTCGATAACATATTTGTAAAGTTTTAAAATGATGTTCTTCATTTCACAAGTTTTCAAATGTGTTGAAAACATAAGATATTCCGACTTCAGTGTTGGAAACCAATAAAAAAAAAGAAGAAAATTTTTTTAAATGGCAACATAAATTTTTCTCTCGAAAAAATATTAATTTGCTGAAAATCAAATTTGGAAAAAATCAAACTTCAAATTTCACGACAGATTTTTTATGTGAGGTTTATCATTTAGTACCAGCTTTTATCTCGAAATTTATCATTTTAATATGTTAAGCTTTTTAAAAACATCGCTGAACAAACCTTAGCATTTGTGCTAAGGGGGAAAGGGTCGATTGGTGTTAACGTTTGGAGAGAGTTTGATGATAGTGGTTGAAGTGGATTCCAATCGATCTTCAGCGAAGGTTTGGTTGTTATGATGTGGAGTGTAACTTTTGTAAACGCAGATTTTACCTGTATGCGGTAGCGGGTTAGCTGTAGAAATTGAGGATAGGATTAGATTCTTACAATCTCTCGTACAACGAGAAATTGTATTGGGATTTAGATAGGAAGAGAAAACCAGAGATTAAACCCCAAAGAATTAGAAATAGTGGAGAGATCTTCGAAGACAGCAGGTTATACCTTACCATAGAATGCTTATGAAAGAATTGATGAACAAAGGACGTTATACATATTCATATTATAATAAGTAATTTTAATGTAGAATTGAAAATGGGGGTAAAAGTAAAAATGATTACTCGCTATGATGTGATGCAAGGAAGGGCCGTTTTTGGCATACTAACTTAACTTGTCACTTTACAATTTATCTTTTTACAATTCATTAATCAATTCACAATAGGTACCAAGTAAATTTTATAGCATAGTTAAACAAAAGCAATTCACGATTGAATACGTCCTGTACGTTGATTTTCAATTCAAATTAAGTACATTTTTGAAGTACAAATTGAGTATTAACTAATTTAATTTCAATTTATTATAAGTAAGGTTAAGGTAAGGTTTCCTTTTTTTTTTTGTATTGGAATAGAATTCATATTGTTACCCTGGTAATGCTTATAAATGATTAAAAATTGGCTTTCGTGACATCTTTGTGACGTAAAAAGTGCGATACTTTTTACCTTTGTGCGAAAATGTTTTTTTTTCAGAATACTGTTTAAAAATTTTGAGAAAGTAGTGTTAAGCTGTATGCACGAAAACTTGAAATTGTTTCTTGCAATATTATTATTAACTGTTGTTATTAACTTGGTGTTCTACAGACATATGAATAATAATTTTCCATGAAATGTAGCCATAACAAAATGCAAAGCATGTACAGAATTTAAAAAGAAAAAAATAGAAGTTTAACACATTTCATATCAAACAAGTGGATACCGCTGAATAATTTTACTACAGATAAATTTAGTACTGGAATTTAATTGTTAAATGGTAGCAGAAATTGACATTTTTCTTTTGCCGCAAAAAGACTAAACGTTATACCCGTATTTTAGTATTGATTTCTGTGTAATTAAGCGCTTTTACAGCCAATGAAATAGTTAACATCACTTAATCACTTCTTCTTTCTCTGACCGCGAATAAGGATCGTAAAATACATATTCACGATCATCAACATTAAATGTAATTTTTTCAAAATATTTATATTACACTACGCAGAATTTATTTATTTAACAAGAAATACCAAAGTGAATTTAACAGAGAACAACACAATGAATACTATGCCTCACATCGGCTATGGCACTTTTACGCCATTCTAGCAGAGGGTTTCATTGCTTCCTACCAATTCATTTGGTTTTTGATCTCTCACAATTGGACGACGCCCACCCAATGAATTGAATGACCCTGCCGATCACCACCACGATCACGTCGTACCTATTTATTGATAAACGTTAATCTCTTTGGAAATTTATTTGTATTTTCTTTAAATTTAGCAAAAAAAAAAATCGAGGTTTTGGTTGTTTTGGAAAATTTAAAATATTCATTAAAATATTTGCTGTTTACTTTTATTTATTTAAAATTGGATTTGAATCTCAGTGGTTGGTTTTTATGGGCATCATCCAGAAAAAAAAATTTCAACTACTGCGTGATGTTTGTCTAAACATTTGGCTAACATTTTAAATTATTATTTAAATAGTAATTTATTTATTAGCTTATTTTATAATAAATGTATTTTGACGAACGTGTGCTTCTGAACGCGAATTCCTCTCAATATGTGAACTGATTTTGGATAAGAATTCTTTGGTAATTAAAAGTGAATTAGCTTCATAATAAATCAGTAATGATGTGAAATTCTTTGAATTATATTTCGCAGTATTTTTGAATGGTTATTGAAATTATCGATTAAAGGA
This sequence comes from Philornis downsi, assembly GCA_019455685.1. NCBI lineage: Eukaryota > Metazoa > Arthropoda > Insecta > Diptera > Muscidae > Philornis > Philornis downsi. Next base: position 1,532,025 of record JAHXMU010000742.1, read on the forward strand.
AGCATTTCTGGAAGATAGCCAAAGGTGAGTAGTGGAACTCAAATGACCACCTAATATTGTACAAACTAAAAATAAAGAAATGTTACAGAGGTCGCTGCCGTAGAATCCGTTAAACTGATATTTATCCTTAAGCAGTAGTTCCCTTTCAGATAACTTGATTATGAAATAAGCCGTATAACAAATAACTGAACCAATAAAATATATCAATATATATATATGTGTGTTCGACCAAAACCAATCAACCTGACGTATAGATGATGTCAGTAGTTAAAACAAAAATATTTTGGTGAAAAGTGGCAACCTTATAAAATACATATTTTAAGTTGCGTCTCGACACGTTGCTTAGTATTTTTATTTGAGCCATCAAAAGTAAATGATCTCAGTGAATTTGCAAACATGGAATAAATTGGTCACCATTATATAATTAAATATTTCTATTTAAAAGATCTCGGTCCACCCAATGTGAAAGCCGAGCTAGTTTCACGCGAGACACAGTTATGAAGATCCACAAAATGGTATTGAATGATCGTCGATAATCGCCTGAAGGTGCGTGAGATAGCTGAAATAATAGGCATTTCAAAAAGTTAACCGAAGATATTAAGATGAGAAAGCTGTGCGCAAAATGAGTGCGGCGCTTGCCTTCCATAGAGGAAAAACAGCATCGTAAAGATGTTTCGGTAGAGTGTTTAGTGATGGTTTACCACAATAAAATCTAATTTTTGAGCCGATTTATAACCATGGATAAGACATTGGCCCACCACTTTACACTTGAGACAAAGGAACAGTCAAAGCAGTGGTCTGGAATGGGAAAGTCGTGTCCAAAGGAGGCGAAAACGGTTCCACCTGCAAGCAAACTCATGGCGTCAAAGGATGCGCCTGGGAATATTTTTGTTGACTATCTTCAGAAAGGAAAAATCATCAATAGCGAATATTATGCTAATTTATTGCAGCGTTTATATGATGAATTTATGGAAAAAAGGCCGCATTTGGCGAAAAAGAAAGTATTTTTCACCAAGACAGTGCTCCAGTTCACACATCTACTATTACGATGGCCGAAATTAATTAAAATTGGAATTGCTCCATCACGCACCTAACAGAAGAGTATGTAGAAAAATAAGGAAAGAAAGAAGAAAATTTTCCCAATTTTTTTATGTCTTCTTTATTAGCTCTACTAGTTTCGGGCGGCACCAATATAATCTTTATTGTCGAAAAAATGTATATCGATGTAAGCATATACGCCCGACCGTGGTGAGTCTGTAGTTGACGAAACGCTAGAGCTAGGAAACTGAAATTCTGTAGAGAAATACCTCAGTTTAATGGACAGCATGTATGAAAGGTATCAAAATCAAAAAAAAACTTTCTTCATATTTGAAAAATTTTAAATAATTATATGTACGGAAAAGGTCGTAACAATTTATATACTTCTTTGTGGACTGATCTAATTCTGGGTGTGGTTATTGGGAAATACATCATTTATCAATGATGACTCGAAAAATTCGCCTATGGCTTCTGTTAAAAAAGGACAAACAGTCGGTTCATTAAGGAAAGAGAATTAACTTCCCGTACCAAAACAGATACCATTTCTTGAAATATTGCAATTTATTAACATATTTTGTCAAACGGCAGTAGTTATTAAAAGCGGGAAATATTAAGCTTAACTCATATATTTTCCAAGGATAGGGCACCAAATGCAGGCACAGTTATTAGGAAATTTTGTTTGCAGCAAAAGAGATTGTTTTTGGCATGATATCTTGAAACAACACTTTGTTTTTCAACAAATGCGACCTTTTTTCCATAATTTTATCACCATACGCATCCCAGAAAAACAGACGCCATTACCTTGTCTACAGATGGAACTGTCTGCGTCTTCTTTGGACACGATTCTCTCATTCCAGTCCACTGCTTTAACTGTTTCTTTATCTCAGGTGTGAAGTGGTGAACCCATGTCTCATCCATGGTTATAAATCGATTGCTTTATTGCGGTGTAACATCACCAAACACGCTACTGAAACATCTTAACGACGCAGTTTTTGCTCTATTAAAAGCAAGCGCGGCATCCATCTTGCGCACAGCTTTCTTCACTTCAAATCTTCGGTCAATATGGGATGTATAACACTTTTTGAAATGACACTCAAATCGTTTACTTTTGATGGCTCAAATAAAAATACTAAACAACGTGGCGCCTTGAAACTTAAAACATATGTTTTATAAGGTTGCCACTTTTCATCAAAATGATTTTGTTCTCCCTACTGGCGCCATCCACACGTCCTGTCGGCTAGTTTTTGTACTGCTCGCGTACAAAAGGTCTAGTCGGAACGGACAAGGGGTGAACTGTGACAAATATGGCATTGAACTGGTGGATAATTTTACCTACATCGGCTCCACCATTAATAAAGTGAATAATATCAGCTGGATATCAAAAGAAGACAGGTGTTATTACATACTATGCAAACGATGTAATGACAATACCCTCTTGACGCAGAGAAGGATGCCCTATCTACTCCTGGCGCTACCAATTGAAGGAATATAGCGAACGTTTGAATCGCTTGGAACTCTTTTCCGAGTGCGATTTATAACTATCTAAACTAGCAAGTATTTGTCAAAATGTTGTGAACTAAATTTTTCTGTATGGCGTTGTAGCCATTTGTAGACCATTTCTGATTTCTCCAAAAAACTACGGCCTATGACTTCCGGCCAAAAAACAGTTTGTCAGTTTTTATAAACTACTTGGTACCCAAACTCCGATTCGGGGATTCGGATTCGATTCTTAACTGAATTTTATCTTCACGCTCGCAAATTCCTCATAACTTTTCAGTAATTAATGATCCCTAAATAAATCTCATTTATTTTACCACAACTTTTAAACAAACTATCATTCTTTGATGTGGTCTTAAATCATAAACACCGTCGGGAACACCAAACACAGCCCACTACCAACAACACATGGACGTGAAATGGATTCCACCACTGAGATTCGAATAAAAGTCAATTATACGTTTCTATTTGTTTATAGACACCGTTTTATAATTTCAAAATATTTACACCAAACGAGGTGTACCACCAACGAACGATCATCATCTTTAGAACAAACAATTCAAATATCAAAGCCACCGAAAAGCCCAAGGAGAGGAGCTGGCATCAGTGGCAGAGCAGGGCCAACCACAACAATAACAGACTATAATTTTTATAGGAATTTTATCGATTTGACCGCATGCAATTGTAGCAATGATTAATGTGGTTAATAAAAGAAAAGAAGAAAAAAACCAAAGGGAATCCGAATCCTAGATCGCGATCTGCTGTATGGAAGAGCCAATGAGAGCAAAAGTGAAAGTTTTGATTATAAACAGTTCTGATACAAAAAATTTTACGACTTTTTTATGATCATTTTGCCAGAACCCTTTTTATGGTAATTTTTGAGTTCTCGATTGTTTTGTGCGATCCGTGGAAAATAAACGCAAAGGGATACACAAACATTTTCCGAATGATTATGCGTGAAACAAACCCGCTCGTGCTCGTGCTTCTTTCTAAGTGTTTTCCCCCATTTCAAATCAACATGTGAGCAATGTTTATCGTATCATTATGATCAGGGCATTAGCATCCTCAGGCTCATTTTTGGGAGGAAGTACAACAACACTGCAGTATTTTACGACTTTTTGTCATCTCAAGCGTCGGAGAGGGAGAGAGCGCTGCGCGGCCATACTACAGCTCGACCATGCTGCATTCGAATATGTAGAGCACGCACAAAATAAGATCATCCCACTGGAACAACAACAACAGCACATTGGGAGGAAGGAAAACCATCATATGGGTGATCTTTTGTTTACTCACACACGGCTGAATGGATATGAAGGTCCGGAGATGATCTTTAGCCGGAGATGACGAAGAACTACCATTCGTTTAGCCGCACTCAAGCAAACACTCTCACAAGCGTGGCAGCGCTATGAAATTTTTACTATATGTAACAAATCGGATATCTGGATACGATTTTCATTTGGACGTTGTCGGGCAAACACACAGAAACGGAAAAACTAGCGGGAAATTTTAGTTCAACAAAAACAGTACAAACTTGAATTGAAAACCATAACGATTTAAATATATCAAACATAAAACAGAGAAGATAAACCTGTATGTGAATAGAAATTTAAATTAAAAAAAAAAAAAAGGATTCTTATTAAAGTGAAAATCTGCAATACAAAATTCGCAAGATAACCAGTGTGTTGAGTTAAACCAGTGTTTCAATCCAAACCAAAATGATACCCTCACCCTATTACATAAATTTATCTCAATTACCCGCAAATTCATCCTTAATATCTCGTTCCGATTACATGGAACCATCGCTCGGGTCAGTTTTACCACCAATGTTGTCAGCGGATAATAATACCACTTCGCCGTCGGTTTCACCCAGTCCATATCTGTATTCGAACATGCACCCATTGATGGCGATGCAAAGCAATATGTGGTCGTACCCCTGGCCATTTCTACAAAACTCTCATCGTCCGGAGAAACCGCCATTCTCATATATAGCCTTAATTGCAATGGCCATAAGCAGTGCGCCACAGCAGCGCTTGACGCTGAGTGGAATATATAAATTTATAATGGACAAGTAAGTATTTTATAGAAATTATAGGGGTTCATGTGGGAAACAGCGTAAATGAAGACATTCGATGGTTTGGCAGAAAAATTCCAGTGCTTAAAAGATGAAGGAGATGTACAGACTTGTTCAAAAAATGTGTCCATTGATTTGGTAATCGTATTTTTTAGGTTTTTAGTTTTGTTTGCAGTAAAATAATCCCATTCATGTCATAAATATTATATTGAAGAGCTTCTCACACTGACTGGGTTTATACGCATTTCATTTTTAAACTCATTGCTCTTAGTTAGACTCAGTTCGAAAAGCTTTGGCTAGACTTGCCGATTGGCAATCGAGGTGTTCGTCAACATATCGAAGTAATCGACTCTCAAAGAAAGATAAATTGCCATTATCGGCATTCGAACAATCGCGTGTAATAAAATAATGTCACCATCGGTTATAACAAACTTTCACAGGTATTTCTTAAATATTTTGAAAAATAATTATTTTTGGGTTTCCTTTGAGGTAATCAAAATTTCATTATTTGAGGAAACCTGTAAAACTACATTTATAGAACTTTGAGTTAAACGTTTGTATGCGATATACAAAATGAGTACTACAAAATTTGTTTTTGATTTTTCACTGGTTTCAACTTTTACAAAATTCAATCAGTTTTTTTATGTAGCTTTCGTTTTTTTTTTTTTTGTCTTTTGCTTGGCATCCCGTTAACAGTACAGGTTTGAAAAACTGGTATTTAAAAAAATACAGCTACCATCCTAAAGTTCAACGTCCCGATCAAAAACACTCTGCAACCATCCCGATCAAATACTCCAAAGACAGGAAAATTTTCAAAATAAATCGATTTTATATCAACTATAAAGGACCTTTTTTGCCCAACTATGGACTTAATCTGACTATGAGTATGAAATTTTCGTAGTTAAGCAACTTGGTCTATATTGTGTTCTAAGCATATATGCTGTGGGATGGATATGCATAATTCATCATGGCCTACTATGACGCTTAAGAAAAGATATATTTTGTGGCGTCTTGGTTGAGTTGTTTCACTTACTACAAACTGAAAACCAAATTATTTCATATTTCGGCCTATCATAGGGAGTTCAAAAATAGTTCTAGGGAACAATATCTTAATTTTTCGTTGAACAAATTGTTGTTAACCCGAACATGAAGATGTTGAAAATATTTCCTAATTACCTTTAACTGCTTTATATTGGTAAGGTTATCAGTTTAGTGGTTTCAAAACCGCCGGTCTGGCAAGGCTGTCAGGGGTTAAATACCTCTCATCTAAAGTGTTACTTATTTAGTGAAAGGTTTCGAATATGGATTGTTTAACAATCGAGGAAAACGTAAAAATAGTTAAAACTTACTACAAAAGTGGTTATTCGAACGTGAACAGTTTTCGCACATTACATGCTGATTATGGTCGTCATAATCGACCTACTGTGCAAGGAATTGGCAAGATTATAAATAAATTTGAAGAGACTTGAAGATGTGGTCAGGCCTGTGCATAATCGCAATGTACGCACTGCCGAAAATATCGCTTAGTGAAAATGTGGCGGATAATCAGAATTTGGCGACTCCACGGCGTTCTCAGCAATTGGGTCTGTCTTACAGCTCATTATGGCGTATTTCGCATTTGGATTTGCTCCTCCACCATTATAGAGTCTAACTCACGCAACAATTAAAGCCGGCTGGCCATTCACAACGCCATAGATATGCTGATTGGGTGCTACAGTAATAGGCTTTCAATGGTGATTTTTCGAACAAAATTTTCTTCAGCGATGAAGTTTATTTCTCACTCGGCGGTTACGTCAACAAATAAAATTGTCACATATGGGGCTCGAAGAACCCAGAAGTGATTGTGGAGAAGCCATTGCATCTAGAAAAAGGGACTATTTGGTGTGCCTTATGATTTGGAGGTATTTTTTTCGAAAATGACGATGCAGGATTCGTTACCGTCAATTCAGAGTGCTATGACCGTTTGATAACCGATTTTTATTGGCCTACAATTGAAGATTATGAACTGAACGATATATGAATTCCACAAGACGGTACCACGTGCCACACAACACGACCGATTGCTGGTTTTATTGCATGAGAAGCTTCCAGAAAGCGCAATTTCACGTTTTGACGTCGTCAATTATCCGCCAAAATCATGCGATTTGACGCCGTAAGATTTTTTGTGGGGCTATGTCATAGACCGTGTTTATGCGGATAATCCCCAAACATTGGAGCATTTGGAAACCAACATTTGTCAAGTTATCGTCGAGATACCGCCCGAAAGGGGTCGAAAACTACCTCAAAAGCGCCCACCGTTGCAACCAATCCAAAGGCAATCATTTAATTATTGATATTGCAAGATCCAAGCACTATAATGAAATAAAAGTTTCATCGAAATCATAGCTTTGTGCATGTTTTATTTATCTTTACTTTTGAAACCGAAAAATAGATAACCCTATATTACTGGCCTATTTTAACCAGCTCTAGATATTGTGCCAGATTACGTCGACTGATTTTATAATTAGACTGTTTGTTTTGACACGGCAAAATATTTGCTATAATAAAAGAGCTTTTTTGAAAACAGATCTGAATAAACTTGCGAGTAGTTCATCACAAACTGACCAAAAATGTTGTTTTCTTGCTGTTCGGGATACACAATATCAAGGAAACAATTATTATCCCAAAGCGTTAAAAAGCACTTTCCGATTAAGCACGACTATGTGCTTAATCGACATTAAATGTTTTTCCTCGTCGCAACAAACATTTCTGGTAAGAATTCGGTAATTACAAACGAGTTTGTTTGTTTGTTAAGAGTGGAGTTAACATTGTTTATATGTTTTTAGATCCCATTTTCAAATTCTGCAATTTATTACATATATTATCCTTTGAGTAGTGAAAAAGAAAAAATTTTAAATATAAAATGAAAATCTAAATCCACGGCTTATATCGAAAACCCCTGCCGAACATTTGGCCAAAAAAGTCGTTCATATCTCAATATAAATTTTGGTCAACAAAAATTGTTGTTTATTGTTATCTATTGTTTGTTTATATTCAAATGAAAAATCCCCAACTGCATTTGCGGACGGTGTTGCTGACGCACTGCTTTAGAAAATCTCCAAAATGATTCCAGAGAATCCTCATTTCCAAAAAGAAAAATCTTCTTTCTATTTTGCTTTAGTAAATGCTCATTTTTTAATATTCAAATGTACA
>JAHXMU010000742.1:1551370-1652304 GCA_019455685.1 Philornis downsi
AGGCCAATTAATTGGCATTATTATTCGAGGTGCACAAATAAATGTTCACATTTTTAATATGCATATGCGGGCATGAGTGCAGCGACTCCCCAGACCGATTTTGCAAAATCTTACTCAATATTATTGCACAATTAAAAAAGCTTATATATAACTTTCCGAATAAAAAGTCTGGAGAAAGCAATAATATTAGCTAAATCGATCAATTTTCAATTTCAGACCAGCTTGATAACTTTTAATGTATACAAGATATGACTGCATTTAAAGCAATTCAATAAAAGAAAGGATTGTTTAAGTCTGTCATTTGCAAGAGAACTATACCCGTATAAATGTGCCTCCTAGGCTATCATTAGTGCAACGTCTCAATTAGCCACAAACATACAACTTTCTGACGTTATTATCATATTTAATAAATTTCTAATCGGAGCAAAGCCAAATCTGTTGCCAGAACTATAAATTTCTATAAGTATATGGAAAATATCGAATAGGGGGGTAATAAATTTTGCTATAAAATTGATTTTGATTGCTGAACATCTGATGAACTATTTGGTTCCGACAACCGATTTTTCTATTATTTCCGCCTCGATAACATTATTTCGCTTCCGACGACCGAATGTAGTATTGAGTCGGTTGTCGCATTCGATTTATTTTTAAATTTCTCGTATTTGGTTGTGGATATGGCCAATTCAGCTGCCACAATTATATATATTTCCGTACGTTTGTGCAAATATATAGAATTATATTTTTCAAATTTTCCAGTAGATTACAAAACTACTGGTCAATTTAGTTGAGAATCGCCGGTATCAGTTTAAAATATTGACCAGCGTAAGTCTTAAAAAGATTTATTGATTGATTTTCAATAACTTTCGTGGCAGTCTGTCCAACCATACGGACACTGCGATATCAGCTTAAATCTCATGAAATATATTTGAATCTTTAGAAACTGCTTATAAATGTCACATTTTTACCCTGATGATGTTCGATTTATCTCAGTAAGATAATAATAATAATTAATAATTAATTAATAATAATAATTAAACACTGGACACACTGGTATCTAATCGTACATTATACAAAGATTGCGTTCGATACTGACTTTTGACTAATTGGAATTTAAGGGCAAATAATCTCTAAGAAGTGCAATTACATTGAAAAGGATATCATCTGCAGAAATTATATCGTATTAAAGGAATCAATGCCAAGTCTATTTAAGGTCAAGTAGTTACCATACAGTCATCTGCCATCACAAACTACGCGTGAATTGAGCGACATCTGTCGTTACCTGTTACGAACTGCTGAGAATGTGTCAAAGTCGCCACACTATGCATACAATGAAGGTTTCTGTCCATATTTAACAGCATTGCCAACGTTAAGTTGATGATTTGATATGAAAGCAGATATCTGTCTTTCTTGGAAATTTAGCAAGGATTAGAACTAAAAATTTCTTTAGTTATGGAACCGGTGACATCAAATTTGTACCAAAAACCAGTTTCTATTATTTATGGAAGGCTAATATGTTGACTAATGCACAAATTTGTACTCTTTTTTTAACCATTGTAAAAGACACAAAACTTGTTGATCTAAAGGTGTTAACATTTTCAAAAACACATTTCACCAGATATGAAGAAGAATAAAAAATGTTGAGTTTAACCCCAAGCCCGTTCACGTGAAAAATGTTTTTAACTTCTGCATAAATTAGGCGATATTTTTCAGCTAGAAAATATTTGGTACATATACTTTTTGTCGTTTGTTTTCACCGTGAACTTTGCTTGGAAAGCTATTTTTTACTCTAAATACTACGTAAATTTAGAGCCAAATCAGCAGTAAGGCGACAGCATCAAGTCAATAATATTGAAAAAAGCATTTTCATGTAAACTAACTTAGTAATAAGCATCGCTTAATATTGTAGTAGAGGAAGCGTTGATTTCACTAAAAAGGTCGATTTGTATAGAGGTTTCCAGAAAAGGCCTGGCAATGTTTTAACTTATTGCAGCCTTTCAATTAGATATTGCGGAGCTAATGCCTGGGTCTTTGTGTGGGTAGTACCAGAAGTTTTGAAACAATATTGCCAATCAGGCATCGAATACGATTTGACACTTTGCACAACATACAAATTTTCTAAAAATTCATAAAGGTTAGCAGGACTTATTGTGGGTCACAATTGTATATTTTGTATTTACATAAGAAGTTACTGCGATGACTAGAAAATACTGTGAATGCATGAAGTTAGTCGTGCTTTGGTGTGCTCTTGATTTTTTACTATCCGAAAAAATGGATCAAAGAAACTGTATTAAGTTTTGTGTAAAAAATGGAATTAAATGTGCAAGGACATTTATAATGTTGACTGTGGCGTTCGGCGAGTCTACTATGAGCAGAACACAAGTTCCATTGTGGTATAACCGGTTTAAGGAAGGCCGAGAAGATGTCAATGACGATGCTCGTCCTGGTCGCCCGAGCACGTCAAGTTCGATCAAATGTAAAGGTTTTGCTCACTCATTTCTTCGATTGTAATGGCGTGGTGCATCATGAATTCTTGCCACAAGGTCGTACGGTCAATAAGGAATACTACCTTGAAGTTATGCGTCATTTGCGCGAAGCAATTCGTCAGAAACGCACAGAATTGTGGAAAAACCAAACATGGATTTTGCACCATGATAACGATTCTTGTGCGCGAGTTTTTGTCCAAAAACAAAACCGCAATCATGCCTCAACCACCGTATTCACCGGACTTTCCCTCGTTGACTTTTTCCTCTTCCCAAAACTGAAGACACCGATGAAAGGAAAGCGTTTTGCTACGATTGAGGAGATAAAAGAAAAAGCGAAACTGGAGCTGTTGGCGATACCAAAAAACGCGTTTTAGAAGTGTTTCGAGGATTAGAAGAAACGCTGGCACAATTGTATTATATCTGAGGGGGACTACTTTAAAGTAAATAAAATGAAAATTGATGAATAAATATTTTTTGAAAAAAAAAAATTGAAAATAACGGTTATTTTTTGATCCCAGCTCGTACATGGAAGCAGTAAAAAAAATTGTATTTGCGAGACATTAACACGGGTGCCAACACTTACCACAACAATGTCTGTGAAAATTTATGTTTGCATCTGATAAAATTTCACCTTGCCATTTGGAACAACAAAATTTATTTCACTATACAAATTTGTATTCACCTAATTTTACCACTGAATAGAATATTCGATTTAAAACACAGCCTTATAAGCAAAAATCGAATAAAATGTTGTATTTTTTCTAATGTAGCTCAATTTTATACCTAATTGTCGGTCAGGTTTTGATATTTTTAACCAAAAAACTGATAGCGCAGAAGAGGAGAAGAAATTTCTGCAACGAGCACAAGTCCATGTTTAGTTAACTTCGTTATAAAATATCATATTATACATATATATCATATTAAAGTAGTTAAATATGTCTAATTAGCTTTGTCATTTCATATTTCTGCCGAGCTGTACCCTTTTCCAGTGTATATTGCATGATTTTTTGGAATGACGAAAAAGCTACAATATTGTCGAATATTATAATGAAGAATTCAGACTAATTTACGTTTTATTGAGCAAAGATCGTGTTATGCCTCCTTTCCAATATGAACAAGATTGTGTAGATCAAAACCAATGTGGTGATCAAAACTGTTATGATTAAAACCGTCAAACCCAAGCGCGGTTTTAAGATGCTATGACCTCGTTTTTATTTTGATAATAATTTGGTTTGTTTGGCTCCTTCAACAATTTATTATAAAGTAAAATTTATTTGAAATAAACACAGAATCTACTAATAACTCAATCAGTTATCTAATTTTTTATTGATGATGATAAATAATGAGAATAAATTTTATACACAATATATCTATAGATAAATATTTATCGATATCCAAATAAAAACCCTCTCTATTTGCCGAAGTAAATTACAATATTTGATTTACATAAAACGGTTTTTTTCTTTGCTCTCTGGGAGCCAATATTTTTCTAGATAGGAACTTTTAAATTAAACTGCCCAATTTTCCCACTGATCTGCGTTTTTGTCTATGTATCCATTTTATATCACTTACTATGATTATTAATTTTTTTATAGATCTTTTTAAAACATTACATTTGTACCTTTTGCCACTAAAAACGTGGGAAAGAGCTTCGTAAAATTAAAAACAATTCCAGATTTTGTTTTCGACCCTACTAACATGTTAAGAGCATTATTTTTGTAGGTCATTTCAAATCTGTAACTGGCGCTTTCAGATCACATTGTGGGCATTGCTTTAAAAAATTATTTAAAAGATTCAGAAAAACTACAGACAACGATTTTTTCCCTTCGATTACTTTTCTAAATGTTCAAAGTATTCGTTTTAAAATGTTGTTTTGCTTTCTCTAAACAAAGGCGCCCCCTTTACAAATAAATATTACATTTTACAAATAAATATTACAAATAAAGTATTGAAAGATTCTACAAACAATTCTTTTACTACTTCTTTCACTGATGACTTTGAAATTTATCAGCCCATTCTTAAATAGGAATAGCGCATAGAAAGAAATAATGTTCCGCCTTCCCTACCCAAAAAGATGTGCAAAGCGCAATTAGCGATAGAATTAAAACTGTGGTAACGTCACACTTGATTACGCTTATTCATTTCTGTGTTTATATGTATCCAAGCTATGTACTCACCCAAATATTCGCCGAAGTTGGTTAGATGACCTGGTTATATTCACGACATTCGTTTCTCACTTATCCCATCCACCCAATAACGCTTTCGAAAATTATTTTGTTTTGTGTGAAACCTTCAAACGAAAGTGAAATCCTACTCATACTTTAAATATAGTAGCCGTGAAACATTCTAATAAGGGCTGCATGTGGGCAGAAACAATTCAGTTTGTAAATGCTAAATGCTCATATCTGTGGATCACAGGGATCTGTTTGTAAAATTTTGTTCGATGTCTCATAGACATCCAAGAACGTTAAATGTTGTGTATTAAATTGAAAAAAAAAAATGTTAGATTGAAAGGGAAATTATGCAGATACAAAAAGGAGGTTAATATTTAAAGTATCATATCGCCCATTCACTCCAGAATCTATCCGACTCAGAACTTTATGTTTGGTTTCGCCCCTTAGAAATTAAAGAACCTAAGCCAAACTTTTCTTTCGTATCATTTCATGTTGAAGGAACCACAAGCATATAAGAAAACTAGTGCACAATCAGGTGGATGGTATAAATGCGGCATGGACTGACTGCAAAAACACTAAACACCAACACATTTCATTAATTTGCAAACAAGCACAAATTTGCCTATGAGCAACGAGCTTTTTCTTATACAACAAGCACACGCACATGACTGCCTTTTTGCTCATTTCTTACATTTCCGTAAAAAAACGAACTATTTCCTTTTTACGCGAACACATTCACATGATTTCCACTTGCCACAACGCGCTGTACAAACGAACCGAACTCTTATTCAGATATATCAATGAAAATTAGATTCATATTAGAAAATAAATTTCGCACGCACTGAACATGAAACCGACCGGAAGAAAACTAACGCTCCATCTTCGCGCAAATTTCTGAAGATCAAAACAAAACTGACGTTTGTCAGGGATGGTATAGCTAAAATTGCCAATGTATTGGTAAAATGGGAAAAGGTGCAGTATCAGGGATGATAAAAATGTAGATGTACGAAAAGAGGATTGCACAGTTTATTCTAACCTATTTGTGTACAATAGGTGTACAATTTGGTCAAATTTTCATTTTAAGGGGCATCTAGACACATCAAACGGTTGGACAAACACGGCATATGTATTGGTAAAATACATTTTGCGTTGCATACAGACATGTCAAACATAAAACTTCAAACATTCATTTTTATAGTTACGTTGAAGTGTAAACACGTGCAGATTCTTATCGGCTACTTCTTTTTTTTATTTTTTTTTTTTATTAGTGTAGCAGGAATTCATTCTTTGGTACAGATATCTATTTTTGAATATGACTTTGCCTCAAAACAATAATATTAATATTTAGAAGATCATATGTATACTTGATTTAGTACTAAAACGAAATTGTAACATAGGAAAGCTACAATTAAAACCTATGTATTGAGAAGTTTGGCTACTTCTTATTTTTTGTTTTGTATTCATTTTTCATATTTCTGTTGCTGTACTCCTTACTTTTCACGTTCCACAATGCCGGTAGAGAACGGTACACTTCAATAAATTCTAAAATGAAAGTTTTATCTTCCATTTTACCGCGCTGAAATGCCGATGTTCGCACGTTGCTGTCCACTTTAAAAATGAGCCATGTTTGATCAAACAGTCAAATGCAATACAGACACATCAACGTTGACGCCTCGTTGGAAGAAATATCAAAACTTTTTGATGTTGCTTCAAACATGACACAGATGTATACATGTGACGTTTCTCACTCACACACTCTCAATGTTTGTCAAACCGTTGACGTGTCTGTATGCCCCTTTAAACATTTTGCCAATCTGTGGATGGCTTCGTCTCCAGAAGTGTCATTGAAAACGAATTGAACTAATATTTTGTTTCGCCGCCAACTGGTTACACAATGGATTTTTTCTCTTATTATATAAATCCAGTGACATAAATATGTGTTTCAGCGTGTTTTTAAATTCATAGTTTTTCAATGCTGATTAGTTATTAGATATTAAGCATAATTGCAAACTTTATGAAGAGATATGATAATAACCAAGGATAAATTTTCTTCATAAAAGAAATTTTATGTATAATTTCATTTTTATGTAGTATTTTTTGTAAATAAAACATAATGGAGGTCATTTTTGGCGAGTAGCAGAAAGCGAAATATGTTAAAAATCTGAATGTTTGGAACACCCTCTGTTGTCCTCACAATGGTAAATCGTTTCAAATTTTTGGTCAATCTATTCTAAACACTTAAAATTGTTGCCAGTCAATAATGTGGATACCGAACAAACTGGAAAGCTGGTCGTTTAGCTAGATATCGATAGTGGGAAGTTTAAACTTAAGAAACAGCGGTTATTTCTTCCTTATAATACAATTCTTAAATAGCATATTTAAAAAGTGATAAGAATAGCATTAGTTCAAGAAAAGCCAATTCCATCTTCATATAATTTGTGATAAGTTGAACAATTACACTATGTGATTCAGATTAGCGCAATTCATGACTGCAATCCTTTAAGGATAACGTAGCAATTTTTAAAAAATTTCTGGTAATATTCGATTTCAAAATCATTTTAATAAATAATTGCTAACAGAGTTTTTAAAACTCGATACCGAATAAGTAGATAAAAATTATATTGCACTAAATAATAGCAAATTAATTATCAATTTTTTTGGACCAATGCATCAATTTTTCTGATTTCGTCGACTTTCCTAATTTCAGCGTAATATCCGTATAAAATTACACAATTTCCCATACATTTTGACAGCACGGAAGTCCAAAAATATTTGTTTATTCTTTGGGAATTATATGAATTTCTCACTATTCCATATCTACGAATGCAACAAAACCAAGTCTCAAAGTCTTTTTTGATTAATTTACGTGCCACACTGCACTAAAAAGTGGTCCAAATATGAAAAAAGCAGGAATACAATATATGGCGATTTTTAAATAGGGGTTAATGCCATGAAGATTTGACTGAAAATTGTTATGGATGAGCTTCGTCAAACAAATAAGCAAATAATAACGGCATGTTTCCTGTGATCATGTACAATAGTGATTACATTTTGTAATTGCATTTTTGCCATCTCTGCCAACAGATTGTGCACCCTGATGCATACTTTTAACGATATTTAAATTGAATTTATCTCATTTTGTACTGGCCACATAAATGTGTTGAAGTGTAATTGTTTATTTATTAACATTAACAATATCTATTAAACAATACTTGGTGTTATTTAAATGCCACGATAAAATAAATAACTTGCAAGTAAGTGAAAATGCGAATGTAATTGATTGATAATTGGTATCTAAAGCTTTATTTGGAAACATTTCCATACAAAACTCCTCGCAATATTGCATTCCTATATCTTTTGCCGACATAATTTGGTGTACAAAAAGTACATAGGGCAAAAATGAAATCGAAAATAAATATCTAGTCGGCTCCCATTTACATGTATGTAGGTGGGTGGAAGATTGGGGACAACTGTGTAGACACCCAGGATTCTGTTTTCATGTGTATCTTATGCCTTTGCGAATTTTTGGTACAAAAAAAATTAAAACAGGCTGAATTACAGAAAAAAACCACTAATGCTTCATCTGAATGCATAACCAACTGAACGTGATCCTTTACAAATACCGCCGGTGGCAGCAAGATTTAGGAAATATGTCCCTATGGTTTAGCCAACCACAGTTTACGGTCCACACTAACGCAACTCCATAGCGTAAATTAATAGCAGTAGTTCCAAATGTGTGACGGACCGTGGCGCGACGGTTAGTACAAGCGACTATCGTTCGCTTGACCGCATACAGCTACCTGTCGTAATTTGAGCAGCGGTCACCTCTTTGTGTCTGACACTTGGAATAGTCGAGTAATTGACAAGTCTTGTAAATGCTTCTCAAACTGTGACGTTCGGAATCGTCGCTAAAGTGTAGGTCCCGTTGAGTGCGTCTTAAATCTAACAGTCTAACAGAATGCGTATAAGCTCACTGAATGTGAAAATCTCTACCATATTCCATTTATCAGATGCAAGGGAATTTGTTTAGTTGCAACTGTGCACCGTTTTTTATTGCTGCCAGTGAAAGAATGGTAGGATAAATGAATACCATTTCAAACACCTCGCACAATTGGAATAAATTTGTCAACTGCACAGCCGCTTCCAAATTTGTTTCTATATTTAATTCAGGAATTATAGATCATTATCTCCCAGTATATTCTCTGAATAAAGTGCATAAAATGTGCAAAGCCTTTATTCTACATTCTATTTGTTTAATTTCATAATTTCACTTCTTGAAAATCTTGTACGAATCTTGTACGTTTTTTTGATGTATTTTCAATGAAAAACTTTAAAGGATTTGATGCGGCATCATTGCAACTTGCGCAATTGTGGAAAGAAATGTGTTTCTTAATTTTCTTAGAATTAACTTGACATTCATTCAGCTCAGTGCGCCCCACTTTTCTAAGGTTGTTATGTTTATATCCACGGTAATGGACATAATATATGTATACCTGATCCATATTTGTCCTACTCAGACCATTTTATACAATACTCGTACAGAATATTTGTAATCCACGTAATATGAAGCCAATATCAGCTCATCACACGATGTGGAATTCGTATATTCAGAAATGAATGCCAAGAGCCGTTTCTGTATAGCAAAATGTGTTTGAGAGTACGCTTGTCTGGAAATACACTTCTCCTATGCCGAAAATTGTGCAAGAAACCTAACTTTTCTTTCTTTAAAAAATGTTTGAACTAACAAAAACGTTGAATAGAATTTGTTTTTTTTTTCTCAAAAAAGTAAAATGAAAATATGAAATGGCCATTTCCGATATCCGCCAATTTCGATATTTCGGGTTAGAAACATGTATCAGAGTGCGGAATCGATATCACCTCAGTTGCTTTCGGTCTACTACAACGGTAATTGAAATAAATGTGAGTACAAATATTTTAAAGTCAAAAAATTACTTTTCTTTAAAAAAAAAATACAATTTTTTTTAAATGAAATCACTGGTGTAGGTGTTTGATATATTCGGAATGAAATTGGCTTTAAGTTCTTAAGCAAGTTTGATGCAGACAATATAAAACACGTATTTAAGTGCGTTCAGTACTTCCGTTATTTTAATTGAGCCAGTTCCTATTTGGGCTACCATCTAATAACCTTTTTTTGGTTTGCGATCGTTTTTTAGGATCTCCTATTCGAACTGGAAATTTCTTCCTTATTTTCATTTTCCATTTTCTTTAAATTTTCGTCTTAAAAAATCTACATATATTAATTATATGAGCATAAAATACAAAAGAAAAAAACTAAAACGATTAAAAAAAATAGAAAATGTTGAACTTTCGGGAGGTCTCTTAAGCCTCCCTACCGGCAAGAGACATTTTCATGCCAAATTTCAATCTCCTAGCTCGAGCGATTTATTTTCCAGAGCCTTCAATAGATGAACTGAAGGAAACAAATACACTTAGTGGGGTTCCAGATGATTATTTCCAGTTGTTATAGCCAGAATGACAAACAATCTTTTATGCCCTCCATTCTGTGGTGAACTGTATAAAAATTTGTCGTGCAACTGATTTCACGGGGATCTATGACGCTTTTCATACGGAATCTATGCAAATTTCAGGTTATTTGAGAAATATTTATATATTATTTCATAATATTTCATAAGGAGTTTTGGCCAAGTACGCCACAATTCTTTGCGCAACGACTTCTGACGTATTAAAAGCGTCAGATCACCTTCAGAGGACATTCCTCTAAAAAAAACTGTTTCGAATCGAAAATCTTGATCGAGTTAATGTATCATTGAAGTAAATGTCTGAATACCTGAAAGCTATTTCAACCTTTAATTTGACATCATGATAAATCTGTGATCCATACAGGAACATTAATTTATTTCTCAGTCAATTGGAAAAAGCTGTGCTTGCTATTTTGATTAAAGCGTTAGAGCTACGAAATTGCTAGATATCTCTGATGTTCTCCAGTTTATATACTCATTGTACTTCCGCAAAATCCAGACCCCATAGAAAACTACAAACTACTTTTTACATTGGAATGCAAATTTAATCACTATTGTCATTATTATCATGGTTTATCCCAAAGCGTATGTGCGATGCCTTACATTATTACTTCTTTATATGAAAAAGTGAAAATGCCACCCCCAAACTTGGTTTTCGCTTTTCGAACTATGGAAAGAAATAAAAAAAAAAAAAAGAATTCAAATCAGTATTATTTGAACGCCAGATTCTTTACTTTTTTACTTCACCATTGTTTGAAGTATTGTTTGAAAGTATCACGCGTACGTATGCAAAACCCTAAACAGAAGTAATAAATGAATCGAAATTGAAAATTAAAGCCATTATCGACATTAAACATCGACAATAGTATGAGCCAAAATTGAGATTAGTGCTTCGCAATGTATTAATAGTTAAAAAAAAAACGCAAGCAAAAAGAACAAAGTGAACTCACGTAATAAAAAGATCATTAACAATTTAACATAATTTTGTTTTACAAGAAAAACATTTTTGGATTATGACGTCTCGCAAGCAAAAAGATAATTTTTTTAAAATTTTTAAATTGTCTTTAACTGGTTGCTAGAGCACGTGAGATTTAGTATTTAAAAACTTTGAATATTATTCTGACATCTCTGAACTGGTAGATTTTAAGTAAAATTAAGGCGGCCGCGGGTGGGGAAACAATTGATTTAATACACAATTTCCACAAGTCACGCAATTTTTAAATTATCGAAATTCTCACAAAGTTTGAAATCTTGGCAACAGTCTCTTTGTAAGGTTAGAAGCTCAGACAAACTGATGTACCTAGAAGTTCGGAAATTGTTTTGTTAGAAAATCATTAATAGACCAGGATGGAGGGTAATGCCTGATAAAAATATACGTATGCTGTTGAAGATAATCTTTTCAGTGATTAAATTTAACAAAATTAATTTAAGTTCAGGATAGGCCCCAGGAAAACTTTTATTAAAATTAATGTGAAACTTTAGACGAATCCGAGAAAAAATATGCGTAAGAAACGTTTAACCCCCGCATTACTTCGTGCGCGGTAGCATTAATCATTCATGGTATTATAAACTCCTGCAGTCAGGCACTGACCCACTGCGTCGATCTCCTCCAGTTATTTTTTTAAATTTACTTTTTTAGATCACCACCAATCCCACTTTAGTATAAACAATATTATTATTATTTGTTTCTTGTGTCTGGTCTGTATTTAAAAAAAATTTTCTTCTAAAGCCTATATTTATTCCGATTTTTTGGCTTTTTTGACTTGAGGAGCCTTTTGGGAACGCAACACAGCGGAAGCACGACGCAAAGCAGCCTACAATGAGACAAAGAATAAAATAGAAAATTAGTTCACGCACAAAATGAAAAGGGAAAACATTTCTTCTAAATTAAGCATCAGTCTGGTATTTTCAGCAAAACCTTTCAGCGATCTTGGTTGGTAATAGCAATTAATAAAATAGATCATCAGGCTAAAGAAATGAACAAAATTCACAATTGCGCAGATGCCGACACTTACTTGGGTCAAGTCCTTGCGATATTTGTTGTCAGTCAAAAGATTTCTTAACTTCTTCAATGACCTTCTGGGACCAGCCTTCATTGTGACTTTGACGGTGCTCTTGGCGGGGCGTTGGGCATACTTGCCCTTCTTCATGACAACGGTGAAGCCCTTCTTGTCAGCAGCGGGGACAATGCCAAGGGTCTTCTTGTGCACGAGACCACTATAGCGGTAAGAACTGACATTGGTCAAGTTGTTGGCTTCCTGCAACACGGAAAACAAACCACAAATAAATAAATATATGTATAAAACTCATTTCACTCTGCCTAGGAAAAATCTATTCAATGCAGTTGCAATGTGACGCTCAGGGCTGAGAAGTGTTATCACGTGGTGAATCAACTATCATTGTGAATTTAGCATAACATCATAGACACCCACATTACATGACCACATTAAACAGTACTTTTCCCACTGGATTTTGGTTCACCATTTTCTTTGATACTTACAGTGCTGAATGGTTTCTTAATATCGCGCTTCTTCAACAAGCAAGAGTTGTTGTTGCGGATGATCAACCAGTTAAGGTGCGACGAAGAGGCCATCTCGAGTCTAGATTCGAAGAGAGAGCACAATAGGAAATTCCATTAGGTTCATGTTGACAATTTGAAAATGTTGGTCGAAATCAACACAATCGGTTAAATTTCATTTTGTCAGCATTGGGTGATGAATTATAGTCTTCAAGAACTCTTCTGCTAATTCGATCATCATTTAAAGAAATTTAACAAACTGCACCGTTCGCCGTCTTCGTACAAACATTTTATTGAAGTTAGCACGTGTAGAATTTTTCAATATTTACCATGATTTTATTGTTGATTTCACGCAGCATTTCAATATTTTTTTTAGTTTCTTTGTGTTATGCGAATTGTACAGAATTTTGTGTACCCTCAGCTATTGTGCAAAATTTTACACGTGTTAACTCAACAAATTCTCCGGAATAAATAAATTTCTCACCTTTTTACGGGGACTGCGATGACAGAAAAGAAACAGGAAACATCATGGCTGCGGCAATGTAGCTATTAAATGAAGTTGGCTGCAATTGTGTAGAAACTTCGAAACAAGTTTGTGGAAGTGTTCGGAGTAACCCAGTAAGCAAGGTTGCATTTTTCTATATTACATTCTGTTCATAAAATGTGTAAAAAACATTATATTGCTTTTTCGTGGCAAGATAGGCGATTTGAAACATATGCCAAAAAGCATTTTCCTTTAATAACGATTAAATTTAAGGGATTGTTATATAAAAATAAAATAATGACATTGGAAGTCCACACGAACAATATTTTTGTGGTCATTATAATTGTTCTTGCCTTTTGAACGAAACTTAGAAAATATTGAGATAACCTAGAAATTTAAACTACTGCATTATTATTCACATTGGGTTTTCAAATCCTTTAAGATGGTTCCACTGAGGTATTCAGGTTTTGTTTGACAGTTTGTTGTTTACAAAAAAAAAAAAAACTCATTTGCTCGAAATGTGAACTTCAGAGAATTGACTATATTAAAAGCAAAAATATCTTCTATTTTAGCTCATAATATTATATAATAATACATTGAATTATTTGCAACATTCCGAAATTCTATTATTACATTATTGTGGTTTTTTCTCATTCTTTTGCATACATCCATTTCGGCAATGTATGCGTTGCACATGTTTTCTGATTCATGTAGGTGTACATGTGTGAGCAGTAAGTGTGAAAAATGCAAGATTGGTAATGCCTTTCCAGTTTTCCATTATTTGCACAATTTTATGTAAAATATTTTTTTTTTTTTTTGAAAAATACGGACCGCAATTACCGCTTTTCCACATTTTCCTTAAAATCATTTGAAGTTCAAACAGGATCCGATTTACCAAATAAGAAAAGATGTTATTAAAATTTTCAGTAAGCGATTGACGACTTTTACACAAAAGTGAAGGAAATGTGTAATATGAACAATAATAGGCAATCGAAAAGATTTGGAAAACCCTGAGAATTCTACTTCAAATTGGAATACATTTTCAAATAATCAAGTATAAAGATCGTATGATAAAAATTAATTTTGTAGTTATAATTTTACATTCGTCGTTGTACAAGTAAGAACTTATTACAATTGTCATAATTGCTACAATAATATAATTAATAATGTTCAAATATTTTTGGTATGCATTCAGCTAAAAGAGCTTTATAGGAGGTTGACACATGACATAAAATTGAAAATTGTAGGTTTGCGAATATTGTTTTTGGTCGTTTCTTGGGAAATTTCTAATAAACCAATTGTAAATTATTATAAACAAGTCCCTTGCAATACAGTCACAATTTGGGACTACGCAGTCAAAATGACTGGAAAGGAACTCTACATTCAAAATATTTAACCCAATGTGAGACAATATGAAAAAAAAAAACATTTTATCGGAGCAGTTCTGACATGACAGTGGAATCTTAAACATGTACAATGTTACATTATGTTATTAAAGGAGCGTTTTTGATTTGCTTCAAAATATATTAATAGATCCACTGATTGGCCACCATTCTGGTATACAAAATTGCTCAAATGAAATTTGCCATAACTAGCACAAATTGATATTTTTTTCATTTGCGTGATGTATGTGTTTTTTTTTAACCGCAAGAGAGTCATAAGAGAACAGATTTTTGGCTTCAGAATTCGAATAAGGTTCCAAACTATATGGCTATATTTCTGGTGTTTAACAACAACACACATTTGACTATACAACAGTAATTGATGTATTGCCGTAATTTTCGTCATAAACAGAACAATTTAATTGGATGCAAATATATTAAAGCTATAAAAATGGTGTCATTATTGTTTCTTTTCATTATATAAACTAAAGTAGGCTTGGAATACTAAACTCTCATATTTTTACTCCACTAGTCCATTTTTTAAGAACTAAGCCAAATTTCTTCAAAGCGTAAATTAAAAAAAAATGAATATGAATGAATGAATAAATATGGAGTAGCTGTAAATTGCAATTAAAGTTATAATTCCGTATTTTAGCATGAAAAATATACATATTGAAAAATTCGAATAAGTGAAGTAGATCGTCATATTTTAAATCATATTTTTCTGGTATTAAGACATACAAACTTTTTTGTAACATTAGTATTGTAAAGTTGTATAATGCATTTGTTATTGAATTATGGAAAAGATACATTGTAATATTGTAATGTAATCAAATCGGTCTTAAGGCCTAAAATTACAATCTTGAATAAATAAATTAAATTAAATTAATTTAAAAACGGAATTTCGACATAAACGGAATTCAATATAGGCTGACTGGTTGTCGGACATATCACTTCCATGCCAAAGAAATATCGATTGCTAATTAATATTTTTGAACTTTTATGCGTTACGCAGAAACAATTATTTCGCTGGAAATGCTTTTATGAAATTGTCACAGTCAGAACTAACGCTTTTAGGCAATCGCAGAATAATTTCAAATTTTAATGTTATCCTTGAATCGATTTTT
Source organism: Philornis downsi (assembly GCA_019455685.1). NCBI lineage: Eukaryota > Metazoa > Arthropoda > Insecta > Diptera > Muscidae > Philornis > Philornis downsi. The sequence continues at coordinate 1,567,040 of JAHXMU010000742.1, forward strand.
TATATACATACCTTTTGAAACAGATCTGTTTACAATTTATTTGGCGTAAAATGTGTTTTAACATTTTTTTTTAAATAACGTAACAGAGTAATTTATTTGTAAGAGTAATTCATTTCGGAAGTGAAAATCAATCTGGTTGGGCAATCTTCATTACCATAGAAAAGAATCATAAGTTGCAATATCTTTAAAAATGATTTGTAGCAAACGTTCACATACCGGCGTCGAACATCTCCATCCTGTGGTTTTAATTTTCGAGCTCTGTAACACGTGGGCTTCTAATCCCTCATTTATAACCGACTTATCCATGTACTTTGGAATTTATATAGCTTCAAAGAAAAAAGGTAGAGGTGCGATATCGTATTATCTAGGCAGCCGATTCACTGGTGTGAATCATGAATTGAACTGTTCACGGAATTGTCCTCAATACAGGCAAACAGGGCTGTCGTTTTCTACAAACCTCATTCATGCTACAAAACAATCAAATAAAGCAATTAGTTAAGCCAGTACTGAGTGTCGTCTTTAGCATTCCCACTTAAGATTTAAAATGGATCACAAAATTTGGGAAGAAATTAAACCATTTATTGGTAGAAACTCAAACGCGATAATGTCTTATAATTGATAATGCTTTAAAAGATTCAAACCATTTGAATTGCATAACCTTTTTTTATAGAAAACCTTAAATAATAAATATATATCTTAACTAACTGTCAAATAAATATTGTTCCCAAATTAGTGAAAAAAATTTTTTTACTATTTTTTACTAATTTGGGAACAATATTTATTTGACAGCTAATTTGATGCTGAATAATCCTCTGTGTTTTTATTCAATTGAAAAATATTTGTATTTTTTTCTTAACATTGCACATTTAATATATAGAGTTATATTTTATGTCATTAAGTGATGCTTAATTGCTATTAAATAAACAATACTTAATAAATGTTGTTTATTTATCTACATGAAATTCACACGTAATAATTAATTATTACTTTTAAACGTTTATAATATAAATTAAATAATAATATTGTAAAAATTTTAACCGTACATCACCGTTTTGAAGGTTGTCGTTATATTTTATTTATTTTTTTTTTTTTTGTATGAAAATCGAACAATTTATATCTAATACATATTTGTTATTTTCATTTAAAAGGGTGGTTGCAAATAAAATGTACCGCATTTTTTAACACTATATTCTTTAGGAAACCGTGCAAGAAATGCAGTTCATTTTACTTGCAACTAAACATCTTTCCCTTAAACGATGTCGTTCCAAATCACTTTGCAATCAATTTTGATCGCTGTATAATCAAAACGGGACATCAGATTCAGCAGAATTAACGGAATTATTCAATTCATCGACAGATTTTTCTTTCTACGAGTGGTTTGTAGACTTTATAATAAATATAATTTATTGAGTTAATTACATACAAATGCATAATATATTTTTCTCCACTTTAAATTATTGTCATCGATAAATTTTTAAATTACAAAATTATTTACAAAAATAACGTATACATTATATATCTATGTAAAGTTGCCACAGGAATTTAGTCTTTTGTATTTTATAATTTCACAACATTGAAAGAAGCAATAAGTACAAAACGTTAACGTTAAGTAATTCCACCAACCACCCAAGTAAGCTCCATGCATTAAATAGTTTCCCACATCGAGTCCACTTATAAAATAGCAATTCGAAAAGGCAGCAGGTATAAATATTTGTGAACCCATAAAGGCATTAACACGTTGTAGACCAGACTCGCTTATGCCAATTTTAACAGTCATAAATTCGTTGTATGTCTTCGATGAAGTCACGGTCTTGAGAACCTTTTCCAATACCAAACAGCAGAAGTTAAGAGCACTCCATACGAAGACATACCAATAGTAGCCGTGCCAAAGGAAGACAAATGAAAATGTGGCAGCTGTGGATACAATTTTCCTTAAGGCCGACGAATCTTTGCGACACAGTTCTGAGTAGATGTGGGTAAATAGGAACTCGTAAAGTCCTTCATCGAAATACTTCCACATATCAGAATAATAGTGCACCAAGCCAATGCAACGAGGCTTACGGGGAGGCTTCAGGCCGTCATACTGAGCGAACGCTATTCCCAGACCATAGACAATAACGTAATGCATGAAAAAGAACTGACCCATGAAGTAGCCAACCGCATACAGACCAAACGAAGTGTCCAAGACTTTTACAGCCATTATGTCCAAAGCCATATAGTGGACATAGATGAAATGAACAGCAATCTCTAAGATCAACCACCAAAATCCCACTCTAAATATTTGCCACAAGAACGTTTTAATAGTACTCTCTGTTATTGGATGGCCTTCTTGCTGCAGTATCGGTTCTATATAACGGTGGTAGCCCATGAAAGGACCCAAAGAGAAGCAAGGGAAATACAATATGTATCCCAGAAAATGCATCAAGCCGTACTTGTTATGAATGTTCGCCTCTTCTCTTTCACAGGATTTGATGTATTGTAAACTAAAGCTACAGCCCCTCAGAACGGACCAGCACAGGGACACCATAACATGGTGGAATTCCATAGAACCCATTGAATCTTGCAAAGTTTTATTGGATTTCATAAAAATCATAATGACCATCCAACCCACGGATAACGACCATGTCAAAGATTTCGAACGTATGTGTGCTATGGAATAGTATGATACTATAAGGCATCCAAGCAGGGCCAGCGACATCAACTTCATGGTGAAACTAAGGATCACAATGCAAATTGCCGCATTTCCTATACTCCGCCACTTTGGCACATGTATTCTAATGGCGCTGCTGGCTACCAAGTGGAATAAATACCAGCTCCAATATTGTTTAATGTATTCAGTGAATGCGTACAATTCGTCATTGGTATCATCTTTGGGAGATTTTAGCATTGGCCAACCCTGTGGGAATTCATATTGGGCAATTTTGAGTATTTTATGTCGGGCCTTTATCAGAACCCATAGTTCGTACACGATATACACGATATAAACACCAAAATACAGGAACACCTCGGCTTTGTGCAGTTTCAATTTAATGTTTGCTTTCATTATTAGGGTGATGAATGATGAACACCGGCTGGTAAGGAATCTGCGAATATAAACAAATAATAAATGCTTCTTCTTCTCAGGCGTATTAACTGTGGAAGGGCTTCGTGTTAAAGGTTGCATTTCTTGGTACTGTCTGACTTAAAAATCAGGTATTGCATTCCCTCTGGCATCTGTTCACATTTTCACTGTTTCGATAGAATATTATGGATTACATTGGAGATTATGAAGAGGAGTACTCAGATTACATTATAGAAAAATGTAATTTGTAATTCATGCAAACTTTTTAAATCAAGGAGATTTGAAAATGGGTTTTTCAATTTTACAAATTTTCGTATACCCATTTTGGCGAATGAAAAACATCATACGAATATCAAGATTTTGTACGATATCAATATCTTGGATCGTTTGAAACACAGCCTCAAGTCTAGTATGCAACTCAAACGAAATGTAATTTTATCTTTGTTCACGCGGAGGACTATATTTAGAGAATTCCTATATATAGACTATATTGGAGAAAGTCTTTGTATTCTAAACAACTGAAACTCTTATCCCCAAATCAAACATTCTACTAAGTAGAAGTTACTAATTTCTAAACAGCAGCAAAAACTGTAACGCCAAATGAAATTTTCACAAAGACCTGAATATCGCTTAAATGAGAAGTGGTCAAAAATTTCAGCTTACGAAAATTTTGTAGATTAGAAAATACTATTTAGTTGCAACCCTGTCTGGTAAAACAAATTGCCATTTGAACATCCCAGTTATTAGAAAATAAACATCAACACGTGCCGGAGACTGTGGACGTCCTATGCTTTTTCTTTTAGAAAAGTGATTTGAAAATTACAAATATTCATTGTAAATAAGCGCGCGCAAACAGTAAAAATGGATATTGTGAAGGAGGTGTTAGAGAAACAGCAAAAGGAGTTGGCGAAATACAAACCCATAACTGTGGATAAGCATTTAGATTGTGAGTTGGATGTAGGTATGATGTTAATCACAGATCCCAACGACTTGGAGGAGAATGAATTAAAGTAGGTTTGCTCCCGCTTTAATTTGTGTGATTTGCAACTAATGAGCATGTGATATCTTGTAGAAAAGACAGGGAAAGTTACTTGCAAAGTTTGACTCGGGACAATACACAATTGCTTATAAACGCTATCTGGGAACTGCCCACAGAGAGAGTCGAAGAGTGCATAGTGGCTAAGCTGCCGGCACCCACTACAGTGTTGCCACGTCTGCGTAAAGTACCCGGACCTAAACCGTTAACAAAATGGGAGAAGTTCGCCAAAGAGAAAGGTATTGTCAAGAAGAAGAAGGACAAAAAGGTCTTCGACCAAGTTTTGGATGTAAGTGTGATTAAAACCAGCTCATTTGAACCATTTGAAATGAAGTTTGTATGCTCCTTCAAAGAAATGGGTGCCCACTTACGGCTACAGAAAAGCTGATGCCGAAAAACAAAAGGATTGGGTCCTTGAAGTCCCCAAGAATGCTGACCCTATGGAGGATATGTTCCAGAAGAAGATTGATTTGCGTAATGAAAAAGTGGCCAAGAATGAAATTCAACGCATGAAGAACATAGTGAGAGCCAGAAAGGAAGAAGTTCCACGCAGTGGATACCTGGGAGCTGAAGCAGCGACTTCAGGACAGTTATTAACAGCTGTGACAGTAGCCAAATCATCTACTGCGTCAGTAGGTAAATTCCAAGACAAATTGCCTAAAGAGAAAGAAGCCCGCGGTATTGGCGTAAAGGAATTGATTCCTGGTTCCAAACGCAAGGCCTCTCACATCAGCGATCAACCCGAGAAGGAGGCCAATTTAGATCTCATCAAGAGCGTGTTAAACAAGAAGCCGAAAATCGATGTCGAAAAGGCAATATCATTGCAGAAGCGGGATGAACGCATAGAGTAAGTTTGATTGATATATCGAAATTATGGTCAAATATCTACTCTGTTTCGTATTTTAAAATAGGCGCGAGGCTAATGAAGCATCCGGCCAGGTCAAAGGCAAGAAGGGTAAAAAGGGTAAAGGCAGTCGCAAAGCTGTGGGTAAGAAACCCAAGGGCGGTAGAGGTCAAAGGGCGCCTGGTAAAAAGGCGGCAATAGGCCGTAAGAGAAGATAAGTTGCGTCTTTTTTGTTCTCTACTTTTAGTTTTAATTAATAAAAAACCAAAATCAATTTACGTATGATTTACTGATTGCTGAAGTAAAATCTTCTCACTTTTAAAAGTATCTTAAGTTCACTCTTTCGCGATGACGTCGTAAGTACTCGTAGACAAAGGAACGGAATATAATATTAAAGTTGCGTATACTGGGCCAGTGTAAATTGGCGGGTGTATCGTTCGGCGTATGCCACTGCTGAGGAAAGGGTGTAGGTATCACATGTAAAATGGGAACATCTAAAAATGGATAAAGTTTTAATAATTGCCAACGAAACGCATTATTGTTACTTACTTTCTTGTAGAAATGGCCGATGATCATCATCTACCAATCCCTGAGCTTTTCGGTTCAAAAACATTAAGTTATTACCTTCCAATAGGCTCTGTTTCATTAAATCTCTTTCAATTTCGTAAAGGCTTTTGTGCAGACCATGGGTATTCGGATAAAAACTATAAAATTTCGGATTAGCAGCACCTATCAAATCTAGAAGAACCAAAACCTCCTGAAAGCCAAACAAAATGAATGATTCATTAACTCTGCTATTGCTTCTAAGCAAAAACACATACAATTCGGTCTATGTTTCTGATGTTTGTCTTTAGATTCGTATTTGAAAGCTTTCTGGCTAAATGTCTTGACCCATAAACGGAATCGTCATTGGTCCACTCATGAAAAGCTTCTTCGCCATCAAAGAATATGAGCTAGAAGAAGAGAAGTATTAAAACAAATGCGCACATAAACAAACATTTGCCAACACGATTATTATGCATAAAACGTACAGACCACATCACTTCCTCGACTGCATATAAATTATAAAAATACTTCTTATCTTACGTCATTGGATAACTACTTACCATTAAACCCAAATCTTTGCGATTTTTAAAGTTTCCCTCTAAATAAGGCTGCAATGTTTTGGCTGTGTTGAGGAGGATGGCACAGGGCACAGCAGAGTCGGTGGCACCCACGAAACCAGGATCATTTGCAAAATATTTACTGTCATAATGACAGGATAAGGCCAAGAAATCGCTAGCATCTGGGTTGATCATGCCCACTATGTTGGAGAATGTCACATTGCCAAAAATGGGGACTTTCTGAGAGAATGAATCAATTTCCGTCGTAAACCCTAACGATTTTAATTCACTGAAAATAATAATGTGTGCATGATATTAAGAAATTGTCTTATAACATGATATGATATGCAGAGCTTTGGGGTTCTGTATAACTTGTTAATTGCAATTGTTGTTACAAATTATTTATAATAATAATGCGAAGTTTTCCGACTCAATAGGATAATTAATTTGCTGTCATGATAAACATTGATTTAAAACTTTATAAAATAAAACTTTATTATCAATATATTTCAATTGAAACTGGTACACAATATTCATATTAACAATGTTTTGCTATGTACTTGGTTGTACCAAGAGACAATATAAATGGATCCGATTTCACACCTTATATTAAGCTTTGCTAAATTATAATATCGCTTAAGAGTGAAATTGTTTTACATAAAAATATGAAACTTGTTAATTTAGACAAATCTGCATTTTGCACCAGTTTCAGTTTAGAAACTGTGTTTCAATATAATATTTTACTGCGAGTATTTATTTAAATCAATTAAATTTGTACCGACATGTATGAAATCGTAAGCAGTGATGGTAATAGAAAATTTTAAAAATATACCAAATGTATGATTTCAGTTGTTTTTACTGCAAATAAATTGACTCATACTATCTTCTTTACCTGGCACACACTTTAACAGACTGAGAAGGGAAAACTTTAAAATTAATTTTAAACGGAGGGCGTAGCTTTCCTGCATTATTATGTACGAATAAATGACAATGAAATTATATCATGTTTTTAAGAGAATTTTATACACTTTGACGGAAAATGTATCTTTAAATCAACTTTTAAATAAATACCGTTTGAAATAAGTTTTCTTCCGCTTGAGTTTCAATTCATATCCACAAACAGATTAAACTGATTAATTGTTAAATTCTATTCGTTTCTTCGTCCATCCCAAAACTTTCGAAATTGTCTGAAATTTCCATTCTTATACCTTATGAGCCAATTTCAACAACATCGGCTTTCAGAATAGGCTTGGTATTCATTGAGAACACTTTGTTTATGGATCCTACTATAACTGTGTATGCACGTATAATCGATGCGTGTATACCCGCGTAAAATTAATCGGAACAGTTCCAGAAAAGTTAGAGCATTAATTATTTTGGATATTATATGTGTTGTGTATGGCGTGATTTTGAAATAGCTCGTTTAGCACATATAAATCTGATGAAGTTCTTGCCTGTGATGAATTGAACCAAATTAATTTAAAGACATGAAACATGTGTATTAAGTGTAAAATAATAGAGATATAAATGCTCATGTTAATCTAGCTTATTCATACATTTTTCTTTTATTTGGAAGTTCATTCTAGAGTTTTATGTCCAAAAGTTAAAAACAAGGCCAGCTGCAAATAAACTTGGTCTATTTAAAATTTATATTTGGGTACAGATATATGAAAGTAAACAAATTTGTTAAAACTAAACGGCAAAGAAAGAAAACACCTAGATTGCATGATTTTTTATAGGAATGTTTACTTTTGAAACAACAGAACAACAAAGTTATTGACTATAAAGACATCAAATTTCTTCCTTATATTATTTGAATTTCGTATTTTGGTTTATTATTTTCGTGCGTGCAGTAGCCAGTACTAAATATTTGGAGCGTTTTTACTGATTGTTTGTCATCTACACACATTTAGTCATCTTCAATAATATACACACACCGTTGTAAAGATGGATACGGAGTTCTTATTTTTTGAAATTTGCAACTTGTACACATCTTTATGCGAGTAGGTGGCCAAGACAGCCCATTCCTACAATATGGGAAATGAATTTCTTCTAATACCTGTTATCTGTTACCCTTGGGAGATAGGATGTTACCTTTGGATATTACGCATGGTGATGTTTAGAGAGTTTCTACGAGTACTCACTACCTACGAGAAGACAAACGTTCACAAGATAGTCGGCCCAGCGACAGCCTTATCACCTATAGGGAGGCTATGTCCCCAACCCATTACCTACATGTGTAGTGGGTTACTACGACCAATATAATTTGAATATGGCAGTCAGATTTCATTATATTTCGCTATATATGAGTGTTCTGCAAGCGGTCAACTTAGAAACACAGTGCTTTCATGAAAGAAAGGTGACATTAGACTCAGGCTTATGCATTATAATCGTTTTGTATTGAGGAGTAAAAAAAAACAAAACACGAAAATCTAATTCATCGATCAATTTGTCTAGTAGTGTATATATTCCCAGTAACGGAAATTGTAAAGATTCACTATATACATAAGCGTATGGAAGACCTTGTTTTGATTCCGCAAGACCATTCAAAGTCTTGTAGAAGGCGTTCTTTTCATGTTGTAGATATTTTACGCACTTGCCTTTTTCACTTCCAGAAGGCTATGGTGATTTCGAACATTAACTTTAAGTACCGCATGCAATACTACTACCCAGAAAATTCTTGGAGACATTTATTGGAAATTTTGCATTTATTCGAATTACGTTTTCTATCTCAAATAAGAATATTCTTGAAAATTAAATATTGTTGATTTGAAATTTGAATTCTGAGGAGACTAAAAAAACAACAAGCACCTTAGAATAGAAAAGAAATATGTTTGAAATCTCAAAACTATTTTTGATCTATTTCACTAATATTATCTCTGAATTCCAAAAACTTCCAAAATCAACATGATCTAATAGAACATATCAGTAACATTATTCATAAAATATAAAAACCAAAAGTGATTGACAATTTTGTTTGAATGCATATAAAAATATAGCTAATGGAATCTAAAAGCTTAAAAATGATTAATTAGTTAGCAATTTGTAAATATTTCAATGTTAAATTCGTAAAAAAAACATTTAGTTTGTCCCATTTTTTTAAACATTCAAAACCGTTTCTTAGAATCCATATCAAAACATCACACCTTTTGGGAATTTTGCAAATACTCTTGAAAATATTTTTGTTTATGAACTTCATTAAGTATAAATAACAATAATAATACGTCATGACTGCCAAAGTTGATGGCTTATGCGATAGTCGTCGTCGACAATATTGGTTCCCGTTTCTAAAACGAGTTTTTTTCTATTGTGACGTGTTGTATAGCTGTAGTTGTTAGTTAGTTACCTTGTAATAAAGTTTTTCACTTTTGTATGACCAGCTGAGCCAACTACACGAGGCTGCATTATATTTTCCAGAGTCTTATTGAAATGATTGTCATCGTCGGGCCATAATCTCTGCATAGAATACAATGGAGTAGAGTTAATGTCAAATAGGGATGGAAATCGGGTAAACTAATTCGTCACCACATTCAAATTCACACAAAGCAAATCCCACCAACCTGTTGCTGCGCTTGTAAATTGCCCGAATGTAAAAGGGAAAAACAGCTCGCCGCGAACAGCAACAAATGGAAGTGCGTTAACATTTTCTCGTATTGTTTCAAATTTGCGTTTCAAATTCAATTACTCTTTCAGTAATTTTAAACTGTTGGTACCAAAAAAAAAAAAAAACATCCGCGCCTTGTTGTTACCGCGTTGATAATTGGAACACGACAATTTAAGTGTTTCTTTTTTCATAAAAATAAATATGTTATGCAGAAACTGAACTGATTCAAACAAAAGACAAGCAAAAACACACAAAGCATCCGTAAGCAATTATTCGAGCAGTAAAGTCTGAAGTCTGCCGACCCAAAGCTTTTCAAGGGCTTTCTCACTAGCAACTCAATAGTATACTACCGCCAATTGATTGTTAGTGTATTGTAGAGTACTCACATATGCGGTGATTTCCAATTACGTCGTCCAACTCAAGCTTAATGAGATGGGGAGATGCGTTCTCTCAGTTAAAATGATATAACACAAATAGAGAGTGTTAAAAAGCTTTTTGTTAACAATATCTATATTACTTCACAGAATCTTTATTGGATATGATGGAAGGCGTCTGCAGTTCACAGTACCGCCAATATATAATAACAACTAAAAGTTATTTATAAACAATAACAGCTTCTTACCACTTTTTTATATATTCTTGTATAGCATTCTATTGTAAAGATTAAATCAATATGTTGACTTGTGATTGTTTGTTTGTCGCAAAGATTTTCTGAAATAGTGCAATTAGAGCACGATAGGAGGCGCACCAGTTGACCCAAAATATGGGATTAACATGTGAGATACAATCAAATCTATAACATAACGTATACGCTAAAGTAAACATTTGATGGAGCCAACGCAACATAAAAAGCTTCCAATTTAATAATTGCGGCAATATTTTCTCGATTATGTCTGATACTATGTTCTTAAAATATCAAGCCTTTTTTGACAAAGTATGTCTCATGGTCTTGAAGTCTAAAACTTCTAAAAACTTGACACAATGTAATATCTTACCAAATCGTAACCAAGTATTATAAATTTTCTATATCGATCCACTCGTTTTGATACCTTCCCTAAAAAATTGTCGATTTTACGGAATTCAATTTGTTCTCTGTAGTTCCTCATTCGTAGAGTATAGTAAGATCCATTCTTATCAATTATATACGGATAACTGTCATCCTTCTGATAGCTCGCACATATTCTCATAAAACCCATATATTCCTAGGTTTATATGCAGGGTGGCGCACCAATTGCACCACAATAAGGAATTCAGAAAACTTTTTTTAATCAATGTGTTTCATTTATTTTTTTATTGTATAGAAAATTCAATTTTAAAGGTATTTTATACAACTAATTGGTTTTAAAGATGGTAGAAAGTGAATGACCTTCATGCTCATTCGCGCATATGCGACATCTAATCAAAAAATTATTCATTGCGGAATCCCCTCAATTATTATTTTAATGGACTGCTTCAGTTCAGTTAAATTCCTTGGTTTCGTTTAGTACATCTCTTGCTTGACTTAACCCCATAAAAAAGTTTGATGCAGTCAGGTTAGGTGACCTTGGGGGCCAGCGCAAAGTGAATTTTCTGGATATTAATTTGTTTGGGAATTTTCGTTGGAGCTCCGCCATAACCGTTCTGGTTATGTGTGCAGTTGCTCCATCTGGCTCCAAATGCTGTGGAAACGGATACGTCTTCGGCGCAGTTCTGGTTAAAACAACACCATCAACTTAAAATAACGGCCTCTCTTCACAGTTGACAGTAGCACAGTTCGTGCGTCATCCTGTATTTCATAAAATTGCGCTATATTTAGTATAATTTAGCGCACATTAGGCGTTTAGTAAACTTAGTTCTGCGAATGAAAATTAACAGCTTTGAGACGCCACTTGGGGTACCCCACTTACGAATTGACCGATTTAACAACATTAGTGGTTCATCTATAATTTCCACGCGGAGGACTTCAGAAAGATATAATTTTGTTCTGCTGCAGTTCAAAATTGTTGTTGATTTGAGCCTAGCGATTTACTTCGATTCTTCTAGCAACTTCCACACTTCTGCATCAACGTGAAAGGAAGGAAGTTGGGTTATTTTTCATACACAACAGTCATAACATAACGGCCACAAACTTTTTAATAAATACATTGGGTTACATGTTTTCAAGAAAAAAAGCTTACCCTGTAAAAAAGTGTATTTAAAAAATTGGGCAAATTGTTATGAACAATGAAAATTTGTAATATTTAGGAATATTAAAATAAATATTAAAAGAATTTAATACTGGGGTTTATGGAATATTTCAAACTAGAAATATGTGCTTGGAAACATTGTAGTGGAAATATTAACAAATTTATTATTACTACTATTATTTGAAAAAATTATGGGATAATGTAATGTAGCGTAAATTGGAATTGACTCAAAACGAATTTGTTTCCTCAAAATATAATTTTTGTAATATACGAGTTATCCATTTTAATGGTTTCAAAACCGCCGGTCTGGCAAGGCTGTCAATTATTAAATACCTGTGATCTGAAGTGTTATTTATTTATTGAATGGTGAGCCTATTCGTTTAACAACCGCATAAATAGTTAATACTTACTACAAAAGTGGTGATTCATACGTGGGAACTTTTCGTGCGTTATGGGGAGATTATTAACACTGTGCAATGAGTTGGCGAGGTTATAAAGACATTTGAAGAGATATGGAAGCGTAACAGATATGGTAAAGCCAGTGCATAATCGCGATGTATGCACTGCCGAAAATTTCGGCAGTCCGAATTTCAATTCAGAGCGCTATGATTGTATGATAACCGACTTTCTTGACCTGCAATTCAAGATTAGGAATTGGACGATATGTAGTTTCAACAAGATAGTGCTACGAGCCACACAACACGACCGATTTTGGCTTTGTTGCATGGGAAATTTTCAGAAAGCATAATTTCACGTTTTGGCGACGTCAACTGACCACTAAGATCATGCGATTTGGCGTCGTTAGACTTTTTTTATGGGGTTATGTCAAAGACCGTGTTTATGCGGATAATTCTCAAACGTTGGAGCATTTGATAACCAACATTCGTCAAGTTCGCCGAGATACCGCCTAAAATATGAGAAAAAGTGGTCGAAAATTACCTCAACAGGATCCACTGCTGTAACCAATCCAGAGGCGATCATTTCTCGTAAATGACATTGTAATTCGTACATAATAGGGAGGTCCAAACATTATAATTAAATAAAAGTTTCATTGAAATCATATGCTTGCATGTGTTTTATTTAACATTATTTGAGAAACGAAAAAACGGATAACCCGCTATTAAATTATGAAATTTCTCGTCTCCTCTAAATGTCAGCTGTAATACGAAAATATCAGTTTTTAGTTATATCAGTTTCTTCATCTCAAAATGTATATGGTCGCTATGATATAGTAGTGGTTATTTTCAATTGAACAATTTGTACGATTCCATTATAATTTGTAATTATAAAGAAGAAATCTATAATTCATAAAAATATTGATATCTCTAGCATTTAGAACGGAAATTTTCAAACAAAATGACAAAAATGTATACATAATGTATATATCAAAACATTAATCTGACTGTAAATTTTGGAGCGAGTGGTTTAGGCTAATTCAAATGTCAAACTGTCGCTTATTTAGAAATCAGTGGTCATAGTCGGAAATTTTCTGAGAATTACCTGAAAATTTACGATTTTTACTCTGCTATACTCTGTTGCAATTGAAAGCTATAACACTGTAAATAATCTTTTGATATCCAGAAATGTTTTTAGAAAATTCAAAGAACTTTTAGTATTTCTTTTCAAAAAGTATCTGAGCAATTTCCTATGAAGCGTTCCAGAAATTGCAAATAGGCTAGATAGTTCAGAATTGTTATAGAAATCTTTAACAATATCGAATTTCTACAACAAACTCTATTGAGTAATTTGCCTTCGAGAGATTTGATGACTATAATTTTGTTGACAGCACTAATCGTTAAAAACACTAGCGCCTAAAAATGCGCAGAAAATCATAATTATTAATTTTACGCGTTTTTCTGTTGTTTTGTTTTTCTGAGAAAAGGCATTTTTGTCATGTTCTGCGAAGATGCCGACCTTACATCTACGACAAAATTGTCAAATAAATGCAATATTTAATTCAATTTATAGCTTTTTAGCGAATTTGGGCATAATAACCTTTTTAAAATATATGAAGTGGGGGTCGTAAATAATTGTTATTTTTTAATTTTTAAAAAAGTTATATAACTACAACGAATTTTAAATTCAGAAAACCCCAATAAACCCGACTTTGCCCCTACTTAAGTTGTTTTTCTTTATGACCATAGATATATTCTTCAGTGTTGGTTTACTGGGGCATGTATCGATTATTATTTATTAACAGCATGTTTCCATAAAACGAATTTGTTCGTCAAGCAACCGAACAAAGAAGAGCTTTACTTTTATGAAATAGAGTTACCATAAAATTAATTTTCTGTTGTGTAAACCAATACGACGAAATGTAGAAAAAATATGTTGTAGTAACGTTGCTTTTAAAAACTTTAATTTTTAATGAAAACTTCCACACTTTTTATAAAAACAATGCTTTAGCAGGTTGTATGTTTTATTTATTACTCGCAGAGTAATGATCGTTTTTTTCCCCCCTAAAGTTTTATTTTTTGAGTTTAATTTCGTTTTGCTTAAAACATGATAACCTGCGTTTTATAATTTTGCTTATTTAACTGAACTTATTCGAATATTTTCCACTTATATCGCAAAATTAGGGATGTGTGATTAATCGGTTAATTAACCAAAGTGATTAATCCATATTTCGGTTTATCGGCCAATCAATTAACGAAAGCTCTGATTATTCAGAGATATGATTGATCAGACAATTTAAATGTTGGTTAACTAAAATTGAACAATTTATTCAAAATGTGAATATGTTGTATACGGGAACAATAATAAAGTAATGTACAAGAAATAAATTTTAAATGTGCCAAAAAAGTTATAGTGGGTCATTTTGGACGGCAGACAATACAGCAAATGAATTATGAAGTATTCAGTTATTCAAATTTTAATTGATCGAATCAATTAATTGTTGATATGATTAATCCAAATGTATGATTGATTATTAAATTCATCGAACATTCCTATGGAAAATATCTTAACATTTATGGGAACCTTCGCGGCAGAAATTATGGCAAATAACCTTTAATATTATAAAGTTGTATTATTCATATGCGGTAAGGTAAGACAAGGGTATATTGCTATAGTGCTCATGATTATAATTCCTAAAATAAAAGAAACGGCCCAATTAATGCCGACAGTTCATGGATCAGTCATTATTCAGCAATAACTTTATGTCGAAGTGATTTTGTAAGCGCTATATTTGATGCAAATATAATACCATTTCAAAGGGCACTGCTACACGTTCAATATATATTGTGATATTTGGATCGCGATCCATTTTAATGGATTGATGGATCACGAGCGTATGCTACATGTTCAATATTTATCGCGTCAGTATTTACGTTTTTTTGTGCAGTGCAGATCGATTATTAAAAAAATGTCGCGGGAAAACCAAAAAAAATCCTGTTTAGCTATTTTGCTTGTTTAATAATAATAAAATTTTTTACATTTTATTTGTTAAATTTTTTACACTGCGTCTTTTATTTTACGTTTTATTTCACTTCTTATTAACGTATCGCGATCTAATATCATGAAAATGCTACACGTTCAATATTTATCACGCGATCCACGATCCGCGATCTGGATTCCATAATTTAGGCCATTCTGCGATATGGATCGCGATCCATCAATACCGCATGCTACATGTTCAATAAATATCGCGATATTGGATCACGTTCAATATATATTGAATGTGTAGCAGTGTCCAAACAAAAGTTAGCATACATATTTGTTCTATTTCCCATTAAAAACGGTCGTTATCGGTCTACTATTTGTTAGAGTCTTCTTAGAAGAGATTCCATTGGAATCAGCCGACTTCCCGACATTTATTCACTCTATATACATATTCTTTTAGTTTTTTTGGCAAAGAGATAAATTGAATTATGTACAAATATTAAGTATTCAATGTTTTAATATATATTTTTATTTTATTTTCTGGTCCTCAACTTCTTTTGTTTATAAAAACATAACAATTTAAGTTGTTCCGATATCAGTGCTGCTAATCAATACAAAAAGTTGGGATTGCTGCATGAGAAAGATTTTACTTGAGAAAATAGCATGGTAATATCCGGCAGAAAGATTTAGCTTCAAATTTCACGACGATTTTTTTTATATGGAACTTCATTGCAGAAATTTGGCTAGTGTTAAACTTCAAGCGAAAAATCGAATTTTTTATTTAAATAAACAGAAAGTGAATTAACTTCCTATACAAATTAAATAAGCAGTGACAAATATGGCAGCTCTAATAAGAATGTTATTTGCAAAAAACAGGCGATTGTAGACAACTTCATTATGAAGCCGAGGACATTTTCCTAAAGTTTTTGTAGAACAAAATGTTCTTACCTCGCTTCATAATGCTAACAAATACATTTTGGTGGGCATTTCCCTGGCCAAGAATTTTCACAGTAAACTGCCGTATTAGAGCAATTTGTGTACGTAAAATTTCGATAAAAAAGGTTTCCTTACGACATGGGGAAAAAATCGCAGTGCAAAACAACATTGACGTCAGAAATATTGAAGTAAACATTTTCGCGCGAAAGAAATTGGATTATACTTTATTTATTGTAGAAAATTAACAAGACTGGCACAAATTGTCTGAAAGTCGAATGTACGTAGTCCGCGAAATTTGAAAATTCACCTTATTTTTTTAACACACCTCGTATAGTACTGGAGTTGAGAAAGATCTATCAAAAGCCGAGTGTTTTAACTTACATCTGTAATCAAAGAAGTATGGTTATGGTAATTGACATAAAAAATGCGGTTAATCTGAATTTCCACCTGTCATGGACGGACTTTCAATAGTTTTATTATATAATTTATTTTGTTATAATTTGTTTGCAATTAATTGTTATATTGTTTAACATCACATCAAATTACGCTAACAATTTTGTATTCTAATTGAGACATTTTCTATTTTGCAATCAATTGTATATTTTATGAATATGATGTTTAAGAGTACAGAAATTACAATTAAGACTAATATCACAATTATACAGAATTTACCAGTGATGCAATAACACCTCAATGATCAATCACATTGATTTACATATAGTATTTTCTTGCGATATATGTTCGTTACACAGGTACAATTTAATTTAATAAATATAAATTTCACATATTACATATACATATACATATATACATATATATATATATACATATATTTATATATATATATATATATATATATATATATACATATATATATATATACTAAAAAAGTTTGTTTTTAACGCTAAATTTATTGTAAATGCTATAGGTAATGGCTTAGGTTACGAAGATTTCTGTTAAAGAGATTCCACTGTTCGAACGGTTGCTTATTATAATCATTTATATATAGAAATAATAGTTAGCATAAATTCCTTTTGTACACATTTATAAATTTGTAATTAATTTTGAACGAAATTAGTGTGTGTTAACAGGTTATGGTAACAGCATCCAAATGTACAAACACACAAATATGCTGTCTGTCTGTCTTCGTGTCTGAATGTGATTTTAAGGAACTCAGCAGCAATTGATTGATAATAACAGCAGCAACAATAATGGCTGAGATGCCTTCAGGTGTACGTGATTTGTTGTTATAGCTGTCAGTTTTACGGATATCGCTTATGCGTCATAACCTTGAGCGATAATTTATGAATGTCGTCATCTATTTATTTATAACTTTGACGAATATCGAGATCGCACTGATCTTTGTAGAATACTTGATCTCAATTCACCCACTGTTGAGGCTCTTAGGGAGGCTCCGTTTTGCGTTGATCGTACAAAATGGGGACTTCTTACCTCCAAATCATTGGCTTCATCGATTTTCTTCGCCAAACAAGGGAAATCCCAGATGCTTTGGCCCCGTCCAAATTCTTCGCCATCGTTCAATGTTTGAGGTAGATCGTGATCCAGAGTTTCGGGTAACAGTAGCGAAAGCAAGCCACCAACAACACCCAATAGACCTAAAATAATCAATGGCAACATGGGTGTTATGTAGCTGAGATAGACCACAAATGGAGCGATTATGGAGGCAACATAACCCATGATGTGTATAAAAGCCACACCTTGGGCTCTAACCACAGTGGGCAAAATTTCAGCAGCATATTGCAGACCAATGTTATATGAAATATTAACAAAGAATCGACCCATTATGGCCAGACTGGCGGAATACACCCCTAGAGGAGCCACAGTTGCACACAGACTAAAAATGCCGCTTAAAACCATGCTGCCACAAGCCAACCATCTTCTGCCAAATCTATCCAACGTCAGTGTCAACAAGGTGTCAGCTGGAAATTCGGTAAAACTGGCTACTGTGAAGGTGAAAAACAAATCAAGACCCAAGGAGCCAACATTACGCACATGACCATCGAATACCAGGGAAATGGCCATCCATATTATAATCAAGAGTATGGTAGTACGTCTCAGACGCGGTGTCTTGAATAAATCCATTATGGAGTACGATTGATTTTTCGTTTCTTCTTGTCTCATTTTTAAGCAGCTATCGGTGAAATTCTGATAGGTCTCCTGAGTAATGGTTTTGCCATTAACTTTTTCCAGTTTCTTTAAAATCGCCACTGCCTTGTCCACTTTGCCTTGGGAAACCAACCATCTGAAATTAACAGAAATTTGCATGTATAAAGTAAGATACTCTCTAGAGTTTCAAAGGTTACCTTGCTGATTCCGGGACCACCAAGGGGGTCAACACTACTAACAAAAGTGGCGCTGAAGTTACAACAGCCAACAATTTCCAGTTGGCCAAATAATATGCAATCCAGGGTAACAGGCAAGCTGCCATAGTGAAAAATATTGCTATGGACATGTTAGCAACAAATGTGCGATAGCGTGGACCAACATATTCCAAAACTATAGTAAAAAATAGAAATCAAATTGATGAAATTAAATTGATTTGTTTTCAATAGCAAATAAACAAATGTGGTAACGTTGTTATGCTTCACTGGAAATTGAAACGACAATTTTGAAATTTGTATTTCCTAAGTTGACCTTAATAGCGTAACATTTAAAATTCGCTTTTTTAGTTGGCAACATTTCGTACCCTTAACCTGTAACAATTGTAATTAGAAAAAATTTCAAGATGTTGCTGATTTCCCCTAATTTTACTTTAAGATTATTTAACCAAAAATATTAGCGAATTTCAAATTTCATTCTGCACAATATGTTTCAGAATAAATTGCAATTTACGTATAACATAACGTGTGAAGAATGATGTCTGATACTGTTTCATCAATGAAAATTATTATGTATATGTATAACTTCCATAAGTGGGATGGAAGCGCCGCCCATCACCTTCATTGTAGAAGACTTTTCGTGCTTCGCCGCTTTAGTCCATCCACAGAATTTACCTAGCCAGTGCAATCGCTGTGTATTAATCGCCTTGACTACGTCGGTAGTCAGTGATTCACCATCGGTTTTAGATAGCCATGATGCGATTTAAACCTCATTGTGGCTTGGCAGCCGCAGTTTACATCATGGTCGACAATTGGTTTTAATTTTTCACCTGTTTTGCTTCCGGAAAAGCAAAGCAGCGAACTTTGCATATTCGTGACTGCATTTCCGCCATTGTTTTTACAGTAGTGGTGAACTTTCATTTCATTTCTTGATCGAAATTTCGCTCTCTATGCCTATACCTGCATAGTTCTGTATCCTTTTCCTATTTTCATTTCTCATATCTTAAACGTTTTTCCTTACTGTGTTTGCCCACATCAAGTGTAAAAACCGTACTGATATGAATTTATATGTATATATGACTACTTCACTTCTCGCCGTCCTGTAGACTTTTATTCAATTCTGTTTCGTGTTCAAAGTTCATTTCTTAAAATTAACAAAGGAGATCAATAAAAAATCGTTTATTCTCCCTTAGATAAGATTAACGCCATTTAAAATTTTTCATTTAATTCCAACTGAACCATTAATTTTTATATAATTTTTAAAATGAAAATCGGCTTCTTTATAATGTGGGCGGTGACGTTTCAGTCACTCTATTGTCTGTTTCATCACCTAATAAACGGATTTACTTATTCTATGTCGACCTACTTTCTAAATTTCATGGCCTTATATCCTTTCCTTTGGACACAGATCACTTTTCCCTCTTTCAACTACACCAAGTTTCCAAGTATAAGTATAGTATTATATGTTTTGTTCGTAAACTAAGTCATAAACCAGTAGTATTTACTGAACGTAGTATAATTGTTAGTTATATGTTGTTGCTCTTACCTAATATGTACATCATTGTAAAACAATTGTCGAACGCAAAACCCACAAAAAATCTCATTAGGGCAAACTGCCAGAAGCTCGACACGAAGGCTGTGGCAGCACCAGCTGCAAACCCCATCAGATTGCAGCCAATCAATGATGGAATACGTCCAAATTTATCAGCCACCCAGCCAAATAAAAGACCTCCAACGATGGCACCCAAGAAAAATATCGATTGCGCGTAAGTGGGCAATGTGGCATCGTTACACACCCAGTTCTCTTCTGTGGCCACCGTGGCATAGGGTATCTCTGTAAAATTATAGGACCAGCCATGCATACAAGCAGTTGTAGGCCACGAGGGGTCGGCTTTGCGAACACCCTTGGCCAGCAAATCGGTGTAGTTGACGTTGTACATCAAACAGTTGTCGTATTCACCATTCATCCGGGGTATAGAAAGAGCCAGTCTATAGAAAAGATGATACAAACATAAAATGTTAGATTGTTTAGAAAACACAGATAATCACACAGGAAATAAGATGGTATCTGTAGCTGTCTGTACGAACATGATCTTACTACATAATGGGGTGCGTATATCAAATGGAGAGCTTGGAAACTAGCAATTAGTAGTCCCTCTCCACTATGCAAATTTATATTTAAATTGTTGTATGCAATGCCGACTGATCGTTTATATGTATATAAATGATTGTTCCCATATCGACACGTATAATTGTTTTGAGATACTCGTGTGTTCATTGTAGATTTCTCAAAATAATTAGTTAGCTACGGTCAATAGCATGTCCTTGATACCAAAATGCTTCGAAATGTTTTTGGTACGTTCGTTATACTTGTACCACAAAAGCAATCACCGATTCGGACAGAACTTGACTTAACCTTAACTTGGTGTTGCTGCATTGCAGCATTCATAAATTGTTCAGTTTTCAGCTCGTAAAAAAACAGAGAATCTAAATCTAAAACTTGCTACATTAAAACTTATAATTATTTAAGTAGTCATGTCTATTCGTAAATGGTTTGAACAACGTTCTTTGTCAAATATTATTTATGACAAGGTTTGTATTAACTGATATCAGTGGACACCGTAGATATTCACGTTTACTTTAATCATGGAAGAGCGACGGCGATGGTCGTTGATGCATAAGCATAGTTCATGTAATTGTTTAAAATTCTAGTTAACGCAGTCGCTTCAAGTAGCATGACAATAATTTTAATTTAAATTATTTCGAAATAGTAAATTAATTGAAAATGGGGATTTATAACGCCGACACAACTGAAAATTGGCTACGATGAAGTTTCAAATTTTGCTTCCAAATAAGTTATATAGCGACATCGCTTACTAAGGTTTAATGCTCAACGCTTGGCATATTTCCGTTCCGTTTATACCCTTAGTGGTGGTACATATTGACTTACAGTTTTGATATGGACCTCATATAAATTTTCTAAGGAATGTCTTGTAGCTTCTGCAAAACAAAGCTTTTACTACTATTGGAGATTTGTATAGGTCAACACGACCCCTATTTGTAAATGGGCGATATCACTCTATAAATACAAGTAGATAGTAGAGCCACAAATTTCTTCCGAAATTGATGCAACATCATAAATGCTACTATAAAAAACTTGAGCTTGAGCTTGAATTTGTCAGTTTGCACTAAGAAACAATCAGGATCATACTATTCAATATGAACGTTTATTATCAGGCAGTTCGTAAATTTTTATTATTTTCGCTTCCGGACAGTTTATATGGCCCCTGGTGGATAGTGCCATTCTTCTTCGTCAGAACACAAACTGCTGGAAAATGATCGTGATTGAGGTCACGATGCACACTCAATTATGTAATCAGACTTGCCCGAAAGTTAGAGCAGATCAACAAATGTCCAAAATATCTTTTCCGTTATCACATCACAAAAAGTAAGTGATTGTTGCACATTGATATAACAATTTGACGTGATAACTGGTAGACGGCTTTTAAGTGGAATGTGCTGCAAACTGATCTGCAAACCTTTTTCATTTTGTTGCTCTAAGAAAATAATTCACAATAATGTGTGTCGACAAAAAAAAAAAAAACAAAATACTTGTACATTTGCCATTATTTTGCTAGCTAAAAATTTCAATCTAACCATGATTCCATGCTTAATTTTTGAGTTGTTAAACAATAATAAAAATCTAATGATAATTGTGGAAAAAACAGTAGCATTTTACTACTTTGCTAGTGTAAAACTAGAGTAAAAGTATAAAACTACTAGTGTAAAAATATTACTAAAAACACGGTCACAACAGTAGTTTTCAATAAAATTTAATACTATAACTAAGGGCTTCGACAAAATAGGTTTTCCTGCCGTGGTCGTATTTATATTTACTGTCATAACTGGTAGGCGGTTTTTAAGCGGAATGTGCAGCAGACTGAGTTGAAATTAAACAACTGCCCAGATCATAAATTCGGTCAGATTGAATTGACAGATTCGCTTGTATGAGGGCTTTATGAAAGCATGGATTGATACCAACTTGACCCAGCTGAATCCAAATTATATATAATTGTAAAATATATGAATCAAGCTTGTACGGTTCATTCGTTCAAGTTACTACGAAAACCTCGACATCACTAAATCAAACCAGAGAGTGATTTTGAATCGATCGGCATAAATTTTGTTTGGTTTTACTTTATCAACCATTTTTTGTTACGATAAGCAATATAAATTCATTGCAATGTAAAATATATCACATGCATTTAACAAAATTTAATTTCCAACTGGGCAGGGCTTCGCTGGCTATCTCTGGAAAAAACGGGTTTCTAAAAATGGTATCTAACTTCAAATATCTGGCCAGATGCCATATGGTGCCATTTTCATTTTCCAGGTTTCTTTTATCCGTGTTTTACTTTCATCCGTGTTGTCCTAAAATACGCATTCCACGCAATTGTGCTATAAGAGGAACATCACCGATAATTACATTATTTTATCTTCAGCCACTGTGAGAGAAGAAACCATTTGTATCCGATTTCTCTCCCTATTTGCCCACTAAAAGTATATCGAAAAACTAAATTTGATAGCGCACTTGTAATTTCTTTTTTTCCTAAAAGAACGAATTTCGAAAATTAAACAGTTGCTTATTTCGATGATTTTAGTATTTCTGCCCACTTTCTTCTCCGTGTGCCGACTCGTGAAAATGGAAATGTTAAAAAATCTCAGTTAGTTTCGGGCCAATTCTGAGAGAGGAATGCAGACCTTGATTTTAATTTTTTAAATGCTTATAAGTGTATGCCGAAATTTAAATTTTTAGAACTGCGGATCATAAGTGAGGTTGTTGGTGATTTCAGCCCTATTCAAAAACAGTCTATAAAAAATCGCTGATAGTAATTGTAACATCGATAATTTATTTAACAAAATGAAAGACAACCTACAAAGCATAACTTCCCAGTGTGAAACGAATTTTATAGCTTTAAATTCCTTAAAAACGAAAATTCTTTTCTTTGGTGGATCAGCTAATACTTTGCCCAATTTCATTTTAATGGAGATATCACAGAAATTTCTTTGTAAAATAAAACTTTAGGGCTTTACATTGGCCGTGATTTAAGTTTTAATAATCATATTAATACGTTATCTCCCGCATATCATTTTTGTTGAGGAGAGTCTATTGTATAGGGTATAACTTTCCCATATATATTCGAAAACGCATTGCGCATGCAATCTTTATATATATAATTCTACTGTACGGGCGTTGTCAGTGAACTCCTCCTAAACGGCTGGACCGCTTTGCATAAATTTTTGTATATGCGTCTGGGTGGTGCCCGGGATGGTTTAGATTTACCATTCGGTCCGATTGGACAAAGGGGCGTGGTACCTCCCATACAAACAAAAAATTAAAAATCAATTATTTCTGCTCCTGCTTACGGTATTTGAACAAAATTTGGTGCGTAGGTTTGGTGTACATATCTTAAGTGCTACTGCAAATATGGGCGGGATTGGACAAAGGGGCGTGGTACCTCCCATACAAACCATAAATTAAATATCCAATATTTCTGCTCCTGTTTACGGTATTTGAACAAAATTTGGTACATCGGTTTGGTGTACATATCTTAAGTGCTGCTGCAAATATGGGCGGGACAATGGACAATGGGGAGTGGTACCTTCTATACAAACCACAAATTAAAAAGCAATTATTTCTGCTCCTGCTAAAATTTGAAGGCAAAGCAACGTTTGCCGGGTCGGCTAGTACTAATATATAATATAGGTATACATATGTGGATTTGAAATTTATTCCGACACAGCGTCCACATACTTTGATAGAATAAAGTGATGTTTTAATAGAGTTATACGATTTGTTTATAGGCTTCATACCTACGATCAGGTTACATCTTCAGTATTTAACTTTTTATGTTGTTCTTTTGACGATTTTGTGAGCATGAGTTTTCTTATGCTGTTTTACAAAATTATGAAAAATGGTACACCTGAATATTTATTATCGAAATTTTACACTTCTGTATCTTCACCAACATACTCACTAATTTATTCTAATTTTAGTTCAATGATAATGCAAAAATCGTTTAGAGTTTGCGTGTATAGACTCTGGAATTCTAATATACTCGTACCATATAATGAGAGAAATTTTTAATACTCTTTAACAAATTCAAATCGATTGTTTTACCGCACATATAAAATAGTTCAGCTCAAGATGAAGTTTGCCAATAAAGATTTACTTCGACTACTATTATTGGGGACTACTTTTACATTTTTGCGATTGGTATTGCTAAATAGACTTTTATTACGAATATTAACATTGCGTGTTTAAAACTTAATACTATGTAATCACTATTGGCCTATGAAGGGCTTAACGATTATGAATAAATAAAATTGAAATTGAAAAAATGGAAAAAAATCAGCTTGAAAAATATCTGCTACAGCTACATAAAATGCATTAAGATTTTTTTTTATAGTCTATTACCATTTATTACAAAATCACTGAATACGAAAATATCACTTAATTGTTGTTTAATTGATATCTATCAAAGACCAGTTGTATTACTTCATTGATATTTATATGGCGTTGAGAGCAGCAAAATCATAATCCAGTACTTAAATCTTAAAAGAATATCCACTGTTTATTGTGGGATACGTACAAAACAAACAAATCCATTCTTCGATACTTGTGTATTAAAATAAAACAAAAGGGAGTTGTTTTTGACAGCACCGAAGGTCAACTTGCGAATTAAACATTTGCTGAAGCCTTTTCTTAACCAAGACCTTTTACATTTTGTTGCTCTAAGACAATAATTCACAATAATGTTTGTCGACAAAAAAAAAAATACTTCTACATTTTACCATTATTTTGCTTGCTAATAAATTTTAATCTAACCATGATTTCATGCTTAATTTTTAAGCTGTTAAACAACAGGGTCATTACAAAAAAAAACACGTTTTAGAAAAAAAAATCTAATAACATTATTGTGGAAAAAACGGTAGTAAAATAAGTGTAAAAAATATTACTAAAAACGTGGTCATAACAGTAGTTTTTAATGTATTCGAATACTATAATTGCTTCGACATAAAATTGTTTTTAACCGTGGTATTGAAGGAAAATCTCCTAAGTCGACATAAATTAACAATTTTATGCAATTGATTTCGTTGCCAACAGCACACGCCATGAAACCAAATAGCCAAATCGTTTTAAATTCAAGTAAAACAAGTTAATTAACTGCTCAAACATTTGGAGACAGATTAATGTGAAGTTATAATATGGCATATAGTATAATTATTATAAGGATTTGCGAAACGTAAGGTTTGCAAGTAGTCATATGCTATATTTTTGGCTGATGCAGACCTCTGAATGTTGAAATGTAAATTTGGAATATTAAAATGCAACCAAAAAGGAAAGCCGTCCTGTGCTTCTTAATTTACATATCTTGAAATCATACTTTTATTAACCATTAGGGCTGGTGTTACGGCTACATTTAACTTTGCCTTTAACAATTTGTGTCCTTAAATTTAATTGAGTTTTGAACGCAACTTGGGTGCTCAAAACTCTTACCGAAAATCATTTAATTGGATTTTCGGTTAAAATACTTAATCTGGTTTTACGTTATCATTATTTAACTGCAAAAAGTAAGGAAATAAATGTTACAGGTGATGCATTAAAACTTGTGGTGGAACCTTCAGTTTGTGGTAGATTTATCGATATTGAGACCGGTCGTAATTAAAATCAAATTATTAAATTAATTAAGTTAATCACAGAAACTTCTATTAATCTCTATAGTGCAAATTTAATAAGATATCTTATACGAGTAATTTTCACAATCTTCACTTCTTTATTGTCCAACTTGATGCCTTTAGATTATTTTTGGTACAGAAATAGTAATTTGCATAACTACTCAAGAATATAACCTCCAAAACGTAAAATAAAAAAAAATCTATAACAATAAACAAAATTTGCACCGGTAGTTTAGTTTTTTTATTAGATTTATAATTAACTACCACCGCGATTGCTAATATCTGTACGAGTATTTACCTTTTGTGAGGGCTTGTGAACAAATCAGCGTGATAAAAAAGCATTAAGACGATTGTGGCTATTCGGCCAATCACACAGTCAAACCGCGAGAAAGGTTCCCTATTGGAACCACATTTCAATTTATAGTTTGATGCATTACATTTGCAGTAAATGTTGCGATTGTCACATGATCTTCATCTATATCCTGTCCATCGATGTCAATCTAATACTAGGGCGACCTCAAAACTAGACAAACTGACGTATAAATGGGTTTAGTTGTTTAAATAAAATTATTTTGGTGAAAAATGGCAACTTTATAAAACATATGTTTTAAGCTGTAAGGCACCAAGTTGTTTAGTAAACGATCTCAGTGAATTTGTAAATATGGGAAAAAATGGCCACTGTTATGTAATACAATATTTCCATTTGGAAGGTTTCGGCCCAACCAATATAAAAGCCGAGTTACATTCTTCTCAGGGGGAGTCTCCTCCTTCGTTTACGACTGTAAAATATTGGATAGCAGAGTTTAAACGAGGCCGTACGAGCTGCCAAAATGAATATCGTAGTGATCGACCAATTGAGGTGTCCACGCCAGACACAGTTAAGGAAATCCACAAAATGGAAGTTGCGTGAGCTAGCTGAAATGATAGGCATTTCAAAAAGTGCTATATATCGTATATTGAACGAAGAGTTGAAGATGAGAAAGCTGTGCGCAAGATAGATGCCGTGCTTGCTTTCAATATAGCAAAAACAGCGCCGTGAAGATGTTTCAGTAGAGTGTTTAGCGAATTTTTGCATCGATTTATAACCTGGGATAAGAGACTTCACACCTAAGAAAGAGGAATAGTCAAAGCAGAGGACAGGAATGGGGGAATCGTGGCCACAGAAGGCGAAGCCGGTTCCATGCAGGCAAGGTCATAGCGTCTGTTTTTTGGAATGCTCAAGGGATTATTTTTATTGAATATTATGCTAATTTATTACAGCTTTTAGATGATGAAATTATGAGGAAAAGAATGCATTAGGCGAAAAAGAAAGTGTTATTACATCAAGACAATGCTCCAGTTCACACATCCACTATTGCGATGACGAAAATTAATTAATTAAATTTCGGACGCCAGATTTAGCTCCCTTGGAGAATTTGCCAAAGCTAATTCTACGTTGTAGAACGTAGTACCCATTGGAGTCCATAAATTCTAGACGTTACTAACATAAGGATGACAATTTAATTCTGTTATTACGTTGTTCACGCTTCTAAATCAATACGATTTATTCAATGATGAATGAAAACTTTATTAACATTCGAAATTGCGTTTTTGAGTATTAATAAAACAAAATATAGTAATGTCACTATTATTAATAGAATAACTTTTAAAATCGTAAGTGAGAGATTATTTAACACAGATAAAATAAGGTCGCATTTTGATGAAATAAGGTTATGTTGCAATTAAAACACGATATTAATTTTGATTTCACTGTAAAATCGAAAGTCATTTTATTTCTGGCTAATATTCTTAACGTTCCTAATACAGTAATTTGAAAAGTAAATTTTTAAATGATGTTCAATTATTTTGTTAACTAAAAAGTTGAATTAAATTAATACCTTCCCATATCAAATGTCAAATCATCTCTAGTATAGATATTTCAAAAATGTCAACAATAATTTGTGGTTAATTAAAAAATAAATAACAGTGCTAGTATTAATTGTTATTAATTGATTAATTGATTTCCTAAAACTTTCTTTTTGCTATTAAAGATTATTTTACTTTGGATAACGCTTTGTTAAATAAGTACAAATAAAACAAGCATATTGTAATATTTTTGAGTTTGATAACGACGTAATGAAGTATGTACTTAGATAGCAATTGAAGTTAGAGTGTTTTTATTTGTAACTCTTGAAAGTACAGTTGTTAGAATAAATTATTTATTTAGTAGGTATCGGGCATCAAATTGATATCTTTTTAAACATTGTACATATTTGATATCTATAGATTTTTTATCGTACGTAAATAAATATATATGTATGTGGGCACGTATAGCGATTACAGTGATGCAATGATAAATTCTAAACTATTTAAAACAATTTGGACACGCCCCTGTTGAGTATGTACTGGAAAGCGTTCACACTAAACTTGTTATTAAGTTGAAATTTGTAATGAATAACTACTCGTTCGTGCACCCAGAATATTAAGGAATATAAATGTGATAATAAATGATTTAAATTAGGGAATTGTTCAATTCATTATTCCTATGATGGTATAAGTTTACCAATTTGCTATCCAAGCTGTTGTTTAGTATTTATTATTATTTAAACTAATTTTCGTGTGCTGTAGCACTGCAAATCTCGAATATTATTTTATCACAAATATAATATAGTTCTAATATATAGCTCTGTCTTTTAATTTTTCCCATAGATAGATTTAAGAAATTGCACATTTTTCTTTCACTAAATGTTGTTCATATATTTTATAGATAAATTAATTAAAAATGTTAAAAGTTTCAATATTTTATGAAGGGTCAATAGAAAAGTTTTCAAATTTATGTTTTATTCGTCTAGATTACGAAGAATGTATTAAGTTTGTGTAGGAGTTCATAGATTTAATTACTTTTTTCAAAATGCAATTTAACATTGTGAATTTTAATCTCTTGAGAGGGATTTGTAGAATTAAAAATAATATTCCAAGTATTCAACTTTCGAGCCGTCATTTATCTATATGTCTATATTTCTTTTATTAAATTTTATTATTAATGTGATTTTTATATTTTTTTATATTTTCAGCGTATGTGTATGTAAGTCTTTGCTCTTCTATACGAGTAGTCTATCTTCAGAGTGAAGCAACGACTATATATTATTTATTCAGAAAAATATTAATGTGTGAATTTATTTTATTTTTTGATTTGGTTTGTAGTTTAAAGCCTTCCGGCCAATTATAAATAAATTACAATATGCAACAATTCATCTATTAGATTTAATCTGTTTAATGATATAAACTTTAAAACTAATATCAACCACTTTTTAGAAAAAATGTGACTCACTCATGAGACCGATCTATTTTGCAAAAGTTTTTTGTTTTTGAATTTAGAGAATAGATTTTGTGTCTGTTTAAGGTGCGTTGTATGGATGTTATGTTATTAATAAAATTTCTTTACAAATTACTAAGTTACTTCTAATTGCTATCAGTTTTCTTTAGTTAATAAATTTAAAACAGACCAGTAATTTTTCCAACGAGATTTACATTTTAATTTTGCCCCGCGTTCAGAGTGCCTGTATTTAATAGTGAGTAAATTACAATTTAAAAAAAGATATTGAAAGCTGTTAACTTCGTTTTAGGCAGATACGAGTGCAGCTGTCAGACACATCGTGTAACCGCCACTCAGAAAAACATTTGATGGTTATATCAAGGCTCGAACTCACGAACGGTTTACATGTTTAATGCAAGCAATATTTGAACCCAGATTGAATGCGATTGTATGAAAGAGCAAAAACTAATCAATAATGATGTTTAGTAATGATATTCATTTCCCTCTCGATGGCTTCTTTAATAAGTAATATTGTCGGATTTAGAAATTGAAATTGTTGAAAAACCGATGAATCCATAAATGGCTATTTGGTTCGCATTATTTTCTGGTGGAATCATTTGCCTTTTTTTTCTGCTAAAATGTATTGGAATGGAATAGGCTCAAAATTAGTCTCGATTATAGTCCATTTTATCAATTTTCTATATATATTAAGCCTAACATTTCGATGAAAATGCTTTAAAAATGTCATTATACTTATATTTCGCTATGCGGAAACTTTTCAATTGTTCAGGGGTTCATAGAACACTGTCTTTCAGGTACACCGAAATCAGACGTTTTTTTCTAACTTTATAGTGAATACCTCTCGTAGAGTTTCTGAAAATATCGTAACGTCTACCCGAAATAATATTCATTTATTTTTTATATTTATATTCATCTATATATTCATTTATATTGGACCAAACAACCAGAAAGCCTATTTTGTCAGACTAGGTGAAGAATGCAATTGTGCTTAATTCTCAAACATTAGCAGAGCTTACAGCTCGCAAAAATCAGTATAAAATCCATCTCTTTCCGAACTTTGAGATATAATATCTGGTATGCCCTACTTGGAAAATTGTTTTTGATTTAAAGATCACCATAAAAATCGTATCACAAAACATTTGGGCAAAAGGGAGAGAACACAGCTGCGGCACATGAATTTATTCAACTACTATTTGAAAATGAAATAGCGATTTCCATTGCTTGATATTTGCTTAATTTCTGCCACAGACTATAATACTCTTAATTATAAATCTGACAAATTAAGAGCACACAATTTAACGTATCTTTAAGCGATGCTCAAATTTCAGCTGAGTAACTCTGTACAATTTTCTGCATAAAATTTCTGACTAATAAAATTTAAATAAATTAAAGTGTATAAAAAGTGAATTCTTTCACTTCTCAATAAAGATGACAACGATTTTATACTCGATGTTTTTAAATACATACATAAAAATAAACAAGTTGTATGATCGACATCCGTTGCCGGCATCCTTAAATTCTGACTTAAATTCTGTTTATGGACCATCATTAATTTGCGTTGAAAACTGTTTCACCACCTGCACGTTTTTGAATAAATTTGAACGACAAGTCAATATGTACGAATTCTAATTAAATTACATTCATACGGAAATATGTATATATGTACATATATACGTTTGTATACATTTGATTGCACAGTAATGAACAACAGAGTTGAAATCTCTCTCACATATGAAGTGCTCTGATTTTAGCAGATTTTAACGAATACACAAACCGATAAATTATAAATGAATTTATATCGCAAGAAACTTTTTGATTTATCTTCTTAATTTAATTATTTTATAACATTGCATTTTTTTACATTCTCAAGACAATCTTTTTTTAAAGATATCAACTTTCAAAACCTTTCATATTCTTAATCCTAGTCTACAGCTTTTGACGTCAAACCAAATGTTAATAAAATCTGCATTGGAAAATTGCTTTCATTCAATTTATTATAAAAAAAATAAAGGAATTAATTTTGTTGTTTCATTGTTCTACACCATGCTGCGAAATTTTATTTGTGTTATAGCAATACTATAATAATAACAGTCTAATAGCCATTGACAAAAATCTTGTTGCGAAGAAAGGTGTTGAATTCGGAGTCATGAAACAATAATTAATGAGTTTTTCTAAATATTGATACAGAATTATAATGTCACATCCTTCAACTTTGCAACATTAAATTGCGAATAATTGGCCAACCTCATAACATTCACCTCTTAACATGCATTCTATTTTTAGATTCACTGAAAGAGACCTGGTGTTTAATGACAATTCCACTTTGAAAATCTTTTACTTAACATGTCGATAGCTCGACTACTTGAAGAATGAAAAATGGTCTATCTTAAGTTAAGAAAGCTGTAAACTTTTAATACAAATTACAATGGGGAATAGCCAGCGGATTTTTTGGTGATTTGGACATGAGGATTTTAAAGATATATTATTTCTCTGGACCAGCTTCTATTCCTTAACACCTACTCCCGATTTTACATGCATGGTGTCTCCTAGTTCTGAATTAGACTATTCAGTTGTGTCTTAGATTTTGAGAAATTGTGAATTTAAAAATGCCAGAAATTTTCTGTTTTTTTTTACTTCCTCAAGTATAATTTCTGTCAAAACTTTTTGTGGTGCTAAATTCTAATGTTATCCATCTTAAAAAGTACCTTAACTATTTGTAGATATGCTTTAATTCATCAGATATTGCAAAATAAATACTAAGTTAAAAATGGGCCTTTAGAGCACATCAGAAAAAATAAGTTCATATTGAAAATAACCATTTTTGACATGTGAAATTGCCAGATTCACAATAGATCTTGTTATCTCAAAAACTATAGCAGATATGAAATTAGTAATACCACTTTTAAAGTCATCTAATGATATTCAATAAGCATTTTTTAGCATCATGAACCGAGTTAATAAAAAATTGGCCATAAGAAGTACTAAATTATACAATATCCAATTTCCTAATCACAATATCTCAAAAACTGGATCTGACCCAAAGAAACCAAAGCATTTACCATTCTTATCTATCCGTTGTAGTTCCGTGGAACCAAAACGGGTGTTTTTCTATACTTACTATTACCTTTTGTTATCTGTAACTATACTGCTTTTCGAACGTTGGATAGCCCATTTTTAAAGTCACACTTTCTTAAATGTGAATACAATAAGTTAAAATGTCCTACATTTTAACTAGAAAACAGTGACTCCCTAAACTTCTATTGAACCCTTAAAGGTGGTCCTTTTTCGTGCTAGATTGAACGAAATTATGAATTGAAAGGCTTTTTTAACTCATAAAATTAGTTTTCCTTGGTTGCAATAACGTTTTTTGTTCTATTTATTTCTATACATCTAAAAAAGGGGACCATCAGACTGCATTCGGTAAAACGGAGGGGCCTGGTCAAACTTTTGTGCTCAATCCTTGTGGGAATAAAGTTGTAAGCAACATAATCATAACTTAGAATCCTTTTAAATACAGTACTTTGATTTTAAACATGGGGTAAGAGATTTCAAAAATGTTTTTGGATTACTGATATTGGAAGTTAACTAAACTTAAGATACAATAATAGTCAGCACATTTGATCTGATGCCAAAAGCCTTATTAGACGACACAATGTACCAAAAGGAAGTTAGAAACTATTTCCAACTTAAAGGTAAACATAAATGGATTATTAAAAACGCGACCTGAAATCGCTGGCGAATAATTACCGTTGAATTGTGTCGTTTGACTATTTGGAAACAATTTCTACATCGCAACAATTTAAACAAATTCCCTTGCATCTCATGCATTATTATATATTTTATATATTACATGTTTAGATTCACTGAGAGGGAACTGCAGTTTAACGACGATTTCAAACGTCACAGTTTGAGAAGCATTTACCAGACTTGTCGATTTCTCAACATTTGGCATGTCTAGGTGACCGCCTAAATAAGTGAAACTTCTCTGGTAAATATCACAAAGCACAATATTGATATTGATAATTAACAGTCGTGGACTCAACCTTGCTTTGGTTCGTTTCGTTTTTTAAGGAAAGATTTGCTTCATGGTTTGATTCACAGGCAATTCGTTGAAAACTCTGTACGGTCCGGAACTATTTTAAATTTTCCGGGGATCCCTTATAAGATAAGCTGGAAATAAAAATAATGTTTTTCTCTACCCAGGGTCAGTTGGAGTAGTTTCCTTTCAATTTTTTTTTTTGTTAAATTTGCATAAATGTAAAGAAAATTCAACTAATTTTTAAATAGCGTCAAACTTCGCATTCTAATTATAAATCTCTAATCTTCATATTTCTTTATTATTTATTTCAATACACTTTATTCGTTACTTATGCGCTTACCTTTCTTCCAATGGTAGGCTTTCTAATTCCGGCACCGTGCACCAATGCTGCTCGGGTACTAAGGTTAAGAATATTTGTGAGAAATACACAAATGCCACAAAGAATGCAAACGGTATCATGCACAGGAATAACATTTTCTGATATTTGCCAAATTCGCCAATCATTGGCAGAATATCGTCGAAGTCGATGGGTGGTGCAACGTTCGATGGTGTCGTCGTGTTCCCACCACCTTCCAATTGTAGACCACTAGAGTTACCACTTTTGCGACGGAATACAGTTTCACTACCATTTTCATCAAGAGTAAAAGCCGAATTCACAAATGAATTATTGCTAGTATCCTTCGTATGACCCTGATCGTGGAGAGTCATTGTTGTAGATTTTTATGAGCGATTGCGCCGATTAATAATTTGCAATTTGTTCTTCGTTTTATGTTTTTTTTTTCTGTTATAATCAGCACTTTTTTGTTTGTTATTGTTATGTGGTAGTAACTGCGGTTATGTTTTTTTTTCACCAATTCAAAATTAAATTAATCGAATCGTTACCAATTTTCGAAATTAATAATTTTAAGACTACGGCGCTGGCAAGCTACAAAAACATTTCGCGCACGGTGACGGTTCTTTACACCGATCGAAATCACATCAGACTGAAGTGAACGCTTGTGCGACAAACGATTTTATAGTTTTTCTTTGAGAAAAGAGTTTTGGTTTTGTGCGGCGTTCAAACTCACTAACGCTTAGTAAGACCACGTACGGGCTGAAGCATTCATTGTTGGGTTAAGCGGAGGCATGTAAGGAAAGCAAGAACACTTGTTTCAAATCCAATATATCTTTTAGACGTTTATTAGCGCACTCACCGCGATTACCCTGCCAAACGGCCAAGTGAGCGAAACCGGTTAGTCACACATAATTAGCGGTGGATAATACTTAAACAAGTATTACTCTAATTTAAAACTGCAGTAAATACAAATCGAAATCTAAGACTTGAGCCTACAGCTACGACATTCTATGAGGCCATTTATTGTAAACATGCATCATTGATATGACTGAAGTCTCATTCTATGTCAGATAAAAAAATTCCGTGTTTAAAGAAGTTATTAGTAGGCTAGTTCGTTTCATACATTAACGTTCTAAGATTTTGGTCAAGTATCTAGTCACATGCAAACATTTTTAAACGTAGTTGATAATTATATTCGTAGATTTTTATTTTTTCGAATAATTACAGTTGTTTTTAATTATAATGGAGCTACAGCATATTTAAAGCTTCTGTACGCTATAAAATTTACCAAAAACAGGTTTAACACTTCATTTCAGATGCACTAATTTGGGTGGAAAATGTGGAAATCCCATAATACATACTGATTTAACAAATATCGGAGTACAAGAAATTTACCGATCGATTGAGAATCACTTTTTGAAATTTTGTTCATTTTAGCAGGAATCCTATTGGAAATCGGTGATATCGGTACATGTTTTGATAGAGTTATAATTGAATGTGATGGTGTTTAATATCTTTTAATTAGTCAGTGTGAGCGATTGTGGCGCGGTAGCTAGTACACGCGGCTTTCGTTCGCGTAATCGTGGGTTCAACCCACGATACAGCCACTCATTCTCCTTTGAGTGACGGTCATCTCGATGTACAGACTGAACACTTCGATTTATCGGACATTCAACAAAGCTTCTCAAACTGAAATGGATCGCTTTCCGTGAGTCCAAAAATAGAACGCTTGTAAGCTAACTGGATGTGGGAACCTCTCATATATCTCATTCATAGGACACAATGGTTGGGTCAAGCACAATCCCATATAAATGGAAGATATAAGCTTCGTTTTATCGTTTCTAATAGTCATAGGTTCTATTGGAAATTGATTATTTTGGTTGGGTCAAGAAAGATATCTTTTAAAAATGGACTATATCGCTACGTGTATTTAAAGCTTGGATTTATCGGTTCTCACAGGCAAAGTTTTCATTCGAATTTGATTATATTTAGTAGGCACGACATGGATGAATTAAGGACGATTGCTGTTGAAAAAGGGCCAAAGTTTTCATTCGAATTTGATTATATTTCGTAGGCACGACATGGATGAATTAAGGACGATTGCTGTTGAAAAAGGACCAAAGTTTTCATTCGAATTTGATTATATTTGGTAGGCACTACATGGATGAATTAAGGACGATTTCTGTTGAAAAAGGGCCAAAGTTTTCATTCGAATTTGATTATATTTAGTAGGCACTACATGGATGAATTAAGGACGATTTTTGATTATATTTCGTAGGCACGACATGGATGAATTAAGGACGATTGCTGTTGAAAAGGGGCCAAAGTTTTCATTCGAATTTGATTATATTTGGTAGGCACTACATGGATGAATTAAGGACGATTTCTGTTGAAAAAGGGCCAAAGTTTTCATTCGAATTTGATTATATTTCGTAGGCACTACATGGATGAATTAAGGACGATTTCTGTTGAAAAAGGGCCAAATTGGCTCATGTTTTATTACAGCCGTCAAACGACTGAACAATCCGTACCCTACCCTACTGATGGTGTAAGGTACTTTATAGTTGGTATAACATAATATCGTTCGAGTCCAACTATGCACTTGTCCACTTGTTTTTTTTTTATAAATATCGTACTAGCGTAAACATTTTGAAATTTTCTTAAAGTTTTCAGTATTATCTTTCAATTTCTATAACGCAACGAAATGCAGAATTTTGGAAAATATTGAAAAATTTTACTAGAAGCAGCATTTCGGTCAAATGGAAAAATCAAATCCAAACCAATGATTAATGGATTTCTAAAAAAGAAAATACCAAAAGAAGTAATTTTTCAGTGGTACAACAACTCTCAAGACAATTTGAAGAAGAGGAAAATTAAAAAATGGTTCGGTTCCATGACAAGCCTGTGTTAAATTAATTGATGATTACGCAACTTTTTACCACATTTCTAGGATTCAGTATATTTTGGTGGGGTATTTGGCTTGAATCTCCTTTTAAATGGACAAAATGAATATCTAATCATAAGACATTTTGCCATTAAGAAAAATCTTGTTTTCGCAACACATTTTCCTGTCCCATTTAATTTGCGCACCAGATACTAAATACTTCCACTAATAGCGGCTTCAAACAAATGTAAGCACTATTTCGCCAGTCACAGCGGCGTAAAACGAACTATAATATCAACATTATTTGTTTATGGTAAATACAAAAAAAAAAAAAAAAAAAAAAAAAACGAAGACCGTCGTATTTTGCGACACTACAATGGTATTAAAAGATTCACACGCCTGTAACGATACCACCAACGATGTCTATTGAATGAACGCGATTATTACAAATATTCATTCATTCATTCATTCATAAACTTGAATTATTAGCGACGCAGAAACAAAAACCTCCCTCTCGTAGTGTGTTTTATTGTTCAAACAAAGAAATATGCTCAGAGTTACTTAATTTTAAGTGATTTGGCTCAAGTTGGGGTTGCCCCGTCCTCGTTACGTATGCGTTGCGAAT
Source organism: Philornis downsi (assembly GCA_019455685.1). Taxonomy (NCBI): domain Eukaryota; kingdom Metazoa; phylum Arthropoda; class Insecta; order Diptera; family Muscidae; genus Philornis; species Philornis downsi. The sequence goes on from JAHXMU010000742.1 coordinate 1,604,447, forward strand.
AAGCGTATGTGTATGTGCACATTCTACGAGGGTATAATTCATTCATTAATCCTTAATTCAAAAAATTACTAAAAAAAATATCCACCCAAATTAATATAACATCGTCATTGCTTGTGAAATACATATTTTTAGCAGCTCTTTTGCATAATATTGAGTTCAATGTATCATCTGCTGTTCGCTTTTAACAGTTTTAGACCGTAACATATTTGAGTTTCAGTTTGAATAAATTCACATAAAGGGTGGTGCATAAGTAACGTTAACGGCGACTACATCTTGTGCGTCATTTGGTTTTAAATCGGGAAAAGATGTAATATATGTAAAATTCTCCGCAAAGACCGCCTAGATATCTCTAACTGCTGAGAACGTCGCCTGGTGGAAGTTTCGTGATTTTCCTCAATACTTGCTTGCACTCGAGCAATGGTCACTTCATTTCGAACTGCACGAGATCTTCCAGCACGCGGAAGATCACAGACGGCCCCTTGTTGCACAAAACGGAGAACCAATCGGTAAATTGTTGGAGCACTGGGAGCATAATAATAATCGAGTGCTGATTTTCATAGTAAAATTGAACAACTTTGGTTCTTTGTTCTGTGCTGAGCCTTTCCATCATAAATTTCCCAAGTATTATTTAGTTAATTCTGTAAATAGAAGGAAAAAGAAGACTTAAACAAAAAATGTATTCACTGATCAAATCTTAACGTTACTTATGCGCCACCCTTTATATATATATATATATATATGTAACATGTATACATTACTATCCTTGGTAGACAAAATTTAGTTCTTGTTTATCCCATTTATATAGAGGGTGTCCCAAGAAGAGCGCAAGATTTAAATGACTGATGCAGCAATTGAATTGTTTCTCTGGGTGTATGACGTATGGCACCGTCTTGTTAAAACCACATGCCCTCCACATTCATTTCTTCAATTCTAGGCACGAAAAAACTGGTTATCATTTCACGATACCGAACACCATTGACTGTTTGCGCTTGACATACCTCATTTTCATAAAAAAAGGTCCAATGATTCCTCCAGTCCAAAATTCACACCACACAGCGACAGTGAGGATGTATTTGCTTCTCGTGAATCTCTCGAGGATTTTCCTCACCCCAAATGCGACAATTCTGCTTATTGACGAAGCCATCAAGATGGAAGTGGGCCTCGTCACTGAAGATGATTTTATCGGCAAAATGAGCACTTTCATGTTGCCTCTCCAATACCCAGTTAACGAATTCCCTTCGCTGTCCATGGTCAGCTGGCTTCAGTTCCAGAGTCAATTGAACTTTGTATGCATGAAGATGCAAATCTTTCGTCAAAATTCGCTGCATAGTGGCTTTGGAGACACCAATTTGCTGAGCTCGGTGTCGAATTGAGGTGGATGAAGTTTGAGCGGCATCATCACGTACAACTGCGACATTTTTGGTCGATCGATCTGGTCGAAGGCGCGTTGTTGTCTTTACAGTTCTTTCGTGTAGCGCTCCATTTTTACTAACCTCGTACCTTCTACTAGCAAACAATAAAAATTGTTCAAATGTCAAACAATGACTCTTCGTATGGCGGCAAATTTAAATCTTGCGTTCTTGTTGGGACACCCTTTAATTGATCAATATAATTAATGGATTTTACACCCGACGACAAACTGCGTGACATTAAATGTAATGAGTTAGTGAAGAACGGAAAAACTATTTAATCCTTAAAACTAAAAGCATTATAACGCCCAACAGACACATGTCACATCGACTAATATAGGAAGCCATCGTCGCAAGGCAGTTAAGGTTAATTTAATCTTGACCAGCTTTAATTTAATCTTGACCACATTAAACGTTGCTCCTTTTTAGAATAGCACACCAAACTATTCTCTTGTACCTTATTTGAATTAATTTCAAAGTTAGAGGATAAATTTGATAAATTTAATACCGATAGACTTTAGTAGAACGTATGTTAAACTTTGGTCCTTTTTAGAGGAGTAGACTACCCAACTATCTATACTCTTTTACTTTATTCAAAGTAAGTTCAAAGTTAGAGCATAAAATAAAGTAGTATCACAACAAAGATATGACATGAAAATAATTGTAAATTGTTCTAACTAATTGCGACAGATTAGGAAGTCGTCTATGAGGTGTTTTAAATGTTAAAAGTACGCTTTCTCAAGAAAACGTATTTGTTGTTACGACGTATTAAATACGACATCTTAGTTTTAAACATGAAAGGTTGTAAGCAAGTTTGGTATACAAAAATTTGACAAACTACCAAAGGATTGGATGTACAGAATTTGCTTTTGATTAGGTATTTATTTCTGCCACTGAGGGTAACCAATTCTTGAGTATTTTTCAAAAAAATAAGGAAAAAATGACCGTATAGTCGACACATGCTAAAATCAACATTTATCTAGCGTCTGTCCAATAGAGATGAGTAAGTTCGTACATTTTATAGTTTGTCGGCAGATTTATTTTGAAAATTGTTATCCAAATGTTAATAAACTGTTGAAGTCACCTATATCTGCATTTCGAAAATCGGCAGACCAATACAGAATAACGTAATACAAAAATGCCACCTTGTCAAAATTACATCAAAATTGGTTCTGTCAAAAGTTTTAGCCGCACAATATTGTTTGAGTCATAGATTTCATGATTATATGTATGCTTCCTATAAAAATGTACCAAGGCAAGTTTTTGGCTTCTTACAGTAAACTGTACACATCAGTAGCAAAATGTTTAAACTGCAGCTCAAGCCGGCTCTCACTGGCAGCGCCTAATGTGCATGTATAATACTGGTAAATCAACAGCTTGCAAGATATTCAAGAAAAGGTCCATGAAAAACAGATCATCATGTTCAACCTTCACGAGAACTATAAATCTTTTTTGGCAATTAGATATACGAAATGAAATGACGGCAGAATTCAGTGTCTCTGTAAAGCTGTTAAGTATTTGCGAAACAACACTGTAGTCTTTAGTGAAGACAGACAAATATGGTTTATTTATTTATTTATTTTTTTTTTTTTTGTAATTTTAATAAGTTAAATTAAAATTTAAAAATTTTGATATTATAAAATCAGGAAAAATAAAAGTATATTTTAAACCTTAATCTCACTTTACCTTTGAGCTTATCTTTACCATACATTTTACCTTTTACACTATATAGTTTTGAAAAAGTCAAAAAAAAACATGCTTTAATGGACAGTCAAATTCTATAAAGTTTAAATTGTTCCACTGCCGTTATTAATTACCTTAAGAGAACTATGGATTTAAAATTATTTTTGCAATCAAGTTTTTCAACCTATGATAAAAGCCTATTTCTGCAAATAGTTTTGAAACTTTTGAATAAATATTTAGCAATATCATTTTGATACTAAATATCTTCAATTGACTAAAAATTTGTGTAAAACTTGAATCTGTAAGATGTACTCGTATATGGTGCCGGTATACCAGAGCAAATAACGCTGGGTCAACATAGATTTCTAATTATTTTCAAGAACTCTAAAGTTTTTTTGTGCATTTAATTAACCATTTATAAAATATAGACCGACATTAAAAGAAAACACATTTTTCCAAACATTATGATAATTTTTGTTGTTTACTTTGGGGAATTTCTTAAATGCTAATCCGCCAGCAGTTCCTTATCATTGGGCAGTTCATGTTTTAACCGACAATCATATCTATTGCGACATTGTAGAAGTAGATACAGGGTGGCGCAATAGAACGTGCATATTTAAAAAATAGATTAAAAAATAAATACAACAGGTATGGTTAAAATAAACCCAAGGCATTGTAGAGTAACAAATGGAGTTTATTTTTTTAAAAACAACATCATCTAAATGGTGACCCTCTCTACGACGGCACTCCTCTAACCGCAAACAAAAATTATTGAAAACTTTCTTCAGTAATACTGGTGTAATGGCTGCCATTTCACCACGGATATTCTCCTTGAGCTGAACGATCTTGGATTATTACTGTAGACTTTGTGTTTGAGGTATCCCCACAGAAAAAAGTCAAGAGGCGTCAAGTCTGGACTATGTGGGGGCCATGGGATATCACTTTTTTTCGAAATCAGTCTGCCAGGGAACATCTGCTTCACCACCGCCATGGAGTCATTTGATGTGTGACAGGTAGCTCCATCTTGTTGGAACCAAATTCTGGAATTCACTATTCTTGAACTTTCAATTTCTGGAGCAAAAAATCCGTCCAGCATCTCAACATAGCGTTCCGTATTAACCGTGACGTTTTGGCCCCGCGCATTTTCGAAGAAAAAAGGACCAATTATTCCTCTGCTAGAGATTGCTGCCCATACTGTCACTTTAGGACTATGCAATGGTTTCTGGTGTTTGATTTTGGGATTTTCACTGTTCCAGTAACGACAATTTTGACGGTTTACGAACCCATTTATAAGGAAATGAGCCTCGTCAGAGAAAAGGATATTGTCAAAATTGGAAAATCGATTAAGCATTTCATTAGCAAATGCGAGCCTTGCTATGAAGTCAGAGTCTTTCAATTCTTGTGTTAACTGCAGCTTATATGGATGCAGTTTAAGATCCAATGTTAAAATTCGTTGCAAACTTCGTCGCGATAATTGTAAGACAGACGATCTCTTGCGAGTCGACATTTGTGGATTCCCTCGCACTGACTCCATAACTCTCTCAACGTTGACTTCGGTTCTAGATGTTCTTGGGCGACCATTTGCTTGTGGTTTAAATGTTGAACCGGTCTCTTCAAAACGCTTTACCCATATTTTAATTAAATTAGCACTCGGAGCTTCACTAATTCGCCGTAGTCCATACTCAGCACAATATAGTCGCCTAGTAGCAATATATGAACGAGAGTTCTCCTAAAATGCGCGCACGCAAAATGCGCGACGCTTCCCATCGAAGTGATTCATAGCGACTAAAACTCCATGAGCCCGCCAATCCAACGATGTAGGTGGGTTTTCTGGATATTAATTTATTTGGGAATTTTCGTTGGAGCTCCGCCATAACTGTTCTGGCTATGCATGTAGTTGCTCCATCTTGTTGGAATCGAATGTTGTTGAAAGAGATACGACTTCGGTGCAGTTCTGGGTTAAAAAGTCCTATATCACCTTTAAATAACGGTTCCCATTTGTCCGCGTTTTGTGTTTGTAGCACGATTCGTGCCCCACCTGGTATATACTTAAATATATATATGTATGTATATATATATTATAATTCCATTTACATATAATATTTATCTTCGCGTGCCTTTATATTTTCTAACAATCGAATACGATATGCAAAATATAAAATGCTCTAGGGGAGATTTTATCTTCCACATTGTTGTGCTTCAATTATCTAATCGCTGCTTGACATTGAAAAAACTAATTTGTAGTTGATGTCACTCTCTCTATTAGACAAATGAACTTTTAAAATAAAGAATGGAGATAGAAGTCTATTTTATTGACTTACCTTCAAAATTAATTAAAATGACTGCATTTCATTTTCTGAACTGGCATTTGGTAGCCAAGTCCAAATGTTAAATCGGGTTTTGTTCCTCACGATCTCTTAAAAGAAACTAAAACAGTTAAAATCGGTTTCTTTAGTTTCCTTTATTAAAAGCATTTATATTGTCAAAAAAAAAAAAGCTTTTTAGAATGTCTTTGGATGTAGATGAAAATAAACAGAATCTTGCCAATTTAGAAACTCCGAAATTTTATTTGTGGAATTGTCATAAGAAGAGCACGTTGGTAAAAAAGGAAACAAAGTTATGAATTTTCGACTATGCCCACTGGAAAGGGGCCATGAGCAACAGAAACCAACTATATATTTGGAATTAATAACATTCAGAGAACAAAATTCAGTCATATGTCGGCAAGTTAAACCAATATAGGTGATGAAAAGTAAATGACATTCAAAGTTAGGACTGGCTGCAAAGGTGAGTTGATGTAAACTCAACAGCATCTGCAAATATATACGAGTAATTGGACCAAAGACCTTTAATAGAATAAGACATTTAGTAAAGCAAACAAACGAAAAGTCATTGATAGTTCATAGATTTGAAATGGAATCTTTTGAGTAAAATTAAACAATGAATTTCTTGGTAGGCATATTTGAAATCTTTTAAATCTCTAATTAGTTAGTAGTGTTAATTAGCACATTTTTATAAACAAGACATGTCTTCATATTTGGGAATATGTTCTAAAATGTTTAGGAAGTTTTGTACTTTTTAGTTCTCAATTCTACGAAATTTTATTTTAAAATTTGCAGGTTACATGATTTGCTGAGAAATTAATGAAAGTAGCTTTGGTCGCTTTAGTAACTATATATACGTTATTTATATATTAAAGATTCAATGTTAAACTTTGCTACAGTAAATACACAAGCGATATAGTGATTAATAACAATTTTCACCTGTCAATTTCAAAGCCAAATTTCGTATCGACCGGTTATTTGGACGACACGTGTATAAGCATTTATAATCATTAACAAAAATTGCAATCGATGATGTTCCATCATCGTTTTGACGACAGACATATGTTCCGGTAATGTTGAAAGTGACATAAGTCACTATTTTTTTAGTTAAACTATTTTTGGGACGGTTTTAAATTTAATTATAATTTTTTATATAAATTTTCTGATAAGTATTTTGTGAATTTATGTTAAAAATTGATATTACACGAGAACAAAGTAAAAATAATTTTTTGACTATATTACCAAGTTTTACATAGTTTTATTCCTGAACGCGTTTACTGCGCGTTTACCTTCAAAATGAATTTGTTGACGTTAAATATTTATCTTTTTGTCTGTAGATAATTAATGGTATATGAACCGTTAGGTTGAAATTTATTTTTTCTAAATTTGTCCCGTTTTAATACGAAAAAGTATCTTCTACATCTCATACCCAGAGAGAGAGAGAGAGAGAAAGAGATATAGCAGGGTTCAAATTGCGTATTATTTTCCAAAACGGCAATGTAAAATTGAGCTGTAGTTAGCTCTTTTTTTGAAGTTAGTTCTTCAATTCTTCCCCAGTGAAATTAAAAGAATGTCAACATTTTTATGTCCAATACTAAATAATTTGGGTCTGAACAATGATTTGAAATAATAACATCATTGTGCCATCCATCAATGGGTCTTTTCGAATAAAGAGCCTCTTCTACAAACTAGTAAAGTACGCTTTCACCTGAAATATTTTTATTGTTTATCTATTAAAGAAATGTGCCTCGTCACTAACCTTTCCTCTTAAATATATTTTTAATTCCTCATTAAAGGAAGGCAACTTTGTTGATAGATGAAAGTCGGCGTCCATAACACCAATTTTTAAAGATGGTAAGAAGAATGATACTAACAAATGCTTCGAAAATTTTTGAATATATAGTTTAATTTTTACCACCTCAGCATGGATTTTATCCAGGTAGATCTATCACAACAAATTTAACCATTTTCACAGAATATTGTATTTCATCCTTTGAAATTGGACATCCAGTTGAAACAGTTTATATCGATTTCGCCAAAGCATTTGATAAAGTATCTCATAGTATACTTGGTACTAAGTTGGAATCTATGGGATTTCATTCCTTCATGTTAAAGTGGTTAAAATCGTATTTATCAAGTAGAATATGATAAGTCGATATTAGTGGTTATAAATCTCTTCCATATTTCCAAACATCTGGCGTGCCACAGGGTTGTATTTTGGAACCTTTGTTGTTTAATTTATTTATAAATGATATTTCTAACTGTTTTAAAAAAGTAATTTTCTTTTATATAGAAGTTGACTTAAAAATATATCACAAAATTTCTAATATTTCTGAGGCTCTAGATTTTCAGAATGATTTAGATAATCTTCTTGACTGGTTTTCCCTAAATAAACTTTCATTAAATCTATCAAAATGTGTCCATATTTCATTTTTAAGGTCTCGTAATCCAATTCAACTGGTTTTCAAAATTGATGACTACAGACTCCTTACTACTGAAAGTAAAATGGATTTAAGTACCGTTTTTGATGCGGCGTTGACTTTCACCTCGCATATAAATTATACTATCTCTAAAGTTTATTATATACTAGAGTATATTAGAAGAAGTTGTTCCGATTTCACTGATCCACATGCTTTAAAAATAGTGTTCTCGTATACTTCCTATATAAGATCAAAGCTGGAATATGCCTCTATTGTTTGGAGTCCCCTTTACCAAGTCAATATATCACGCATAGACAAATTCAGCGGGTCTGTTTGAAGTTTGCTCTCTCTTTAATTAACTTTGGTGATTTTGTGCCTCCTTATATTTCCAGATGCTGGTTACAGGGCTAACAGCCATTGCAATATCGCCGTATTTATCATACCTTAATATTTGTATTCGATATAATAGCTGGTATAATTGATTGTTCTGAATTATTGTCGCTTATACCGTTTTATGTTCCGCCGAGATCACTCAAATATCATTATATATTTAATGTAACACGCCATTCCCCAAATTATGCCCAACATAGTGCTTTGAATCGCGGATTTATTGAATTCAATATCCTAAATGGGATTGCAAGAAATGAATAACCAATTCAACATCTACAGTTTTGTATGTCTAGAATTAACTTTAAACTGTTGCTTTTTAGATATTTAAAATAAAATAATTCACATATTTACATCACTTTCTTGAAATATGTTATGTCAATTCTTAATCTGTAAGGATTTATATGTCCATAGACCTAAATAAATGAAATGAAATGAAAAAATTAAATAGACTAAACCAGTATGACCCCGGAACTGCTTTTGTTTACAAACCCCAAAAAACAAGGTCAGAATTATGTCTAAAATCGACTATTCCCTAGGGAGCACAAAATAAGGCCAAAAAATGGATACTCAAATTAAATGATACTCTATGTCAATGGTTGTACCGCTTTTGAGAAAATGGAACCGAAATACATACCCTCAGAAATGCACAAGCGCGGCTACTTGAATTTTGACCTTTTTCACAATGATTTCAAACATAAAGAAATGTTTGAAATTAAAAACAAAAAACAAAAAACGCTTTTACGCATCCGCATTTTTGAACCAAATGCAAATATTTCCATGACGACTGCAAGTGGGAAGTTACTGAATCCTTCTTGCTCAAATTTTATATTAGTGTAATTTTAAAACGAAAATTATAAGTTTTGTTTTCCTGCTGCACCGCTTTTCCTTCTTACGATATTTTGTATTTGTTTATAACAAAAGCATATTTCAAAAAATCACACTTCTCGTTTTGAAAAATCACATGTATAATGATCATCCCAAGTGCTATTTCCTTTCAGTTTTTTAAAAAAATTGACCTATGAAGATACTTTTTCTTTTCTTTTATTTACAACATACATAAAATCCGAATTTCCTTAATTTTCAACAAAATTTTATTAAAATATAGAGATTTTCCAAATCTTACTTTTTTAATTTAAATTTGTTTAGAAGTTTTTTAAAAATGCATATTCTTTTTCTAATAGCTCTGTTTAAAAACCTCTTTACAGAAATTTTGTATTTTTTATATTCAATTTTCTTCAAAAGCTTTAAGTGTTAGAGTTTTCTAAAGCATTCACTTTTTCACTTTTAGGTTTTTTGAATTTCGATTTTTTCCTTCAAAATTCGTTTAATTTTTTTACATTTATCAAGAATGTATAATTTTTTTAGATTTTTTTGATACAAATACAAATGTTCAGATCACGTAAAATATGTAAAATTTCAATTTTGAAAAAGTAAACTTTTTTAAGTAAAAAAACACATTTTGTATGCAATTGCAAAGATTATTAATTAGAGCATCCATAAAAGTACGTTTGTAAATGTTTGTTTTTTTCAGTCTCAAAATTCTCGAAATGTTTTACAAGAATTGGATCGACTGGAGGGCCAGAGATGTATACAAATTTTATATTTAAATTTGCTATGAAAGGAATTTCGATTTGAGTACCTACGCTAAGATAAAAAATTTACCCCAAAGGAACCTACTTCAGTTTCCTTTGATGCCTCTAAGCTTAGTCTAGATTTTCTCATTTTTGGGCGTATGTGTGGTGGAGTAACAGTTTTTGAAAGGGTGTGACTTTTAAACAGAAATTTCACAAACTTACAAAAAAAATAATATGCAAATCGGGAGAAAAGTGCAGGCCCTATATTGCGATTTTGGTTTAACAATCGAGAATGCGTAAAAATAGTTAATGCTTACTACAAAATTGGTGATTCAAATGTGGGCTTGCAATCATCTTCAGTGATGAAGCTCATTTCTCGCTCGGTAGTTATGGCGACAAGCAAAATAGTCGCATGTGGGACCTGGGCGAAATTAGAGGTGGTTGTGGAAAAGCCATTGCATCCGGAAAAAGTGTCTGAAAAGGAAAAATGAAAATGGCACTGGAGGTACTTCAAAAGGATCCACTCCTGCAACCAATCCAGAGGCGTTCATTTAAATGACCTCGTATTTCATACATAATGGCAAGATCCAAGCATTATAATGAAATAAAAGTTTCATCATGGTTTTATGTGTATTTTATTTAAATTTACTTTTTGAAACAGAAAAAGGATAACCCTATATTTGCTATACAAGAAATAGTTTATCCATTAATAATTTATTGTGAGCGCGTGTAGACGTATATAGATAGATATATATGTAAATAATTTATCACAGCAATGCCAATATCATTAAAACAACAAACAGCATAATATAATAGAAAGTAAAACCCGTTTAAATAAACTACATATTTGACAAATATTGATAATTTTGCAATGTTCACATACAATACACCACGCAATGTATATCCGGTATACTCGTACTTGTCTTTGTAGTTATTTTACACGCTCGTCTGTCTGTCCAGGTACATTCAAACGCAGACATCTGGTTAGCATCAGGTAATTGATTCAGCAACAAAGTCAATGGTTTCTTAGGTATTTAAAAATAACCTCAAGACAGTCACCAGTCTCATGTACTTTCGATAAAGCACGAGTCGATGAATTTGTAGTGAGTCACACTTACGCTTAAATCACTTGTGGAAAAACGACGAATAACAACAAACATACAAATTTAACGACATAATAGTATTCATTGTTGGTGACAAGGGATCCCCCATTCCACAATGTTCACAGTAGCAAGGAACTGTATAAATATATTGAATGCTAGTTAGATAGGCTCAGTGATTCTGACAGCGTCAACAAATGCACGATCACCTTAGGCATGCAAAACTCGCGAGTTTAAGGGATAAACTGTGTAAGATTTCTTGTTATTCTTTCAAATTATTTATGTCTATCTATAACTGGTATAACTCTCAAACATTCGTTAATAGCTGACATCTTTGCCATGATCTTCTTAGAATTCTTTCCGATTATATATTTGGAAAGTAGAGAATGGTTTGTTTACGAAATTGTATTTATTATTATTAAAGTAAATTATCAGTTGCCGATAATATCAGTATGGACGTGCTACGTATTAAATTAAAAAAAGATAATAAATCGTCGATGATATCGAAACGATATAATCTTCTCAGCATTATATTTCATAATCGATAATCAATTATAATATGAAAAAGATAGTTTTTATTTAAAATTTACCTACCGTTACGACATCACTATTCCGCAAAAATTTCCATATCAAGAATATCGTAACAATATCTGAAATTCTGATAATATCAGCATCCCAGACATTATAAGCAATTATTGTACTTAATTGCCTATGACTACATAAGCAATATATATATGACCTGTCTACGAAGGAAATGCTGAACTATATTTTGGTAACTGTCATAATTTGGTTTATTAGAAGGTGCGGTAGACATGTGGCCTAGTTTAACTATCAAACATCAAATATCGCCAGTTCAGTGAATTACTTCTTTCGAAGTAATTGGTGCGTCAGAAGTTGTTCTCTTCTAAAAAAAAAAAAAAAAAAAAACTTTGAAACAATACCCGATTTAAGTACAGTATTCAACTTACCAATTGGTTCTGGTTCCAAACTTAGATGATATATCATTGCCAACATTTTTCCAGTGCTGTTGACAATGCTTTCCGAAATATTATTTCTAAAACCACATGCAACCAGTACAAAGATTTCATTCATTTGAATGAAATTTAACTTAAAAATGCTAGCTATTTGCATATTAAGGCATCTTTGTGAAATATCTGAAAGGTTAAGTGTTTATAAATAAATCTTCACAACAAAAACTATTTATAAGCCATAAACTATTTGAAAACCAACCCAAATAAAATAATTAGGTTAATAATTTCAGTTGGATAAATAATTATAAATAAAGTGGTATATAGTAATTCTTTGACATTTTTCAGGTAACTAAATATTAAGGAATTTAGACTAGGAAGATAGATAAATTGAGGCCTACCACATGAATTATTGTCAACCGTCAAATATTTGAGTGTTAGAAGAACCCAAAACTTCAAAATGTTGTCACAGCTTAATTACACTGGGCAAATAACTGGATGAAACAATGTTGCAACAAATTTTTTTTTTTCAAATATACTGAACTTCTAAATACTAAAATGACGTTCAATCAAAAAATTGATATGCATGTATGGACATTTTTTGTTTGTTTAATTTTTTGGGGTTTTCAAGGGCTACATTTCTAAACAAGAGCTACTCATCTGGCTACTAAATTTCCTATTGGTGGAAATCAAATTTATTATAATCCAAAAATAAATACAATTAATTAAATAAATTTACCTTTTCCAATAGCAGTGTTTGCTTACGTCCGCTGGTTATATAAAAACTTACCTAAATAACACAAAAGTTTTTAGGTTTTTTCTTTTCACTTTTTTTATTGTTCATTCTTTGCGTCTTAAATCTATAATTTTATTTACTTTTTTTTCATATATATTGGTTTCAAATATTTTTGTTTTTTTTTTTTTAATTTCTTTTTGTAAGATAATTATCTTTAATTCAATTGTGTTAGGAATTATTAGGTGAAATAAATTTTCCCATATGTTTTATTGTTGCTTTCTTCATATAAATGTCAGAGAGATTATATTTACAATTGTTTAGTTTAGGTTTTATTTTCCCTCTTTTCAGTTTCAGATTTAAATTTAAATAATTTATATTGTTCACTATATCAATTGTACAAAAAAAAAAAATAAAAAAAAAAAAAATTAAGGGAAAAGAAAGAAGAAAAACTGCGTAATGTGCCAAGAACATAGAGTAGCGTAAGAAATTAAGAGTAAATAATCATGTAAGTGGCGATGTTAGGAGATGTAAATTTACATATTCAAACATAAAATGCTTTGTTCTTCGGACACCTTCAGCTATACGCTTCGAAAGTGTCATAACATACAACCATATCCATATAATAAGGCATATAGTCATCAATCGATATATGTATAAACAAAAGAAATATTAGATACTTATTTATATTTGGTTTAACATTTTTTTTTTTTATAAAATTTTCATATTTGTAATTTCCAGCTTTAACAAAGTAAACACATAGGATAAAAGTGGTTTTATGGATTAAGATTACATTATAAAAAATAGTTCAATGTTTTCTTGAGGTTTGCTCTTTGTTGAGTTTATTTGATATTGATTTATTTGAAAAACGGCCAGGAAAACTGTTTAGAAAACGTTTTCTAAGAGTTTTTAACTGTAAATAAAATAGTGAATGATGTTATTCAATTAAATTACCAAGAATTAAATACTTTTTTTCTTTCTCTATATAAGGAGTGACGCGAAAAAGCGAATTGTTTATTTGGTCGTAAATATCGCAAATTATTAGAAAATAACAACTGTAATACCAAAATATTTGGTGGTAAAGAGTAATTTTCTTCTTATTGCTGTAAGTTTAAGAGTATAAGAGAGTATAACACAATTTCGTTTTTATAATTAGTCTTCAATATGTTTTCTGCTTTTCGACTACAGATTATAAAACTATAACTGAAATAGATATTCATTTGATTTAAGCAAAATTAAAAAAGGCAAATCGGTTAGCAAATTAATAAATATTCTCACAAATTAATTACAAGCTGCGTTTAACTATTTAAATTAATTAAGGTACGTTCATTGTCATTTTCTATCCAGAAAGATCACAAAGGACAATACATTTTAAAACAAAATATTTTACCAAGAACGGTAATATATCAATGAGCCGTTCCACAGCCGTTTACAAATTATAGTAGACATTGAGGCATCCATTTGAATTTATTTTATTTTCAAGCTTTTGATCAAAAGTGCAGTAGGGAACAAAAACAAATTTCCGGATTGGTGACATGATTTTGAGTAATTCAAGCATGACTAATTCAACAATATGTTCAGTTTTCCTTCTAACACATTAGCAAAGAAAATTATTAAGTTCCTATTTCAGTACATTTAAAGACGTATAGATGCGTCAAAGAATTTCAAAATTACCATTACTTTTGCAGATCTGCCAAATTGCTTCGGTAATAAACCGTTTGCACTACAAGACGTATTGATAAAAATTAATTCTCAACAAGTACCCTAACATACATCTCTTCAAAAAATGCCGCATTTCCGCACAAACTTCGCCGGTGTTCCAAATATTGTGCTACTGAGTAATAGAAAGAAATAGGTAAACTTTGCAATATAGAAACATTTCATATAAAATGTATGTATAACTAAGGATAACCATTCTCACTCTTATCTCGCATAAATAAATGCTGTCTTCACTGTAATAGAATAACAAAGGGTTTCTGGGTATAGAGAATGCGAAAATGTTACCTTTTTCCCCATCCTAATTTGAGGTTATTCTGAAGTACCAATTGGAAAAGCATGGACCGTTTTTTACTGAATTAAGTTTTGTATAATAAGAAAAATTAAGTTTCTTTCGATAATTTTTTTATGAAACATTCGCTTTGAAGTCTAATATGTACATTTTTATTTACCTTTATTTATTTGAAATTTTGAAAGATTTTAATGCTAATTTTTCAATAAATTTTAATTAAATTTTCGTGGCCACAGGCATCTACTTATACAGTAACAGTGACACTGAGCCAAAAATGCGTTATGTCCCGAAATATTACAAAAATATAAACTATTCACTCCAATGTCGCAAATGTTGAGCAGGTATTACACATAATTTGTCCCTTTGTCCCAGAAATTAAACTGTGGGATCAGTTTATGCCTAATGAACGTTTAGAAACATAAAGAGTATCAAAAATGTACAAATAAAAAAAAAATTATTAAAATTAAAAAAATACGTTATTAAACGTCATTTGCATTCGACTTCGCTTTGCCCCAACAAAAACTGTAGGACAACTAGTTCCTTCGAAAATACTGAGTTTATGTGGTATCAATCACGCGGCATTGCCAGCAGACACAATTAAAATATTTAGGAAAATAACATATAAATATATTATTACAGTTTACCATTTAGGGCGAACAATGCTTCGGGCGCCATAGACACGTTGTATGTGATCCTTTTTTGGGACAATAGGAAAAACGCCAACATTTTTTTTTTTCACAAAATAATGTTATTTTATTCTCTGGGTTAAAACGGATTTTTTTTTAAATTTACTCCTTTGATATATTTTTATCTCATCTGTCTTCTAATCGGGAACAGATTTGGCTTATCTGATTATTTTGATCACTGTAATTGAAGCATAATAAACTTTTACAAACTACCAAAAAGAGCGTTCTTAAAATTTTAGTTTCTCAAAGACTGCGAAAGTTATGAAAAAGCACTAAAACTTTATTATGTGACAAAGGTTGGGAACATTTTACTACCCAAAGTGGAAATTACAACCTAATCAGCAAGTGATATCTTAATCGAAACATGAGCTGACTTCAGCGTATTTACCCATTTAATTCTAAACGGAAAAGGATGTCTGGTATATAATATTTAAATATGATTATTATTGCTACTTATTAGGAAAGTCGTTAAAGAATCTTTGTATATCGTTTTTGAAAATGAATCTCTATAAACACATCAAAAATTATCGCTATACAATATGCTACACTTATGACAATTTCAAAAAATTAGGAAAGCTCCGAAAAGTAGTGAGCAAAATATGGATAGTGATAAGATGTTTCTATTCTATAGCACTTTCAACAAATGTATGAAGCAGGAAACACCAGAGAATGTCTGGATGTCCTTTTGATGGCTTTCTTCACTTAGGATTTGCACACGCTTTAATAATGACGCACCTTGAAACTTAGGTGATATTTCTCTCAGAACGTGCTGCAACACATCGCTATTCAATTTAATATTGCTAATAAGTCCGACAAATACTGTTTTAAGTTTAGTGGAAGCACAATAAAGTTTAATGAAACAGAAAGACAAAAGAATGTTAGGCGGCGTCCGCGAAAGCATATGTCCTATTGCATTTATTTTCAGTGTCAGAATTTTTTACCAATATCAATTCAAGCAGAAAGAAGCGTAAGAAATATAGTTATAAAAAAGATTTATTTTCCCATTAATCTGTTTTTTTTTTAACTCGGGTAACACTGAAATTAGAAAAAAATCAAACCAAATTTACTATAAAAACAATCACTTTGGAAATGTTATGGGATCTCAACAAAACTTAATTTGAAGATGTCTATAACATTTGGCATAATTTTACCATGGCAAACATAAGGACAGATAGGTTTAAACTGTAATGCACCTCTAATGCCTTTGCCATGCCACCTATCCTGGTTCGAATGTTACCTAATGTTGCTAAAATATCTGTTATCACATAACCAAATTAATTTCTATTGTTAGTATTTATAACAAAATCGCTTTTTCTCATCCCAACTCCTTACCCACAATGTATGAAATATTATAGTTGTGTTACAATTTTGTAAAGTTGGTTCTTCCTCTAAGATGTGTTTTTTTTTTTAATTAACATAATTTTGTTCAAATTAAAATTAACTTAATAATTATTACATTATATACGTGTTGTTTATATATTTACTGATTATGCAATGGATTAAACATTACTTTTCTTGTATTCATGTTTAAAAATTAACCAATTTTCAGCTATTCCCTCATGTATTTAGGTAAGCAAAATTGTTGTGTTTGTTATTTGAAATATTAAAGATTGAAGCTTTTGCGATTCTTATGAGGTTCTTTCAATAATTATATCTCATAATTTTTGAATTTTGACCGTCATCCATGAGTGCCCGTCACGATTTTAAATTTATTGTTGTTATACAATTAAATTGTTGTTGTTTTTTTTTTGTTCATCTCATTATCAATAAATAGCTTTTAGAATTGCTTCGCTTGTTTTCGCTTCTTCACTACAGAAGTACATACTTCTCTATTACCAGTATATGTTATAGTAATAATGACATACAAACTGAAAAAAAAATCTTTTTGTATTTAATTCATATGCGCAATCATTAAATTTAGTGTATGGGATAAAACATTTTCCAATAACATTAACTTTTTCGTTTTCACATTTTTAACAAATAGAAATACATTCAACATGTTTTGTAGGTTGTTTTAGAATTGTTTCATTGTGTAATTGTATTTTTTTTCATATGTTATAGGTAAGTATGTGTGTGTATTATAGCAGAGTTTAATCTTTAACAATTCAATAGTATTCAAGTATGTTTTAATTATTTTTAAAATATGAAGGTGTGTTGTTGTCTTGCATATCAACACTTAATTTTTTTAAACTTAAATATGTATATTTTGTATAAATCGTCGCTTATGTTTATCCTGGCTTTATTTGGTTCATCGGTGCTTTTAGTGTTTCGAAAGTCTACTATAGTTTAAGATCCTTTCAAAACTGTAAATACATTAAGTGAGAATACGATTAGAAATTTTGATTTGAAGATTTATTAGAGAAGTATGGGTCCAAACTGAAATCTAACAATTTAGTTTCATTTCAGTTGGAATTTAAAAGGAGATATAATATTAAATGCATTCACATTTTATACATGTAGCGACACTTTGCAAACATTTTGAAACCATTTCCAAATTATTTAAGGCTTTGTAGGACGTTTGTATGCGCACATTACAAAGCTGCCACCATATTTTTCGATATTCAACCAAACATATGATCATACTTATGAAAAATAGAACAATCAGTTGAAACAAATGAGAAATCGAAAGATAAGGAATAGTTGTATCAACTAAAAATATTATTGCTAATGATAAACAGGACAGTTTATTGGAAACACTTTTGGAATTATGTAAGTTTCTATATTCTCTACCCGATTCATCCCTAAATCATAAAAAAACACAAGACATAGTTTTATAAATTCATACTACTAACAAACCGAATTCTCAGTTTTTACTAAATTATTTCGTTTTTGGAGTATTCGCTGCTTAACAAGAGAACGAATTGGCACCTGTACTTCTGAAATCCGCAATGATCACAAAATTGTTTTCTGTTTCTGTTGGTTATTTTATCAGACTTTTTTGATTTGTCGTGCAAATAAATTCCGAATTAATGCCATTTGGCAAACAGTGAAGAACAATGTAGTGCTATTTTGGGAACAATGGAGAAAAAAGAGAGCTAGAATCTATATACCGATTTGATACAATAATTTTCAGAAAATATTAAAATCGATTATTTTAATATCAACCTAAAGTTTAGAGGCACGTTTTTGGACAACACTGAGGTGCAAATTAAGAGTAGCGCTAGCGCTCTCCACAGAAGTGAAAATCTATCCCCTTTTTCCAATTCTCTCTCGAGTAAACACATATACAAAGATTTTTTTTAATGTTGTAAATTGTATGTCGTAATATTGTAATCTAATCAGCTCGACCTTAACAATCCTTAAGATTGAATCCTAAATACAGTTAAATTAAATTGAAATTTGATGTCACCAGATTCGGTTTCTAGAGCGCAAAAATAAGTACGGTACGGTTTTACATTGAAATAGTAAGTGCCCTTCAAAACCTGCGTCTAGTTTCCTACAAGCAAAGTATCGTAAAAAAAAAATGCAACATGTGAATAATGTTGTGGATAATTTACACCATTTAGTAGGATTCTAGCATCGCATCACCGTTGGTTAATACATTCAGAAACAGCGGTAAGCAAATTTTTTTCAAATTGTACTGACTTCATTTATTGTAAACTAGAAGTGGTTCGGAAAAACTAATACCAATACTGAAATTCGCGGGCATACATTATTCAGAACCATCAATTAACATTAGGAGCGAAATTAAATTTACTTCAATAAAAAGCTCCCGCAAAGTATCAAATTGCCATTAAAATATTAATTGTTTGGTATCTGTAAATTAGGGGAAAAGCTGAGATATTTCTAAATTTTAAAAACAAATTTCCAACTTCAAAATCTTGGTTGGAATGTAGACAGCTTGCAGGCTTCCAAATGGTCAAAAATTTGTTCCCGCTTTTTGTAATTCTTTTGATATGTAACAATCATTACCATTACTTTTAGCCAAAATTAGTTTATATAATTCGACTGGAACTATTAGACTTATCTAATGCCGTATTACATATTTAGCAATATGTGAAATTGTAGTTCCCCCTTAGATTCACATTATACGAGTATGTAGTGATAAAATGTGAACATCAAAATAAGGAATTAAAATCACTTCTTAGCTATATTTCCGCCCTACGTAAGGGGGCGTATATAGCCGACAGCAATGGAAACATACGTTGAAAAAAAAAACAATCGTATTCAATAGTCAAATTGGGTTTCTTAAAGGTATGACAACGCGCTGAACTTCGTAATTGTTAAAAGGGAAAAATTACATCCAGAAGTACGCACTTGTTTCAATAAAAGAAGCACTTATTTTTGCTAAATAGGCCAATTTATATGCGAGTTATCTTAAGCCACATGGCTAAATTAATCTGAATTCAACTGCAACTGAATAAAAGCATACAGAACGAATATATGGGCTAAATCGGTCATATGGGTGATATACGCTGAGTGAATTTTTTTAGAAATTACGAAGGTTTTCACGACGATTATCGTGAGAAACGACACATTCGGTCGAAAGATGTAACAGTACAAAAAAATATATATATATATGTATATTGCTGCTGGTAAGACTATTATTTACATTTCGCATTTACAATCGGTTGCAACCTTTTGCTACTTTCCAGTTTGCTTATGCAATTATCGTTTGCATGATCGTCTGGAATCGTCGTTAAACTAGGTCTCCCCGTGCAATGTGTGCAAACTAACTGAATGTGAGCAGCTCTGTCATATTTCATACATGGAAAATTTTTTACTTTTAGAATGGTTTCGTTCTCTGTCTCTAGAATTTCGCGGATTGCAAATTTTTACCGGGAAGGTTGGTTAATAGACATACTGCCGCGGGAACAGTTGATATTTATATGAGTAGACTGATGATACCAGCACCGTAATTTCGAAGAGCTAGTTTTCTTGGTATATACAGGAACTAATGCAGAAATACTGATTCCGAAGCACTTGTTACGAACTGGTATACTTTTCTGCTGGGTAGTATCCCTGATCTATACTCTCAATGGTACAGTAGAATCGATCATACGGAAGCTGAAATACTTCACTAGTACATGGTGAACTATGTCCACACTAGAGACAATTGTTTGTTACTGTACTCAGCTTTTATTTATTATATCTTAAACACTGAATTAGGTATTATGCTGGCAACAAACATTTTCGAAGCAACTAAATTCCTTTGGCAATGCAATCTTTCGCTATTGGTCGAAATCTACATTTCAGGGAACTGCAACATATTCAATAAACTAAACTGTTTCAAAGCAGTTTACATACATACAGATGACTCACTCCTTTAATAAAATGTATATTCAAATATGAAATGATATATTTTGTCTTAAGGCGTTACGCTCAGAAACTGCTAAAATAAAAACAGTAAAAATTTACGTTTTTCTTCTTACATTTCCCCTGAATAATGTCGTACTTCAAGCCTAGACATCTATACTTTTTCACACAATACGCAACAAACAATTATGCATTAACATCTTGAAACGCTTTCAAATCTAAGATCTTGATAAACATACTGTTTTCGCGTATAAAAATGTAAATAAGAAAAATATAGAGTTTACATAAATTTTTTAAATCCCGAAAACTATGGCGTGTTTATTGTTTTCTCCACATCTGTACAAAGCAATAAATTACGCAAGTCAATTTTTTCAACATTTGTTTCAAAAACATTTGCAATGTTCCAAAGAAAACAAATCAACTTTATTTTTTCTTCCAGTTATTAAAGAATACTAATAAAAAATTGTAGATTGATTTCAATAAAAAAAAAAAACAAACATTTTACTAAATTATACGAAGCCTTAGTTTGGTGTATCAATAAAACAAAATGTCTTTTTTTTTAAATAAAAAAAAAAAATATATATATATATATATGTAGTAAAAACTGTAGCGTCGTTTGTCATAGACTTAAGATTCATTAAGAGCTCTTTTCCTTCATCCCTACGGATTGGAAACTTAACAAAAATTCTATACAAACTTTTAGATTGTATGTATGTATGATTTGCGGTACATGTATATACACAAACATAAAAAGTATATTATATGCATGAAATATATATAACAGCTAAAACAGGAAGTCATTGTCATTGTTATAAACAATGTCTAGTAGTCATCATCATCGTCATCATTGGACTCATTTGATTCCCCAAATAGAAGGCTCATATTACTTTGATGATGTATCTGGAAGAGATGTTGAGGCAACGTAGAAGAATGGAGAATACCAGAAAATAGAAAAAACTAATGAGAAACTATTTTGCGTTTGTTTGTTTGTTTCGTGTTATCGAAACGATAACAAGATAATGGATTAAATAAACTATTTTTAAGGATCTATTAATGTTGGTATGTAGTATATATACAACTTTTCCTTGCGTGGTAAGCTAAATAATAATACTGACACATTTAGGAGTAGTAGCTGCCGTATTAATCCAAAACCAAATATTCCCGTAACCATAACCATCACTTGTTGTTTTAATGACGTTATTAATTAAATAATTAATTACTTGTAAAAAGAGTATAGGTATAATTGAAGTATTATATACACCTTTATTAGATAAATAGTTTGTGGACGATGCATGTGGGTGAGCGTGTGTTCTTCCATCATTATACGAACTCCTCCTTTTCATTTATGTTTTATTTTAAATTAAACAAATATATATGTATGATTAATGTTATATGAGTATATATATATATGTGTATGTGTGTGTTTCTTTGTTCAGAACATTTATGTTTCGTTTCAACGTTTAATCTTAAAATATTTTCTAAATTGGATATAGATATCATATATGTATGTTTGTATGTAAGTGAGTATGTGCTTTATGTCTGCGACACGAGTGATTTTGTATATATATATATGTATGTAGTATGTGCATATGAAAGTAATAAAATAAATAATTTCATATGAGGAGTAGGCATGAGCGTTGAAGGATGAAGGATGATGAAGCGAAACATTTAGCTATAATGATGTATATCGTGAGGGGCAACGCCGATCGGGTTATTTGATTGACATTAAAAAGTTGATTTAAAATCGTGGACGCCATCCATCGATCGTATCCAATTGATGAAGCACTCTTGAAACTGTCTGTGGACATTTTCAAATAACCTCATCATCAACCCTGGCGTCAATCACAAAATCGATGTTTCCCCATGGGTGTTTTTTTTTTATAACAGTACAACGTCAACAACAACCAAGCTAATTATATTCTACTGTACCTTGCTGGAATATTGACTTTTCTGCGACGTTGGGCCATTTGCGCTATTGTTGGAGCTATGGGTTCCTATCATAGACCCATTTGTTGTAGCCCCTACCAGCGTAGCAGAAGCCGACATGCTTAGATTGCTGCCGCCATTTGATTTCGACGAAGAGTCGTGCGACCGTTTCTTATCCTTTTCACGCTCTCGATCCTTCTCACGGTCACGATCTTTTTTCTTGCTACTACTGCTGCTACTCGAGTGATTTGTCGATGAAGAGGAGTGCGTAGTGCCGTAGGGAGCGTAAGCTGAAGACTGACTGCTATGACCGTAAGATGAATGTGTTGCCATGCTTCCTGCAGCGTCCGTTGCCGATCCACTGCTGTAAGTTTCCAGTTTATCTTTTGATATTTTTATTTTCAAAACGGGAGGCGCATGTGTTGCACTAGTCTCCGCGTTTGAATGGGCAGCCGCCGATTGAGTGCTCAGATCTCCCAAAATTCTATCTTTAGGAATTTTTATCTTAAAACCAATCGGTTCCCCAGCCGCTTCCAGTTTTTCTTTGGATATTTTAATCTTAACATGCTCGGCATTATCCGATTCACGATCTCTTTCTTTGTCCTTATGGCGATCCTTATCTTTTTTGTGCTTCTTGCGCTCCTCTCGATCTTTCGACTTATCTTTCTCCTTCTCTTTATGCTTATGTTTATCCTTCTTCTTTTTCTTCTCTGACTTACTGCCACCTCCGGATGTGCCATGTTCATCTGTTTCCATGGCACTTACATCGGAGTTGCTAGACAGCGCAGTCGTCGCTGACGTTGATGTGGCAGATGTGTTAAGTGAAGGAAGTGTTGAGGTAGTAGCAGATGGTTCAAAAAGCTCTGCTGGAGGTTGTAGGCTTGGCGTTATGATTGAATTTTCAGTTTTAAGCAATGCACTCGGCTGGCAAAGGCTTTCCTTCAAGAGATTCCGAACCAAATCCGGATTGGTTTCGATACCGTTGACTACCTGATGATGCTTGCTTGTGTCTCCTGGATTGTCCAGTTTTCGTATTTTGTTATCGCGTAAAATCAACTCGTCCTCTGACTTGATCACCTGGTGCTCGTTGGGCCGTTTCATGCTGCCGCCAACCCCACTAGCGGCAACGTTACTTGTACCAGCAAGTTCATTAAGGCCAGCCATTTGGTCAAGCTTGTTTGAGAGAGAAGTTTTAAGCATAGGTTGATTAGGAACCGTCGGCAAAATGCGACCAGAGCTAGCAAACGAAGCATCCTGCTGCGAGCTTGAACGATTTTTTTCTTTCTTCGATGTCGTGTCCCTTTCCGCCCTTAATTTGGGAGGACTTTCTTTAGTGCTTGGTAGTTTGTAGCCTGCATAGGCTTCAGAGTTAAGGTTTTGCGACATGCTTCCATTGTTGTTGTAGTTAAGACTTGTCGACATTTGATGCTGTTTTGTCGCTTGTTGTTGCTGGTGTGATTCTTGGTTCCAATCTGGACTGAACATAGAACTAGTTTTAGTCACTGTGCTCTGGCTTTGGGTCGTAAATTGGGAGTGCGAGTGGTCATCGGAATGCTGCAAAGGTTCGATTTTACAATAATTATTGCCTAACAAGGACGCCGTGTGCGATTGATGCTGTTGCTGCTGCTGTTGTTGCTGCTGTAAATCGTGTGTGGCTGTCAATCCTGAATAGTTTGCCTCGGGAGGTTGTAGTTGTTTATGGTGGTGTGTTGAACTTTGTGTGGGTTGTTGCATATGGACGGAAATTTGTTGTTTAGATTGTTCATGCTTAAGACTGCTATTATTACTAATGTTGTTATTGTTGTTGCTGCTACAATGGCGTGATCCCTGCAGCTGCTGGTGGAAATTATGTAAATTAGTTGGAGGACCATTTGCCGGCTGCTGTTGTTGCGGTGGCGGAGGTGGTGGAGGCTGGTTGTAAGCCCTAGATGGATGCATCATACTGCGCGACATATCGTGCAAGCCATCTATTTTGCCACTTGGTAAACTTCCGCCGCCCGATGACATTTGTTGATTGCTGCCGTACTGAGCAGAAGATGATGTGGATGACGAAGAGTACATTTTGTTGCTATTGCTGCTCTGTTTGGACTGTTCGGATGATAAGCGGCCAGAGTGATCTTTCACCAACGAACGGCTAGGGTCTTGTTGTTTCTGAGCCAATTTATGAGACATTCCATGCGGGGGCAAATTGTGCGCCGCTGCAGGAGGCGGCAGATTGCGATCTCTCGACTTGTGATAACCGACATCCATTGAGTGCCCCTGTGAAGGCGGACGCGTCAAAGGTTGTCCGGGCAAACTATTGGTCATTGATGATCTGGAGGAGCTCGATGATTTGGAAGATGGAGCCATCATCCCCTGACTGTGATTCGAAGAAGAATGATCCCTTGAACGATTAACCAAATTTGTACCATACGGCGGCTGCTGCTGTGATTGCTTGTGAGCGCCGCCAAGCTTGTGGTCTGTAAGAGCAAAACCATTAAAACCTGCTTAAAATAGAAACAAGCAATTCTATATTACCGGGAACATCACCGGGGGAGTAGCCGATTTTAGGAGGATGATGAGAGGACGACGAAGAGGAAGATGATGATGAATTGTGGTGCGGACGGTGTTGGCTTGAAGAAGAGTGCATTTCAGATTTACGTATTTGAGGATGTGGTTGATGCGGAGGCGGTGGCAGCATTGTTGGCGCAATGCTTTGGCCTTGCTGTTGCTCGTTGCCTGACCGTTCCTGCACCGGGTATTGCGATGATGACGGCTGCGAATTCCCACCGCCACTTGATGGGTTGTCAGCTGGGTGATACATTTTCATCATGTCAGCCACCTTCCAATCCTGGTCTCCCTTCTTATCCTTGGATTGATTTTGGCGATTGCTGGCTCCTTGAGCCATGGCCTTTATAGAATTCAATTTGGCCTTGAGACGAGCTGGACTCTTCTCATAAATGGCTATAAATTCATCGGTGAGTTTTTTTAGTAAATCCATCGTTACAGTTTCGTCCACATAATGGAACCAGTGCTTTCCCTCTGTAGACTGGGGAATCTAATTGGGAAAGAAAAGGATGGGACGAGAGGGAATTATTCCTATATGTCCTCATAATACCCTGCACGTCGGAATATTTACCTCCCAGCGTGACCATTTACAAGCCAAGTAAATGCAGAAACAGGCCACAACGGTTGGTTTATATTGCAGGCACATGGATGTCAAATGCAAACTATTGGAGGCCAAAAAATAGGAAGTTTGAGCCAAGTCTTTGCAAGCTGCGAATTAAAAAAATAAATAAATAAATAAAATAGCAAAAAAAAAAAAAGGAAAATCCGTCGACTGCGTAGCATTATCCTATTATATATACAATATTATATTATATATACAACTAAATTTCGCTCGGAACTTTGCACCAAAAAAATTAATTGTTTCTGTTGGCGAAATCTAAAGGTGGAAGTGGCAGTCACAAAAACAATACATACAAAAGTAGAACGCAGGACAGCACCTGAATATTATGTTAGGCTGAAAACAAATTTTAGTTTCGATCGTTGTTTAATTCGTAACCAGTATTAATATTATTGTGTTGTAATTAGGTGGAAAAAATACTGTTGCAGATACTTTAAACTATTCTGTGTTTTTGTTAATATACGGATATAAATAAAATTCATGCTTAATTGCTAATATATAACAAAGAGAAAGAGAATTGTAATTACGCCAAGAGTTCCACATTCCTCTGGAATATTCAATGGAAGTTTTAATATACAATTCGAAATTATAACCCAAATCTACCAAAGAATTAGACCATGTTTGGAAGAATATAATTCTGAATGGGAGAGGTTTACATTTTACGGTTTAATTCTTTGTTCGCATCTACAGCGCATTCTTACTACAATTTTATAATAAAGCCGAAAAATGTTTGCAGTTTTGAAAGGCCCCACTATTTGATTTCAAACTTTTCAATTTGACCTACAAACAAACAATATCCTGCTGAAATGCTGAGCACATACTCATGGCAATATTTTGAATTTCTTTCACAAACGAAAAATCGTCCATTTCAATCCCATTCCATACAGCTAGTTATTTTGTTCGTTTTTCTTACCTTTAACCAAATGACACGTTTTTACAACATGAGTATGCGGATGATCGATGGCCACATCGAAGCCCAGTGTTTGCAGCAAAACATTTTCGTTGAATACCAAATCTTGGGCTTGCTCGTTGTAAAAGTCTGTGGTAGAGGTAGTCGGCTGACTCAGGCACTTGTTGGCCGCCTTAATAACGTGTTCCAATTTACGGGGTTGCTCCTCCACTTTGGCAGCCAGGAACAAGCTGGCGGCAGCAATGCCATTACGATGAAAGTGTGTAAACGAATGAAATGCATAAAAACGATGCATATACACAATGGCAGTGTTGATGCATAGCTGTGAGCTGTTATGTGATGAGAAACAAAGAACGACCTGTTATTAGTCCCCTCATTGTCTAAGGAAGCACAGAGTCCAATACAAATGCCTCTACAATTCTAGTTGCTCTTCAATAGGTACTTACACTTGCAGTCTTTGGCCCATTTCTTGTATGAGATATGCGGTCATCTGACGAAAGGACAACTCCTGGTCGGGAGAAATGCCGTTTCGTCTGCTGGGTGAATTGGCCAAATCTTCCGATGTGAAATACCACATGGAATCTTTGTCCCGGTCACCATTGTGGCTGCGTGCCGGCGACGGACTCGGTATTCCACTCATCATTTATCACAACCTCAAAAGCGGTGGAGAGGACTTGGGATGGGTACGGAATGCAAGGTGATGAAGACGACGAAAGGAGAACTACAAACAAAACACTGTCCAAATCGAATTCACCATCTAAATACTAAGCATCACTTTCCACTTTCAATCTCAATAGCTTTTCTACTTTTTTTTTGTTTTGTAGATATTTGTTTTAACTTTTGGGTTTTGCTCACTTTTCAGATGTGAGAGAAAAAGTACTAATAGTATGCTGGCGGTCGTCTACTATTACGTTTTTCGCTGCTGACAATGAATGTGACGATTGGCTTTTCTGCTTTCTCGTTGACGGTGCAAGCGTCGACTTTATACTGTGCATCCCAAGTCAGTCGGATATGGCTTTTTGTTTTCTTTGTCAGAGCGACAAATCACAAATTGTTTACAACCAAATCGACGGATTTTTTCGACACAATTTATGGTGTGCTCGATGGGCACAGGTATTTTCCATTTCCCGAAATATGGGAGGTAGGTAGAAATCTTTTCACTTTGCCATGAAGAAGCCACGAGTATTTCGAAACATACACACGCACACACACACAAGCATACGCTCACTCGATAGTATGTCGCCGATGTTCGACTTCACCGAGAAAAAAAGTCGTCAAACGAATATTTTCCTCTTCGTTGTAGAAATCACTTTTCATCAACCGCCGCAGAAAACTCCAAAAATTATGCAATCGGAGGTCTTAAACGCGGCTGCAATTGTTGGTAATAGCTCGAATACACATTTATTGCGATTTTGAGTGCAATTTAAATGCACTAGAAGTAATATTTTCCAGGAAAATTTATAAAAATTAACGCTTCACAGAAAAAAATGTATTCACAAGAACCGACCGACGACAAAGCACAAAACATGGATGTAACGATTAGGGCTGTAAAAGTGTCGGGTACTCAGCATTAAATACTGGACGTTTTATATCAAATACTCGGCGGCAAGATACTCGGTATTTTATAGAGTTGGAATTTTGAAAAATTACTCGTTATTTTCTGCTGGCACTAAAAAAGCAAAATTATATACGAAAAGTAGGCGGGTTAGACAAAAATTTAACAAATTTAATACTAGCCAAAATTGGTGACGATCGAAATTGATGTTTTTCGTTCAACATTGCTCCCTATATACAAGCATGTATACATTGCCGATTGTTTGATAGTATGCATTTCATATACAGAAAGCTGTATATTGCGGATTAAGCCATCGTAAAAGTTTATAGAGCAGAGCGAGAGAGAGAGAGAGAAAGAAAGATTGAGAGATTAGAAAAGAAGGGGTGGGAAAGAGACAGCGAGAGAGAGAGAGAGAGAGAGAAATAGGTAGACGTAACCAATTCAATATTAGGTAGCAGCATGCATGCACGTATTCGTGTTTTTCGGAAAAAAGGAACATAATGAATTTTAATATTTTTCACTACAGACGAACGTTAATTGAATTATTTATAGTAGCAGTATATAGTGACAATCCAGAAAACAAATTATTGCAAACTGTGCAACAGAGAATTTATGCTAAAATTATAACATAACGATTTTACCTAAAATTATAACATAATTTTACCTAAGCGTTAAGGCAATCTACAGTTTCATAAGGTTTAAAACAATATCGAAAATAATATTAGGGAAATTCTATGTTCGAAAGAACACCTAAAAGGGTAAGTAATTCTTCTTAAAAATTTTGACATTTACCTATTATGAATTTACCTAAATATTCTTAAACGATTTAGTTACTCCTATACATCGCTTTTTGCAATACTGCTAATCTTCAGCTGCAATTTTGTGTGATTGTACAACATCAAAGTAAAAGATTTTAATAGTGTCTTATACGTTATTGAACAACATTTATTGGTTATAACTAATCATAATTCAACAAAGAAAAACGTTAATGATTAATAAATATTAATTACCTTTACCTGTTGTAAAATATCTTCTGCACCAAGTGTAATTATTGTACATTACGTACAAAAGTATCGATAACACTGTTCCCTGCATGAAAACTGTCAACAAAGATTCTTTTTCTATATTCTATGTCAACATAGACTCTTTTCATTACGTAAAATGTCAAAGAAGACTCTTCTTCCATATAAAGTGTCACTACACACTGTTTTGTATATAAAGTGTGAAAAAATATACTTTTCTGTACGAAAAAAAGAAAGTATCTGAAAAGATGCTTTTCCATATGGTAGGTGATCAAACTAAATTCGGCTGTATCTCTGGCAGTTCAATAAAGATATATATATATTGATTATAATACATAATATCAGAAGGCAACAATTTTTAGATTTACTATTAATAATTAAATAATGTTTACTTGATTTGAAGATAGGACGGTTCCAACTGTTTTTGCAGTATTTCAATAACATTTTGTTGGTCGTTTTTAACAATTAAAATTGTGGGCAAATGGTTTTCCATCAAGGTAAAGTTGTTTTCGTCCTGTTTTCAAGACAATATTGAATAGTATTTTTCACAAAACGGATCTAAAGTGCTCTAAAATTGAGTGAAATCTCTGTAATATCCAACTACACAATCATTAAGCAGCGGCTAAGAACAAATGCACAACACATCTCCACAAATGCATACAAATTTCTGATTTTAAATAAAGCAACAAATAACAAATTGCAATTTTTCAAATAAATTGATCAGTTTTACAGCTTCCTTTCTAAAATCCAATAATTTTAATTTAATTTTCGTTTCGTTCATTTATTGTGTATTAAGATTATGACATTCATTACATATGGAATAAAAAAAGATAAAATGTCGAACGCATTACAGACGGAATTGCGATTGAGATGATATATAATAATGCCCACGGAAGCGTCATCTAAACAACAATTCCAAGTTTATTAACTTGTCTAACTATCAGTCCGGTAACGCTTGTTGTAATTTGTGTATCTGGTAGTTCTAAGAGCAAAATACCTTTCTCCAATCTGGCAGTATCGTAGTAGTGGATGAAATATTTCGAGTGTTAGTGCCGAAATCCGGCATTTTATTAAAAAACCTTTCATTTGGAAAAAACATTACAAAAAATGTCTAAACCTTTGCCTCGTCCATGTGGCCGTGGTGGCGTTGCGAATTGTGGTAGCATAAGCACTTCGGCGGATAAGGACGTACGGGAACAATTGCATCAAGATATCGAGAACAAATCCAAGAATTGCTCTAATCCTACTTATGAATGTTCCATACCACGCATCGAAAGCTATGATTTCTGCATACGACACATCCTTAGAGATCCTAGAGGCAATTTTCGCCAGTGCACATTTACCTATAGCAACAATAAGAAATGTACAAATGCTTTGCCAAAGCATGACCTGAAGAAGGATCCCAATATGACGACACTGTGCTTCGAACACAATCGCCATGTTCAGTTGCAGAAGACACATGCCTCGGTGGGCAAGCTGAAGCAAGTAGACACGAATGAGGCCCTGCTCAATAGCCTTGCGCATCATATTAATGTCGAAGATACACCGGCTAAAAGTAGTACAAATTGTGAACAAGATGAAGAGATTGACGTGGTTTCACCACACGTCACGCCGTTTGGTAATGTGTTTTTTGCCGAATGACAGTTTTGAATAATACTAACAATTTCCCTATACATTTCGTTTTAGCTGTCCACGATCAAGTCCACAATATTGCTGACATTGTCAGTACAATGCGAAAACGCAAACGCATTTTAGATTACGCTTCTGATAGCTCATCAGACGAAGAAGTGATTTGTATGAATAACACTTCTCGTGGATATGAGTGCAATGAATCCGACAACGAAAGCGTAGACTCCCATGACGATGACTTGCTCAAACATGCCGGCATCTATACGCGCCAAGAGGCCATACGTATATCGGAGGCAAAGTTAACGAAGCTCCAAGGCCTATACATTGATCAAATCAATCGTTTACATCATCTGTTGCGGGAGAAACGACGTCGGTATTTGCATGCCATACGAAGAGAGCGGGAACATTTGTGCAGTATCCATGAACAACTTAAAGAAACTCCCAGGGAGAGGGCCCTTTATGAGCAGTTGAAATCGTTGAATTCATATCATAGACGTCATGGCGTCGAGGCGGTTTTGTACAAGAAATTTAAAGAAAAACGCAGCCGAGCCAGCGACAGTGTAAGCTCCTCTAAAACGTCTTCTTTTACGAAATGTATATTTACTGAAGGAGGTGTCAAATGTGGCGACCGAGTCCTGCCATGTTGCAAATACTGTCGTAAACACATTTTGGAGGATAAGAAGCAAATACTTTTTAAGGCTTGCGAAAAAGAGAAATCGGGTGTTGTGTGTCAGGAGCCTATAGCATGTATACTGGATGACACCCCATGCGTTTTACACTTGACCATACCACAACAGAGACAATATGTGCAAAAGGTAAGGAAAGAAATTAATTAAAATCTATTAGAGGGGCGATGGAAAAAAGTAGAGGTCGTTGACAATATAGGATAGGTTTCCAGCACGCTCAATATTAACTCTTGGACTGCCTCCTAGGTAGGTAAATTTTTCATCTGAAGGAGAAAGGTAGATTGTGGTGATGTATCCGTTACATAAATTTAGAAATTATAATATATAAATTTTGAAATGCTGATATAATATATAGCATTATAGTTGTTATGATCGAAAATGTTCCCCTGTGCCAACACTTGAACATTCCATTCAAAATTCGCAAATAATATTAAGTGAGTGTAAAGGAAGATAGTTCATTGCCTATACGAATAATATTTGTAGTAGCATACGATGCGATATTGTCCAATGAAGAAATGAAGCTTTCTATCCATATTTTACAATTTGTTTGGGAACCTATCGAATACTGCTATAGGATGAAATTGTTGCTAATTACTACATACATATATTTTATGTAGGCACCTACATGAAAAAAAGACTAATTAAGAAATTTCCAAATGTTGATTCCCGCAAACGCTGGCAAATATTGAAAATTCGCATTAAGTTTTCATATTAGAATGCTGAATGTTATTTGAACTACTTTATTGTGAAAAGAAATGTTACCGGATAAATTTTAATTGGATTTCCATGTTTTGTTTTTTACTGATATATATTGGATTTATTTTATTAATATGTAGAAATGACCCGTTGTTCCCAACTTACGTTGTCGGAATTTGAATTTATGTCTTTGAAATTTTAAATGGGATACATATTTTGTTGATTTTATGTTAGTATATTTTCTTATAATCTGAAGTGATATTCATTGAAGTTAGCATTGCTTTTCAAATGCTTATTATTAAATGTTACGTTTACGTTAAAATTTACAAACGAAACATTTGATGTTCCTGAAGTCAAATGAGATTTCTAATCTACATATTTACAGCAGAATCATTAGGGTGAAAAAATTCAAATATTAAAAGAAGCTCTTGCATGGAAAGTAAAATAACATAATAAAATTAAATATGTTATCATTTGGCAAGTACAAGGCTCCAATTTCGATACTCACTGCATATTTACATCACCCTTTTGGAGCTATCAGGACGCTACATGTGAAGTGCATAATAATTTTTGCTGTTTTATCTGATCAGACAGCCAGATGATTCAAGCATTGTGCACACCTGCATGTCATTACAGCATATTTGAAGTGTTCAATAGCCCGCCATAAAACATTTGTTAATTTTTGTAATCCAATTTTTGGAAAAAGTACGATTTCCTACCCATGTGAATTGCTACTAACAGGATTATATGCTACGTAAATTTATTTTTGGGCTAATATTTCTTGGCCTACAGAATTCCTACTACATTGCTCAAGTTTTCACGTCAACAAGAAATAAAATGTAGTTGAAATTCACTTTAAAGCAGCCAAGTGTGTATTAATTTGTTTTTCATGTAGAAAATTAAATTAACTTTAGTTTAGTACCAGTTTTCACATTTGAACACATTTGAAATGACTTTCCTTTTAAGAATCACAACATATATTTGTCTACGAATGGTACTAAACTAAACAAGGTATGTAGTTTTTAACGCATTTTAGTTATTATTAATTATGGAAACCCAAGAGAGTAGTGTTCCTGCAATATTTATAATATGAAAAAGCCAGGGACAATACGTCAAGTACAAATCTTTTGGAGTTGTTTGCGAAAATATAATTTCATTTACTTTTGATAAAATTGTACCATTTCTTCTATTAGGTTACGCGTGAAATGGGAAACATACAGTGAATAACCTGGAGAGCTAATGTATGTATTCTGAGTTTAATCGAATTATCTGTTTTTAGGATCAATACAATTGAAAACGAAATATTTATAATGTAATATGCGATAATAATAAGCTTGCCATTTTGAGGCAAAGAACAAAATTACTTTAAAATGTCTGAACTTATAATGTACGACATCACATCTAGTGGAATCACTGTCGCACTATCTTCGTACGCCAATTACCCATTTTTATTGTCGATTTTTGAGCAAAATTGGAATAAAATTCCCTCCAGTGACTTAAATTGTTTTTCAAAATTACATTAAAAGCTTCGTGCATACCTTTTTTAATTTTGAACCAAAATTTAACTCATGTATTAACCCTTATTTTGAATTTTATACTT
This sequence comes from Philornis downsi, assembly GCA_019455685.1. NCBI lineage: Eukaryota > Metazoa > Arthropoda > Insecta > Diptera > Muscidae > Philornis > Philornis downsi. Next base: position 1,638,188 of record JAHXMU010000742.1, read on the forward strand.
CTGAAAACAAATTGGATTTCGAGACCATTTTCGCCAGTTTTCAACTTTGAGTACGTAGTTTGGATTTCTATTGATCTGTTTAGATCTTCATACATATATTTTTTTTTATTTTAAATTGATGTTTATAGATATTGTGCTTATAATTCGAATCACTCATACAATGCAGCATTCTAAATTTTACAGCTAAAACATTTTGTAAATCTGAAGCCAAAAGACATTTCTTATCTGCGTATCGCTACCAAAATAGCAGAACAAAAAGCGCAGCAAAACTTTTCAGTATTTTATAGGGAAAAAATGTTACGACATTAAAAAGATAGATATGGATTCTTGTAGGCCGCTGAAATTGTCAAAACCACCAATACCATGTATTATGCCCATCTCTAGCACAAACTCTTAAATATTGTTCATGTCTAATATCACTAAGTGTTTGTAATTAACATCTCACTGTCCAGGTGGCGTCGACGAAGCAAATATTTTAAGATACAAGAACGTTTACTATTTTTCTACCTGCCAGGCCGATGTCGTATAAATATGAGGCATAGATATCCGTAATTATCGCATGTGCATTATAGTGCACATATTTATTTCTACGATTTATTTGAATTACTCCAAGCACTCGATTCTTTGTCCCGGTAATAAAACTTTATTGGCTCTTTAATCCATTTTTGGCGAAACACACATTTTCCGTCCTATGAAATGCTTACTCAAGCTTATTGATATATGATTTATATGGTGTTTCCTAATTACAGTGGGAATAATTATTTGTTTCGGAATGACATGCTGGATTAGCTAGAACTGCAGATCAACAGGTCTATAAAGTAAATCTGTTTACTTACCTACCCATAATTAGCAATTTCCATTTCAAGCACTATCAACAAGCAAACATATTACACAGGTAGAATACCGCATCACCATTATTGCTAGTGTAACAACCCATAAACTGCAGCTGTTTTCAAAATCATAAATATTAGTCACACGTGTTGTTTCGTCAACCACGTTCATTAGCACTATGTTGGCTTGGGTATTTCTTAATCCCTGTCATCATCACTCCGTCAAAAAGTAAATAGCTGGTTTTTCTAATTGCTTTTATAATGCAATAAAAATTTAATTTTCTTAATTGTTCCTTCTTAAGAAAAAGGATCAAATAACATTTAGGCAAAAACATCTGTGTATTCGCATTCAGTTTCATTTTGCTTTTGTAAAAAGAAGTAAACAGAATATAAAGAAAATTCTGAAGGTGTTTATTAGAGTTATGAGATATTTGTATTCACTGAGGTGTTAAGTTCATACAACACTGTATGTTATGCGCTTCTTGGGTTGTAGTTTTAAAGATTGTATCGATTTTAGATCTTTATTGTTATTTTAAAAAGTCGTCTGACATTGTAGTTCTTAATTTCTTTACAATTCGTTTAATTGCACTCGTTCCACATATAATAAACAGTTTCTTATTCTAATTCATGAGTCGTATTTTTGTAGTGAGAGTAGTATGAATTTGTAATTTACTATCAAACCCTTTAAAATATTGTAAATTATGTCTACATTCTACAACACTTTTAGTCGGTTCAATAAAATTTTGAGTTTCAAATTCAATTGTGAGCAAGCCCTCATTTCGTAATGATTATTTTATATATTCTACATTATATTCCGATGAACTTCAAAATTAGTTTTTTTAAGTTCTCATTTTATATATTTACGAATCATATCATCTTTAAATCTAATATATGAAAAAAATTTCATTAATACCATTTTGTTAGCTTTTTTGTTGAATGTGGAATACTCTATTTACTAGCTTCTTTGTGTTAATTTAGAATCTGGATAGTTCTTTTTTTATATATTTTTAATTAACTTATTCGACCTACCATTAAACATATCCGTGACTGTAACATCAGCTATATCTGTAATCATCTTTAGTGTAAAATATCAGACTTAAAACTAAACATGGAATTCAAAACAGTTTTGCTAATTCTCAGCATTGGCAGACCAGCTAATCTAACACTGCTCGTATGACAGCATTGGACAAGACCATGATTCCAATGTAAAACTTTCAAAATTAAGTACGAAAACTGATGTTGGGCAGATACTATATAAATTCTTTGCACTCCATGTGCTTTATTGGCCATGTTTTGCCTATCAAAATGTCAAGGTCGTCAAAAGTATTAAGTAAATTCAATCTAGTATTACCCAAAGAGAAAATGGGTAGAATTGGCCCAGACATAAAAAATATCATGTGTATGTCCTTGCATATCATACTTACATAGATTCATGCCACTAAGTTTATACTAAACAACCATATATTCAAGATCTCCTGCACTACGCTGGATTCATGTGGACAATCATAACTAAGAAATACGTTCTAGAAAAGAATATATGAGCAAATTAATAGACAAATATGTAGATTTGCAGTTAACAATCAAGAAATTATTCGAAGATATATTAAGTTATGAACCGAAAAGAGGCGAGACACCGCATGCTACATGGCTTTCGATTTGTTTACCACTTGTGCCTCTTTATTGTGGGTTCTTATAGCACACGGCGCCGCAGCTAACGACGTAGATTTGCCCACTTGTAAACTACAAACGTTAATTTATTGAATATGATATTTAACTAAATTAGCCATGTTGGAATTGAAACGTCTTTAATAGTGGGACATTACCTATTATTCTATTACCGGAACAATAGCAATGAAAGCAATAAATGTACTTTTCATATAGTATCATTTGTTAACAAAAAAAATTGTTTGGTGTTGTTTTATTTGATTCCCCAGAAATGTCATTCATTTCATTTATTCATACATCGTGATGCAGGAAAACCAAAAAGGTCAATTATATAACATCACAAATAAAATATAAAATTCTTTAATACAATATTAAATATCAAAAAATAGTAACAATAAAATAAAGTTAAAAACGATTAATAAACGATATGATATATTTATATCAAGGTTCCGCAAGCAAATACAGTTATTAAACAAATTAAAAAGAAAAAGCAAGTGTCCATAAAGAGCTCATAATATAAAATAGGCTACTGAAGTTCACTTAATGCAAAGCTAATATATTTGTGTTGGAGAACTTCATTTGAATAAGCAAAATTTCGCAGATACAGAAATTAAACAGAATTAAAAGTTGTGGATTTCTAGTTGATCTAGTGAACCTGAATCTACTTCGCAGTAAAGATGATGAACCAGATATTACGAATTTATAAAATGATTTAATGATTCCAAATTTAACATAATTCTTAAAGGGAACACGTAAAAAACGTGTGATATACAATCATAGCGCCTCAAACTAGACACATACCTAAGTACCATATTAAAAATCCTCTCAATTTTCCTAAGGCAAATAAGATTTGTTCCTGAAAAAACTTTAATGCCATAATTAATTTGAGACATCAGCAAGCCATGAGCTAACCTCTCTTTAATATTAATTGAAAGGAAGGAATATATTCATATTGTACTCGTACAACTTCCGCAGAGTAAAAAGTATATTTGGAAATATAGAATCAATATGAGCACGAAAATCAGGTCGTTTATCATATGTTATGCCGAGGCCTTTCATTTCATCTACAAACTCAATACTATTTCTATTAATGTTGATGTCAGAATTTCGAAAAGATTGAAACGAGAAGACAAAAAGCATAGCTTTAGTTTTGCCACAATTCATATAAGGGTTATTTTCATTTAACCAATTTTTTATTGCATTCAATGTGCTATTGAAACTACATTGTAAGTTATTTACTGAACTACTCTTGGAAAAAAGATGGATATCATCAGCATAAAATGGATAACCTTAGCTAAACTATTAATATACCATATAAACAGTAGTGGGCCCAGAACCGATCCTCCTATCCTATCAGAAAAATTGTCATTCATGGAACCGAATTGTGATCGACCCGACAAATACGTACGAACCAATGTGCAGGCTGTGCTAGAGAACATAAAATTAGACATTAATTTGTAAATAAGCTTAGTATTGTCCACTCTGTCAAAAGCCTTAGATAAGTTGAGACCTACAAACACTCCTAAATCGCGATTATTCATCGTCTCCTTAATAATATCTATTAAATGGAACAAATGAGTAGTGGTATTAAAGCCTCTTCTAAATCCATATTGCCAGTCAACAATCATGCTCTGATCATTAATATAATTTAAAATTTGTTCTCGTATCAAATGTTCAACAACTGCAAGTATACTAATTGGTCTTAGGTTATCAAAATTGTAAGAATTACCTACTTTAGGGATTGAAACTACACGCGAAATAAAATATTCAGTTAAAGTAAAGGTGTTTCTTCACATTCTGCAAAATGTATTTAGGAAAGCTAATTTTAGATGAACTTTTAAACATAATTTTTGCTATGACATCTGCTTATTGGTTGGCTAATCTTTCAATAAATATTTTCCAACTCAATCTCTTTCTACCAAGCCTTTGTAAAATTCACTAAAGCACTATCCATAAGTTCTTACTGAAATACGGTTTACTTAGAATTTGGCCTACTCTGTTAGTAAACAATACTTTTAAAAAATTGATACTTCGCGTATCATTTTTAACACCGTTGACAACTTTAGACTGGATGGTTTTAATTGTCAGTTCGTCATTGGCTATGAAGTGATGAACTCACCCTATTATATAATTTTTGCTATCGTTGTTTGAAAAGATCAAATGAAAATGATAATTTGTATAATATTTAATATTGGGCATTGGAAGAAGGAAGAAATGTATTTGAAAATTTCCAAATGTGGAAATGAGAATGATAATAGAGAATGAGAGAATAAGTTATACATTTGGTTTTGAAAAATGAATAGTTGTAGTTGAAAATTTCCCTTTAATATTAAACAATTGGACTATGTGTAGTATGTGAAGTATAGCATTTTTGATCCCAAGAACTTATTGATTGTGGTGAATTTTTATTTAAAATGTTGGTCTTCGCTAGTTAAGTCTTATTTACTATATAATATACGCAGCATTTCAAAACATTGAACCGTTTTCGTCTTGTTTCCTCCCAATGCAATGTAATTGTATAATCCATAACAAAGGTTTGTGAACAAGAAAAACTGCAAGAAATTGAACATGACAAAGCTACCCTGTAAGAATTTTAGCGGCGAAATTACCTGATGAAGTAAGTTGCCGCTTAGCAAAAGAGAAACCACTATAAAATAAGCCGATTTCTAAGCTAATGGTGACAAATTCAAATTTATTACTATTGAATATATTTAAATTAATTTCACATTTTTCTTTGTTTACAGAAATACGAATCAGAAACAGAAGAAGATGACGTAGAAGTCAAAAGTGAAATCTTGGAAAGGCCTGCCGTAGATACAAAGCAGTCACCGAAATTGGACATTGGAAATGTAATTGCAGCTAGATCGGGCCCAGAAATTTCTATTACAAATTGAATAAAAAGCATTGTAAAATATAACAAAATTCCCACTTACTACAATAAAATTGTTACATTAATCAACAGCAAAGAATTCATAAATATTTTCCGTTACTGTAGCGATCCACTCTTCCAGAAGAAATTTTGATTTCAATCTTCGTGATCTTAATCAAAGATGGTAACCAAAGAAGATAGCCGCGTTCTCTCCTTGAACATGCTAATGTTTTAGAAATGCTTTCCCATTACTAAAACTAACCGAAAATTAAATATTAAATGTTTCAGATTGTTACATGAACGTTAAATTCCTTTCTAGACGATATAGGCTGAGGTTATGTATTATGATCGAATACCGTCCAAAAAAATTATTGGAGATTTGACTAGTTTTGGGATGAGAAACTCTATTCCGAAATGATGACATGCAAAATAAGGTGATGCATAAATTGTTAAAACACCGTCTTGGAATGGTAGACAAACAAAGATTATAATAAGCGATGTACTATATTGCATTGAATTTATATACTTTTAGATGAAGGAGAATATATGGGTATATATACTTATTACGTTACAAACTTGCGGAAAATAGCCCAATCCATCCTATGGAATATCCAATGATCATAGCTTTTGAAACTCCTGTGAAACTACTGTTGATATTTGTGGAAATTCGCATGATTAACTGTTGTAAATGTCAACCATCATATTATTTCAACCTACATATATGTTGGCTGTATTTGCACATAGCATTTGGATAGAACATAACGCGAAATTGTTGGCTGAATTTCCGTTTGATTTCGAAACTACTTTCTACTTCACTATATGTGGTCTATTTTGTTATCTTTCCACAGAAATGTTAAATTATCTGTAGCGCTCTTTTGTATCGAGGCCATTTCTGGAGGATACCTTATAGTTTGAAAACCGATAAGATGGAGTTATTTCAAAGAGTAAATAAATGCCTATTTTCGGAGGTAAATGACCATTGAAATATGTAATGTGACTTCTGAAATCCGACACAATTGTGATAATGGAACGTTCTTTAAATGTCGCTAGTTCCGCGCCATAATAATCTTTATTATATTTTAACTTCAGTTTCACCTATATTCCTGTAATTCTCTATATCGTCACACCGTTTCTTCCGCTTAAAATGACGATCCGCCTTTCTTGTCTTCTTATAGTATTCCTTCAACGCACGAGTCACAACTGCCTACAGCGTTGCCATTTACGCTGTATCTTTCTATCAGAACAAACTGGATTTTGGCTCAAAAAAGTGTTGTGACAAATAGTTTGTAAGGTGTCATATTATTGTCACTTTAGTGTCGGGCGTAGCTGTAAGGTTCTGTCACTGGAGAAAGGGATTCAATTTGATGTCGCACCAAATTACCCTGTTGTTGCGACATCCCAAAAACTGAAGTAATTAATGTAGGTCAATGTTTACGTTGCAGTTTTCTCTATAGGGATTGTGCTACGGGAGCATTGGCACATTAATAAACAATGAAATTACGAACGTGTGTCAAAACTGAAGTAATTAATGTAGGTCAATGTTTACTGTGCATTTTTACCTGTGGGGATTATGTTAGGGGAGCATTGGCACATTAATAAACAAGGAAATGTCGAACGAGTGCCAATGGGTTTTGCACTAACGTTGCATTTTTTCCTATGCGGAAATATATGGTTGTTTTTGCTGACTCCTATTTCTGAGCAGTATTTGGTTTGGTTCTCAGTCGCTGGCGGCAGAACACATATTTATGATATAAATAAAGATGGCACACCAGGTGGTGGAGTCAGTGAGTGCATCAGAGGAAAGAGAAACGTGTTATTCCTTCCCCTGAAGGTATATTGCCTTCTTGTTTTTTTCATTCCAGGGTGACTACCATAAGTGCTCTTGACCATTGGATTAAGTGCGCGAGCTCGCGTTTTTGTGACAATAAGCCAGCGGGTATCACCTCAGAGGTGATACACTTCAACAACTCAAATAGGGCTACCCAACACACTACGAACAAACACTACATAAATACCCAACAGTCGTATGTTTCCGGTTGAAATCTTCTAAAATTGGTTTGACGTTTTTACGTTGAATCATAATTTGGTGTTATTTTACCTTTTCCATTGAAATTAAAGTCATTCCGAATTTGGTCGAAACGATTGGTTAGCTGCCTTGGGATATAAAGGGCTAATAGTTCAAGTAAATATCAAACTTCGTTTGAGAGGCACGACGACTGCTCGTCAACGGTATGACAAATAAGAAATTTCTAGCAAAATGTGCACGAATCAGAAAATTAATTGGGCTATTAAAAACTTTCAAAAATAACCTTTATTGAAATTGTCGAGCTATAATACTTACCATAGTGAACAGCCACCGTAATAAGAAAAAGACACAAATAATGCAAACTAGGATATTATTGCAAATTATGGCCCTGGAGTCTTTAAGTATTGCAAAACTGGCATTTACAACTTCAAGATCATATGAATATCCCATAAAAATCTGATGCATATATCTCCTTCCTAGTATGGCATACGGTACGAAACGTTTATGATAATCTGACCCCAGATATTCCATATTAATTTAAATTACGACATGAATTTTGCGTAATTGATCAAGTTTTCTTTTTTTCAAACTTCCAAAGAAAACACAGCAGAAAGTGAATTGATTTCCTTTTGTTTTCATATACATACTTTTATTTGGGTTTCATTCATTATTATTTAATGTTATTATTAAAGACATATAACAAAACTTATACATATAATTTACTAAAGATTTATTATTACTATTACTATTTCTTTCACTTCAATCCTTTTAGAAGCAAAGGATTTAAAAGTACATATTTTCTAACGTGTTGCTTTATTTGTTTTGTTTGGGTTTGTTTCTTTTTTGTTTAAAAAGTTAAGACTAATGAGGTTTTCGGGGTCATCGTTCATCATTCCATTGAAACCATTTAAAAACTATCAGATGAATAAACAGGTTCATTTCTACTATTGAGAAATTAATTGCATTTATTCATATATAAAAGACGCATACGAATAGTATAAAGGTATACAAATGCATTTCTTAAACTTACAAGACTGACTATATTGGTTAGGACGTTCCAGAAGTAAAAAGGAGCAAATCGATGGAAATTATTCCAAGTTTGAGGGTAGGTGGGGTTAACTAAAAATAATAATAACAAAAGTTTAGAGGTTACATTTTTGTTTTTTGTTTCAAAGGTGCAATTTTCGATAATGTACAAAATTTTTTTTGGTAATAACTTCAAAATTATGTAATTTTTTATACTTTCTTTTCATTTAAAAAAGTATGAGGTCCAAATGTTGTTTTGCTTTATTTTAGATATAATTTTGTTTATCAATATTTTCTGTCTTCTAAAATATTTTCGTATTTTTAAGAATTTTTAGTGCTTCCTTACAAATAATTGACGGAAATCTATTCAAAAATAAGTAAATGAAAAGTTTGCTTTGCCATTTTCGAGGTTTGGTTTTTGCCCAAAGGTATTTAAGGTTTTTCATAAGGTTTTATTAAATTTTTCTGTCGTCATTCTTGTATATATATATAAATACTATGTATTATTATATAGTTATAAGTATGTTTAAGTATTTCTTTTGGTATGGGTTAGGGTTTCGTTGTACTTAAATTTGTTTTCTTTATTTTTCTGTTAAAGGTTGTACATGTATTTGCATTTTAAAGTTTATTTTGTGGTTTATATAAAATTTTGTCATTTATTTATCTTAAGCTTTATTTTATAAAAAAGATAATTTCTTATGCTATTAAATATTTTTGGTTTATTTATGATTTTATAGAAAATGATTATTTAACTAAGAAAACTTCTGTCTGAGACTTTGTAAAACGTTTGCTTTCTACTAACTTTTTACATGATATCTGTGGTCTTTTTATATTTATTTTTAATTAAGATTTTTGATTTTACTAAAGAATTTATTTAGCTAACAATATGGTTACTAATTAAATGTAATTAAATTAAAAAAAAAATGCATGAACGTAAAATATGCATTAAAAATGTTAATGTACGAGTTGCATGATTCTGAAATTGTTAGATCAGATAGATAAGGATTTCAACACTTTGGACTTTATTCATAATAATTTGTTTATGTCGGCTTACGAAAGATCTTACGGAGAACATTTGCTTTATAAACCGTACTTTAACGTTTATGAATAATGCCTGTTCTCAAGGTCAAAATCAGAATATCCCCCCGTCCTGTGCGGGATGCTTGATGACTGATGTGATATATCGCACCAAGCCGATTAAATTGAAGCTTGTGCTAGTTCACTCGAGCGGGAAGAGGACGACTGTCATTATCAAGGTAATATATTATTAGAAAATAAAGCATCAGACGATCTACCATTATTTTGAGATTTATTGTAGGGCACAGTTTCCAAATTAAATCAAAATAACTACTTTTTTCTGGATTAAAAAAATGCCGCATTTACTAAATTGGCATTTAATTTGTTAAACTTTCCTTAAAGTCTGTTCGAAATGTTTCTAAAATTCGAACAAAGATGAAAGGGCTGAGTTTACATTTAGTATCGGCAAATCCTTGTTTATAATAATCCAAAGCATTTAAAATTTGTTTTCAAAATTGTTTTCAAATGGATTTTTAATACAGATCCACATTACCAATACAAAAACCTAATCTGATGTTTGTGAATGAATATCAAAGTCAATAATATTAAAGCACTTTCAGCTATTTTCATAATTTTATTTTTGCACCACAAGTGTTTCTTCATACAGTTGTCATTGGTTTTGTAAAATTTTTTGCAATTATTACATTCAAAAATATTTTTTTTACACGAAGTTAAGGGTGAAAACTGTTTTTCATGAAGATAACGAGATGAATGAACATGTTAAATGTTTTCCAGCTGGAAAATATGACTCAGAAAGAAACCTTTGTGTTTCAAAAACTATAACTATATATAGAAATTTGTGTCGGATCAGTAATGTAGTACGATCTTAGTATCGGTCTCCAGAAACCGCCTTACTTGAGATATTCAAAATCCGATCTCGTACAACAAATTGATAATTAACATAATTATATATAATATAATATATAATTATGCTGTTATAGAATTATATATAACAGCATAATTCTAATTATAAAAGTGTTATTTATTTGTTATTCATTTTAACACTAGCAACATTGTTTATTTCCCTTAATTTATATTTCTTTTATCATATATTTGTTGGAAAATGGATTTCTTCAAAAAACAGTTTTAACAATGAGAACTCTGATTTTGTCTAAAATTATAGTTCACCAAATAACGAAATATAGCGAAGCGTAAATGCGCTTATTGGTTATATGAATATTCTTATTTTAAATATTCTCTAATCTTATTTAAAGTGGTATTTGATCGAATAAGAAAAAGTTAAGTAATTCTTCTTTTTGGATTCTCGCACGTCTGTATCAGAAATTTAAAGAACGTTAGATGCGGTTTGGAACAATATAAAAATATTAAAGTTATTTTTGTTAATTGCTACTGCTAGCTATTGTTTTATATTAAGATCCTATCAACTGCGTTACGCGAAAGACTTACTTCTATTTCATACGATCTGGTTAGGCGACAGCTGACCCTATATTTGTACTACTACAAATCTTGGAAGAACATTTTAGTTGTGGTTGCCAAATATCCTATTTTGGGTCTTTCCATCGGTAAAGACAAGAAATTCCACTCAATTTTAAATTAATTGTTCATGAGAAGTTCAGAAATGGTATTGCATTTTCTGAATCTTCGAGAGAAAGCCATAGCAGCGTTTGTTCGTTAAGACAACTTAGGATCACTACAAGTCGTAACTATTTTGCTAGGTGATGTCAAAAATTGATGAACATTTCTGGCAGTTTTCGAAACATAAATGTTAGATACAAATTAAGAGATCTAAGATTTTCATACTTCGTGAGAGGAAACCGGATCATGGTGCGCGAATAAGTGCAATGGACGGTACATAAGAGGGTGACCAAAGTCCTTTGGAGGAATTAAGTGATTTGAGAGCATATCAAAATTTATTGTCATGAAATGTAGAAGGTGCGTCGAATTATAAAGGCTTCGAATTCTTTTCTCCCTGCCGTTTGTCAGTTTGTTTTACTTAAGAACACTTAAAATAATTAATTTATTCTTCATGGTGATCAATGTAATGCTAATTTTTACCCCATTTCTTTACTGCTCGTTTTGCATTTTTTACGAAGCACTATGAAATCTGCAGAGTTGAAAGACGTTGATGCAATGGCGAGCTGCTTCTTTACCATAGATTCAGCAATATATTCGCACTCGTGATTGGAGAATGTTCTCCAAACATTTGAAAGATGTTTGGGCGATTTTGAGAGTATCCTAACGATAAACATCAATTTTATTGAGATGAACTTGAAAAACTGTCATTTATATTGTTGAAATTCATTACGAAGAGAAAGTGAATGGAAATGACAGAATAACTATAATAAGCTAAATAATAACAGTAGTCATACTTATGAAATGCCCAAAGGCGAAATATATGGCTGGATCAGATACACCTTTAATAACACTTGCCAAATTTTAGGCATACAACGTGATTAACGAGCGAAATTTTGAAAATAGGTCTTTTTCAATTTTGAGAGTATTGTTTGTTTCAAAAACTTTTATTCATTGATGTATTGTTTTCATTTTTGACAATAAAATTAAAAAATAATCCATCTTGTTTCCATCACTTTTTCGCTTGTAAATAATTTTGTCAATTAACTTTGATTTGAAGACGTAGAGCTTTTTTTATTTTTAAATTTAATTTAGAAAAATTTATATGTAATTAAGACTTGCGAATTATGTATACATTCAAAAATTCATGATAAAATACAGATTTTCGATCTATATATTTGCGAAACTGGCAAACAAAATTGATATTTTCAACTTGTTATTGAAGAAATTATAAGTGAAATTCAGATATTCCATTTATATTTTAAAAGACATTTAGAAATTCTCAAATTGTGAAGCCTTGAAATGAAATTAGGAAATCTCAAGAAAATCTTGAAATAAGATTTAATAATTTGAAAAGAAATCTTTTTTTTGAAGACAAATGTATAGTCGCCCTGCAATTAAGCTATAAAAACGCTTTTTAAAAGACTGTTTTTTGCTTCAAAAATTTTTCGAAATTTTCCAAACATAAATTTTGAAATTTATATGTTGGGTTGTTTGAACCAATAAGGATTGACTTTCATTCACATTTTAATTTGAATTTCCATACTAACTCTGAAATATTCACGTCAAAGGAAGAGAGATTTTTGTAGATTATTCGGAGCAACGGTTATATAACTGTGAAAGACGTTTTTAAAGTTACTCGGAATGAGTTGAAAGACACAGCCTTAACGATTCCTACATAGTATTTAACCAGTTGTCATTAGCCCATCCATATCATTTAACATTTCTTGAAATAAATAGAAAAAAGAAAAACAACGAACGAAAATTTTGAAATAAAAATAAATTTATTTTTAAATAATATAAAGTACGTTTGTTTTTTATTACACAATTAAAAATATATAAACATTTTTCTTTTTCTTTTTTGTTGTTGTTAAATATTATATAAATGAAAATAATAATAAACCGAAAGCAAACAAAAAAAAAAACAAAAATTAAAATAAAATCTATTACACTTACAAACCAAAATACACATTGAATGACAAAATAAAAATAAACAATACGAACATCACAAAAATTGAAATAAAAAAATTTATTTTACTTCTTCTAATTTTTTTTTTGTTTTGTAAAAAACAACACAAAAAATAATAAAACGAGACTTAAGATTCTTAACAGATTGCACTTTACAATGTTCACATATTGTATTCTTTGTTTCTTTTTCTCTTCTTCTTCATTATCTTATTTTCCTTATTATTATTATTTCTCTTTTATTTTGAATTGAGTGTAAATTAGTAGTATAATAGGCAGTGTGGGGCAGTTGTTTTTCTCCTTTTTCACCATTGTTTCGGAGAAAAAGGCCAATGTACAAAAGTTGATATTAACATATAAAACAAAATTTGCTAGCGATTAAATGTTAGAAAAAAAAACAAAACAACATGCAGTTACAGTGTATAACATTTTATTTTATATTCGAAATAAAGTTTTAAAAAATATCCAAAAAAAAGTTTGAGTAAAAGTTTTGCATTTTTTGTAATTGTTTCTTTGGGGGCAGTGTTGGTAAAGAAAAAAATATCTGAAATCCAAAAGATATGGTGGTGAATTTCTCCAAAAATTTCCAAAATAAGTCTATTAAAGTTTACTTGTTTGTTACAGAATTTTATATCGTTAGCTTATAGAAAACACAAAATGGTGGTTAAAGGATTTTTTTGACTGCTTTGTTGTTGTTGTTGTGATAAGTTTAACTTTGTAATGCTAAATAAAAACTTATAGAAGACACATGTATGTATATGTATACACATACATTTAGGTATTATTTTTTGTTGTAATTGCTATTATTGCCTTTAGGATTTAAAAGAGTTGAAAATTTTCGCTTTTTTCTATTTAACAAATTAAGAAATTGTTGCAAAAAAATTGGCGTGAATGTGAATGTAGTAAACGACTGTTTAAAATTAAAACAAACTTCCAGGTTTTTAAATGGCTTAATTATATTTTGAATTGATTGTATAGGATGGATTAAATATTTCTTTTTTTTTGTGGTAGTTGACTCAACACACGCACACAATGCAGTTATTCTGGGCCGCCACATTGTGGAAAATGAGAATTCTCGATAGATAAGTCAATAATGTATGATTGCAAGTAAATCTGACTTTGAATT
>JAHXMU010000742.1:1652314-1682895 GCA_019455685.1 Philornis downsi
TAGATAAGTCAATAATGTATGATTGCAAGTAAATCTGACTTTGAATTTAAGCACAAACGAAGCAAAATTTAAAATTATTAATTTTAAATCGATATATGTCAAATTCTTTTGTAATTTACTCAATTATAAATGAGAATTTATTTGAAATTTTCGGAATGATGAACATAAATTATTAGTTTCATTTGGAAATTTTTCAATTAATTATTAAAACTCTCAGTTTCAGTTGCAATTTTTAAGAGATCAATTGGAAATAAAACAAATTGCAAATAAAAGTTTGATATTTATATCTACCCATCGTAAAATAAAATTCAAATGAAAGTGGTATATTTTCATTTCAGATATAATTTCCACAATTTCTGAAATTTAAATTCCCTGTTCATTTGAAATTTTCTTAATTATAAGAAAATTCACGTCAAATAACTCCATTATAGGAAAGTTTTAAAAATGGAAAAATACACGGAGAAAATTAATCAGCAAATATTTTGTTTTTACTCCCTGCGTGCGTTTTCACTTTTAAAATTCTACTAGAGCAGATAATATTTTCATTTGTACAGGGTTTTTTCAATGTGTAAAAATTTCAAACGTCAAATATATAGATGAAAGAGCTGATTATTATTTTCATTTAATCAAACGTGAAAGAAAATTACCGCAATTATTTAGAATAATGTGGAAATGTATTCAATTTTAAAGGAATAACATTTCCCATTTCATTTCGGAGTTTCTCAATTGCAGTCGGAAACTTAATGAACATTTTCGAATATTAATTCTTGCCTTGTGTGAGACGTGGAAAGTCGTTAACAGGTCGTTCAATTTGAAGTTATGTTGCTTTTCATTATTAAATGAAAATCAAATTTATTACGAAACAATCTGGTTTGATAAAGCACAATTGTTATATCTTAAAAAGGAAGTGGTCATATTTTTGTGATGCGTGGTGCTTGAAAATCTGAAAATATGGCATTCGAAAGCTATTCTCTTCTTTAAAAGTGATTCAAAGTCTTGGAATATCGCTTTATGTCTGCGAGAAGTTCTTAGCTGAATTGGTTAACTGTTTCTTTATAGAGAATAGTTGCCAATTATAACAATTTCTGATTTTGCATGGAAGAAGAACGATTTTTGGTTGTGCTCTTGGTTGCCTTATTGCATTTTGTAATAATTTTGTACTATTTCAAAGATGCGAGACATAACCCCACATAAACTATATTCAGGACTTGTAACGTAGCCCAATATATACCTATACGTGTAATAGATTGTTTAAAAACGAAACGTAATAGAGAAATTCACCTTCCAAAATGAATTGCGCCGGGTAATAATTTCCAATTTTTCACTCCAAATCATCGAAAACCAATCGCATATGTGACAACTTTTATCCATTAATTTTACATCTGCAAGTATCCTTCAAATTATTCTAGAAGACAAATGGGGTTACGACAAAAAGATATTTTTGTACCACAAAAACATTTCGAAAGACAGCTTTGGATTAATAGTATAGAAATAAACACATTCCCCGTTTCGTAATAAATGATACAATCTGGTAACTTTTCAATCGTTAAGAACAATAGTATGGAAGTGCTTCAGGTACTAAAGAATTAGTTTGTTCTCAATAAGTTAAATACTAATACGGTTAAACAAAAACTAAAATAGTGTTTTGATGCCAAATATCTAGGATATCATGCACTTTCTAATATCATAAGCTAGAAGAAATTGTCCACTTTCCATTATTTAGGAATAAGATAAGCAGCCAGTGCAAATCAATCGGTTAAAGGATAGGAAATGATCTCCCAGTATTGTAAGCTACTTATGTATGAGTACTAGATTAATAGGACTAGTGACGTCATCCTTGTTCCTCAACTGCTGCCATAGAACTATTAGGCAAGAGCTTAAAATGTGGGTGTCCATCTACTATATTTATGTACATATAATTTTAGATTGCATTGCCGAAAATACCCGATTTTCGATGTGATAAAAAGTTTAAAAAATCCATTTCAATATCTTATAAGGGCGTATGTAGTATTGTCTTTAAAATACTAGAAACACCATGAGAGTTTTCTGCATGTTTACACAGAAAATGGTACAGTTTGCATGTAATACTAGTATAGTTTTCACAACGCTTTAGGCTAAGCGAATAAAATTATTACTTTTCCCAAGTTAGATTTGACTTGAATGGAACGTATTGAAATTCTTTCATCCCAATACAATGGCTTTTTTCATAGCTATGGCCAGAAATAATATTTCTCGGACAGCCTGTAGTTCACAAGTTGTTGAACTAATACCGAATTATGAAATATCTGAAATATTGCTTTTGCGTTACCAGTTAAGAAACTGTATTGTATTCCATGAACTAGATATTAAACAACTAGCTCGTGATTGGCTAACATAAGAAAAATTTCTCCCTGGTACTATTATTTGTTGAGACGGAATATTTACATACTCAAAAGGGTGTAATGTTTAGTATTACTGGCTCCCTCCCTCATCTGTGAATTTTTTCACTGAATAGACCTTATAAATTTGGTAATGAAGCGATAAGCCACTGAAATACTTTTTTTTGGAATTTGTCTACACTGCGAACAGCTGAGTTGAATTACTACCCGCGACCTAGGGACTCAAATGTGGACCGAATTTCCCTCATTTGTCCCCATTTAGAATATTGTTGCAAATGGTTTAGTTTGTATTACTATCTGTCATGATTATTAAATTGTTAGTTTTCAACAATCATTTGCCGCTTTTGTAAGCGAAAAAGTTAAATTTAGGAAAAAAATAATTTTTGTCAGTACTACAAGAAGGCGTAAAAAGAGCAAATTCCAAATGATCCTTTGTCCAAAATTCGTATAAAAATTCATCACTCACACCAATTTCCTTGTCCTTTCTTTTTTTTCGCAAGCTGTTGTTGCTGTTATTTTTCCGTAATATTTGGATTTCATATCACATTATTATTATTTATTGTATAAACTTAACGAGAGATCATAATAAAGGCGATTTAAGAACGAAAAATTATAAAAATTATATTTAAAAACAATTTATAATTTTTGAATACATTCAGAATGTTTTGCACTTTATCAGTGACAATAATGGAAGTTCGGAGTTTATTTGCTGTAGTTTTGTTTTCGTTTTCAGGAATTTTTGGAAGACTTTGAGGTACAACAAAAAACGTAATAATAAAAAGTTAAATTCTTAATTTGTTAAATATCCAAAAGAGAACGTCACACATCGATCAACACAGCGGTCACACTCTTTTTTTTCTTTTAATTTCAACGTAACATATATTATTGCATATTTGAAAATTTGCGATAATTTTTGCTCTTTTAATTAAAACAAAAAAATAATAATTAATTAATCATTTGTATTAAAGTTAATTAAAAAAATAAATCAACATTCTCAAATTTTCTTTTTTCTCTTTCATTAAATAAAAATAAGCAACAAAAACAAAAAGTATTATACATTTCTTCTTTCGAAAAATAAAAATAATTACAAAATTCTAATAATAGTAATAGTATTAATAATAATAATAATAATAGTCAATCATACATAATTTTTACACTCAAAGAAACAAAATTGTGAAAAATAAAATACATACAAATCGTAGCGTAGTAGTGTAGAGTACAGTAAAATTATGCTAAACAACTATAGGTAGAATATAATATTTATACTATTAATAGCAATAATAATCATAATAATAATAATAATAATTATAGTATAATAGACCTTAAAAGTTATTAACAATTATATCAATCATTTAATGTATAGTAGATAATAATAATAATAATTAGGTATAATAAAAAACTGTATGTAATTACAACACTATATCCAACATATCCCTTAAAGACTACTCTTATATTTTGTTTGTTTTTTGTTTTTTGTTTTACTTTTATCATATACGTGTGCATTATGTATAGATTTATTAATTATATTACACTCCCATCAACAATGATTTTAGATGGTCAAACGATCGGACCGATCGGAAAACAGAATTTACGATTTACGTCTTAGCATAGCACAGTGTTTATGACAAAAAGAACGTAAATTTTGCTAAACAGCTTAGCAGCTTAATTATTTAGCATTAGCAGAGACAGATAGTGAACTTATTACGTACAAGTATAAGTAGAGACAAGGATTTTCCGACTGTGGTTTTGCTGTTTTTCACTTTTACAAAGTTAACACATATAATTTAGTTTTACATTATTAGAAATGTTGCAAATTTTGTCTTCTCCATCTCTTCTAAAAAAACGAAATACAAATTTTGCTATTGCCTTGAAAGACAACAAAGTGTTTGCCATAATACATCCCTCGCCCCGGAGAATTCCCTAGATGTGTATGATAAAATCTTAAGCTTGGCTTCAAATCAATTTGTACATACACAGAGGAAAACATTTTGTGTGTTGGGATGCAAAGCACCACTACTGCCCTATTTCCACGTTTGCTAAATGTGCTTTATTGCTCCTGCTTTTGCCGTTGGTTATTGAGGTTGTCATTCGGGATTCCGGGCGACCAAAAGCACGGACGGGTCGTGCGGCTTTGCCTCGTTTTGTTAGCTTACAATCCAGTTGCGACGATCTGTACACTACCCTTCAGTGGGCATGTTGCATATAAGTTTGCGTGTAGTGGGGAGAAATTAGATAACAATTTCGCTAATGTTTAACAGAAACGCAAGTATTAGCTAATGAGATGCTTCATCTTCCAGATCAGATGTAGTGTAAGAACCCAAATGTAAAGTAGACTAGAAAGATATGGAAGAAAAATTTATACAAAAGGGATTAATAACAAGCGTTAAAAACAGATATTACTTTGTATTGAAAATAGCAATAATCGAATAGCAATAACAAATTTGTTAAAATATCTCGTAAGCCATCTGTCGTCCGTAAGTTGTACTACACTAGAAACCACCGTCATAACAACAAAATTCTATGCAGTGTGAAGAGGGCATATGAGCCCATACGGAACTGCCGAATTCACGTAGATTTTTACTCATTTATTTTTGTATTATAATTTGGTGCCGCTTATCAGTAAACAATTATGAGGAATTAAAAAAAATTAAAGAGCTCCAAAAATTAAGAAAGGTATTTATTAACTTTATTATAAATTCCACTAAAGTTATCATATACTAGACACTGATTACAGGTTTATAAATAGGATTCGCCGATTTCGACGTTGATATTGATATTCCTCTTTTAGAATACATGCTAAGTAGTAACATGAGCAAATCGTTTTTGCTCCAAAATATTTATTACTGGTTATTTAAGAAAATCAAGTGCAATGTTGAGAAGAATATTTTTTCTATTTTCTTAAGCAATTGAAGTTTATAATAATCGGGTAAAATGTTATAAGGTAAATGTGCAATTTAGGTTCAACATAGGTGTAGTTTAAGAATTATGAATTGATTTATATGTCCTTTAAGGCAGAAAATACAATACCTGTGGCGACAGGGATGGTGAATTGTTAAACTGTTGGTATCATTTTAGGTATTATGACTTCAGCTTCTCACAATGAACAGAAAAAAGTGTCCTTGTAGAATAATTGAAAAAAAAGGTCTTTAAGGGATAATGCAATTTTAGTTCAATTCAAATGAATTTACAAATATTTAGTTCAGTTTCAACTCAATTTAGTGGAATTTAGTTAAGTTGAGCATAATTAAGTTAAATGTTGGTACAATTACTTCAATTTGTTTTAAAATTACAAAGTATAGCAAATTCAGAGTTAGTTTAGGTTATGTCAGAATTAAAGAGTAAATACATGGAGCAGTAGTTACACTTTTGTGTTAAAGAGGGAGTACCATTCCATGTTGAACTGTCATTAAGCAGTAGTCCCTTTTAATGAGTGTAAGTCTATGTGTAAGCTCCCTGAATTTAGGAATGTTCTTTGCGATGCTCACTTTACGCCTTAGAATACAAAACTCACGAGAGATAAGAGTAGTGCAAAAAAAAATTTAGATTTTTATATAGTCATCGATTATACTTACCTACTTTGGGGATCGTTGATTACAGCCCATAAACGCTTTAAAATTGTTTTAGTTTTTTAGTTTAGAACCAATTTAAACAATATTCTTTGTTTGTTTTTCTTTGTTTCGCCTGATTTGACTATAATATTTAAAATTTGCATTGGATTTGCTAATTCATTCGCTTTTGCGGTGTGTTTCTTCCTATCTCCTGTCTAAACACCATTACAATCGATTTCTACGATATCTTTGGGAACATCAACAAATTGATACACCAATCGCTGGCCATCAACCTTTGCCAGTATGCCTCTTTGATAGTAGTAACGCAGGGCTCGACCCATGGTCTCGTAATTCATGTCGGGCTTATTTTTATGCATGCCCCAGAGGCGTGACACGGCCTTGGAGTCCACCAGCTTAAAGACGCCCTTTTCGCGGTTCGTCCACTTGATAAAACGTGGGCAATATTCGCGATCCTGCAAGAGTTTAAGCAGAAACTCCCACAGGTATGTCGTGGAACCTTCGCGACTGCGCCTTTTGACGCCCATCTCGATTTTGGGCTTGCGGGGCTTTTTCACTTTGCGCTGTTGGAAACCACCCAATTCCAGCATATAGGAGAGATCATAATTAACACTCGACGTGGCCGGCTGTATGACACTCTGCTGATGCGTCAGCACACCGTTGGAGGATAGGACGCCGTTGCTGGTCGAGCCGACCGTTGGATTGGATACGGAGGAATGCTGCTGGTGTGAATGCAAAGCATGCTGTTGATGTGAGTGTAGGGAATGATGCGAAGCCAGGCCAACCGAGGCACGAGGCGGAGATGGTGTTGTGAAATAGGGCGCCCCGGTGTAAGAGCCAGAGCCGCTTAAGCCATTGGGCGCCGTTGAACTGCAGGAAACATTGTTATTGCCAACTGGACCATTATTGGATGGATTGCCGCCCCCGCCATTTGCGGTCAATGGTAGATAGTAATTTTCGGCCACTACAAAAGAAAGAAAGTAAAGAAGGAAGATAAATAATTTGATTTAGTAGTAGAGAAGCGATTTAAACTTCGGTAGGTTTTGATATATTATTCGGTTTTAAGACCGTTTTTCATTTGGCAACTATTTTTTCATCAAAAATTTGAAATTGGTTATTTTGACAGGGTTATCATTTTATCGGTTTCAAAAGTAAAGTAAAATAAACTCAAATACAAACTTTTATTTCTTTACAATGCTTGGATCTTGCCATAATGTATTAAATGACTGCCCTGGGATTGGTTGCAACAGTGGATCCTTTTGAGGTAGTTTTGGAAAAATACGGCCCATAACACCTCCAGATTATAATGCGGAATGCAATGACTTTTCCGAAATCACATCTGGGTTCTCTGAATCCCATATGCGACAAATTTTGCTTGTTGACGTAACCTCTGAGTGTGAAATGATCTTAATCGCTGAAGAAAATTTTGTTCGAAAAATCAGCATTGAAAAGCTGTTGCTGTAGCACTAAATCAGCATATCTACGGCGTTGTGAATGGTCAGCCGGCTTTAGTTGTTGCGTGAGTTGGACTCTATATGGAAAGAGATACAAATCCAAATGAAAAAGTACGTCATTATGAGCAGTAAGATAGGCTCAATTGATGAGAACGCCGCGGAATCCACAAATTCGAATTATCCGCCACACTTTCACTAACAGAAGCCATATTTTCGGCAGTGCGTACATTGCGATAATGAACAGGCCTGACCATGTCTGTAACGCTTCCAGTCTCTTCAAGTTTCTTTATAATCTTATCAACTCCTTGCACAGTAGGTCGATTATGTCGACCGTCACTGCGTAATGCACGAAAAGTTTCCACAACCGTTGCTAGTAAGTTTTAACTATTTTTATGTGTTCTTCGGTTTTTAAACGATCCGTATTCATAAATGGCAAACCTTTCACTAAATAAATAACACTCCAGATGTTAGCTTTGCCAAATTGGCGGTATTGAAACTACTAAATGGATAACCCTTTATATATTGTTTCGCAAAACAACTGAGAAACATTAACGAATATGATCACAAGGACAATCCGTCCATAACAAATTGTAATAAAATTCTAATTAAATGACTAAAAAATATATTTTGTTTCACACAATCACATCTGAAATATCACCATTTAAAATAATACTTTTGATTTGGATGATTAAAGGTATGACGGTAAATGACGATTACGGAAAAATTATATGAAAAATCGGTGATTTTAAAATTTTTTTTACAATTTGGAAATATGGTGCTAATAAATCTCATTATTACCCTTCTTATTACCTCATTGCCCCAAATTCTTTGATATTCAGGATCAAACTGTGGGCAATGCAAAGCTTTTGAGTTTCAGAATGCGAATCTGTTTTCCAAATTGTGGTGACAATCACATTTTTAATAAATTTTTAATTGAAATTGAATGATTAAGCGCTCCATCTGGATATAATGCTTTCGAATATCGAAAAAATCATGGTGCAAAAGTAATTTTTGGGAAAATTACTTCTTGGCGGCAACCTTTTTGGCAGTTGGTTTCTTTGCTGGGGAAATGTGATAGAATTTTAAATATATTGGACCTGGAGTATTTGACTTTTTCAATATCCTTTGGTTTGCTAGATATCACGAACGTTAAAAAGTTCAATATGTCAGTAAGTTTCTAACTGGCATTAGTAAATGAAATGAAATAAAATATGTGAGGAATTGTGACTTATTTTCTAAATCAGAAGCTAAAATGAATATGGATATTTAAAATATTTCTGTTCATCATTCATCAGGCAATCTGTAGTCAGTTATAGAGAAATAATGACCATTTTGTATTCGTGCAGATATCAATATTTGCAGGAATGTTCCGGATAGATATCGGACTTAAATACTTCATGATATGGCTACCAAGCAGCCTTAATTTGGTTCCTGGTGGAATTAAAACTAAAGCAAGTTGGAGGAAAATAACTCTAATCCTCTTTGTTGTTATGCCTGTTTTACAGAAATAAGGTGCGTTTCATATTTAAAGGGTGTCCAAACAAGAACGCAAGATTTAAATTTGGCGCCATTCGAAGTGTCATTGTTTGACATTTGAACAATTGTTATTGTTTGCTAGTAGAAGGTTCGAAGTTAGTAAAAATGGAGCACTACACCAATGAACAACGCATTCTCATTGTGAAATTTTTTTACCAAAATGGTGAAAGTTTTGCGGCTACAGTTCGCAAATTGCGATCAATTTTGGGTTACAATAATGCTCCAAACGAGTCAACTGTACAGAGATTAATGAATAAATTTGCCAAAACTGGGTCTGTTAGTGATGTAAAGACAACAACGCGCCTTTGACCGGGTCGATCGACCAAAAATGTCGCAGCTGTACGTGATGATGTCACTCAAACTCCATCCACCTCAATTCGACACCGAGCTCAGCAAATTGGTGTCTCCAAATCCACTATGCAGCGAATTTTAACGAAAGGTTTGCATCTTCATACAAACAGAGTTCAATAGACTCAGGAACTGAAGCCAGCTGACCATGGATAGCGAAGGGAGTTCGTTAATTGGGTATTGGAGAGGCAACATGAAAATGCTGATTTTGCCGATAAAATCATCTTCAGTGACGAGGCCTACTTCCATCTTGATGGCTTTGTCAATAGGCAGAATTGTCGCATTTGGGGTGAGGAAAATCCTCGAGTGATTTACGAGAAGCAAATGCATCCTCAACGTGTCACTGTGTGGTGTGGATTTTGGGCTGGAGGAATCATTGGACCTTTTTTATAAAGATGAGGCACGTCAAGCGCAAACAGTCAATGGTGTTCGGTATCGTGAAATAATAACCAGTTTTTTCGTGCCTAGAATTGAAGAAATGAATATGGAGGGTATGTGGTTTGAACAAGACGGCGCCATACGTCATACACCCAGAGAAACAATTCAATTGATGCATCAGTCATTTAAATCTTGCGTTCTTCTTGGGACACCCTTTGTAAGGTACCCATCAATTTGTATGCTAAATAGAATCTTAAATGTTATTTCTAAAAACGGAAGACAAAATTTGATATTTATTTTGTTAAAATAAAAAACTGTGAAATTAATAGCAAAAAATTCATTAATTGAACTTGGCATTATAATTGTGAAACATGGTAAAAACGGAATTATCCCAAGAACAAAAGTACCGTTATATGGACAAATTCCACAGTTTGTGTGAATGGTTATTTCGCAAATTTATGGATGGCCTTATAAATATGAAACACACCCTACATTGCTATGACGACTTTGTCTATGATTCATTTTGGCTTCTGACCCCAGCATTCAATGAGAACTTTTTTGAAAGTAATCGTAAATGAGATTTTAATATCATTATAAGATTTCAGACATTTGAAGGGGAAAATACAAATCATATGTAACATCATAATATAGTGTAGCGCTTTTAGGTCTTTGGAGACGTTTTCGCTACAAAAATATGTATTTATTAATTTTCCCACCATTTGCTAACGACTGTAATTCATTTTGCTGTCTATTGAGTCTGACAGTAAAATAAATCCTCTCTTTTTCTCCGTTTATTTTGTCATGTGGAGTAAAACAAAACAAGTGCTGGTTTATAGTAACATTCACAATGCTGGTTAAACTTTATGCAGGCGTTCATAATGCAAGTGATTAATTTGTTCAAAAATGTTCGAACGAAAATATATCGTCTAATATGATCGTGGAATAACAAATGATGATGTGCATTATTTAAGAACATGAATTGCGTGCATAAATTCGGTTTCGAAGTCTGTATTTTGCAATCAGTTATTAATAAGTCAGATCATTAGAATGTATTAGGTTAAAGTAATATAATTACACTAGCCAACAAGGTCCAAAGACTTGAGCAACCAAATATCTTTCCTAGAGTAATTTGGTGGGCTGAATTTGAATCTGTAATGAGGTTTTCTCTATCATGTCAGGTTTTCGAGATACAAAAAAGAACGTTTTTATTAGT
The DNA here is from genome assembly GCA_019455685.1 of Philornis downsi. Lineage (NCBI taxonomy): Eukaryota > Metazoa > Arthropoda > Insecta > Diptera > Muscidae > Philornis > Philornis downsi. The sequence goes on from JAHXMU010000742.1 coordinate 1,663,188, forward strand.
TTTTGACATAAAAAATCATTAGTTTATTTAAAAATCAATGAATTTATGAAAGTGAATGGGCTAAGCAAGTGATTCAATGCTAAAACCCTCTCTCGACAAACAAAAACCCGACGCAGAATCCTGGGTTATGACGCAAACGGATGAATCAGTATTGGTAGTTTTCGGAAGGGAAATACTCCGGAAAATATATGGACCCTTCATCGTTGACGGAGAGCATTGGCGTCGCATGAACAATGAGCTGTATGAACTATATGCCGACACCGATGTGGTCAAACGCATTAATATACAGCGATTGCGTTGACTGCGTTGCTCCGGCACGGAAAGTTTTTGACAACGAACTCGATGGATGGCGCAGAAGAGGGCGACCAAAACTTCATTAGAAGGGCCAGGTTTCTGAAATACTATCGAAGCTTGGTGTGAAGAATTGGAGGAGAAGCGCAGAAGATCGAAGCGCCTGGAATTATTTTCTACCGGCGGCGTATAATAGATAAGGCTATCTATTCCTGTCGCCACATAAGAAGAAGGGGAATGGCGTTATTTGAACGTCGTTTGTATTTTGATGGTACGGTTTCACGCATTAGAGTCCAGCAATAGTCTCCCAGCATGCTTTTGTCCGAAAATCCTTGATAATTTCTCTTCTTGCTCGTCGCTCACCGCACCTCGGTTTTGTGGATAAAAATCTATATGCGAATGAAGAAAATGCATTTTGAGTGACATTCGTGCATCTAATTCGTGATAATTTTTTAATAATTCAGCAACATTTGTCTGTAGTTTTCACTCTTTTGTTTCCAAGAAAACTGTTCACGATGTTCTCGAAATATTTCCGGGTTGCATATTCTTTCTCCAATAAACATTATGAAAAATTGTCATCATTCAATAGCATCCTGATTTGAGGGCCAACAAATATGCCTTCTTTGATTTTAGCATATGAAATTTTAGGAAAAATCGCTAACAAATATTGTAAATGCTGCAGCATCTGTGTCCAGAGCCTTGACAGAGTTCTTAAAAAAGCCCAACTTTATGTGCAGCGGTGAAAGAAGAATGGTTTATTTGAAATATTTTGTTTCCCTGGTGAATACTCAGATCTTTTTGGCCACTTTGTTCTGATGTAATGATGACATGTAGCCCGATTACTCGTATATTGCATATCCTTTTTTTCCGACCAAATATTTACCACACACTAAACAAAAATAGCTTGAATCTGTAACACATGATCTCCCTGACAAGCCTAAACGCTACTATTATGAAAATTTAGAATGAATGTGGGCCTCTGTCAAATTAATAACTGTGAAATTGTAGTGTCAGTACTGCCAGTATTGAAATTGGTTTTACAGTATTGCCAGTATGCGATAAAAATGAACAAAACGTGATAGCCCAATTTTTAAGCCAGATTCGAATTCACTGCACCCAGATTAGCTAAAAAACATGCCTCGTTTCTGCAGTCATTTTTTTTTCCAAATTTGTAGACCAGTGTTATTGTACTTCTTTATACATATGAAATGTATGAAAATATCCGCTGCAAGAATATCTGAATTTAAAGTCTTGTGCACAGAGCTTCAAATTTGTATATTGATCTATAAAAACTATTTGAGGTTAGTTTTGTGCTAGAAGTACTAGTGATTGGTAGAAGAATAAACGCCACCGTACTAGTTCAGGACACGACCCAGTGTAAATGAGCTCCATTTTCAGGTGTAAATAATTAATGCATACTTTGCAAATTCCTGGTTCTAAATACTGTCCCACAATGCTGATTCTACAACTAAAATGTTTATTATAATACATTTTTTACCAGCAGTAGGAACAGTTTTATTGATATTAGCCTTGTTTCTATTGGCTGCAGTACCGCCAAGTTTTTTAAACTTGTTGAAATAATTTAGTCTATTCTTAATCAATCATTTTTGTGGTTTTGAACATTTTGCTCGAGTCTTTTGAGAAATTTTAACTGCTGTTACGGGTGAGGTGCTTTGTGCATGTTTGAAGCTGTTGGAAGTTGGGGCAAAGAATTTACCCATGTCTTCAATCCGTCAGTCTCATAAAGTGCCCTTAGGCAGGCAAGTTCCTCTGTACTTACGTTAATGCAAATTTGTGATTACATTTTATATTTTGTAACAATTATTTAGGTTATATAATTAACAACGACGTTGATTACACACACATTATTTGTGTGTATTTATCTAGATTCTTGTGTTAATTGTGCATTTTCCGCTTTGTATTCGATCGTATTTATTGTGCACATTTGGATTGTTAACTTTATTGATTTAATATTTGAGAATTGTCTTAACATTATTTTTATTTATTTTTTTGTTTGTGTGTTGAAAATGAGGCAATCTTCTGGAGAAATTAGGTGCGATCAGTTGGCGTATTTTCATGTTGAGCTTATATGCTGCTGCTACAGCCTTGGGCGATGCACATGCTCCCCAAGTCATCAGTGATTGGCGAAATTTCGTTCACGAAATACAAGAAGAAAACCAAATCAAGTGGTTTTTCTTTGTTTTGACTTTAGTAACGAAAGCACTTCCACTGGGGGGAAGGGCAAATGTACACGCTGAACGTATTATTAAAGTACTAGAGAAACAAGTATAGGAGCTGCAACAACAACTGCTTACATTTATGCTCATAAATAGCATAGAGGAATAATAAGTTTATACGTACATATGTACATATTCACAGCTGTACATACGAATATACGTTTGTATGTCACATTATGAATGCTACTTCTGCTGCTGTTGATGCATACGTTGTACGGTTTACAATTTGTTTTGTCGTTGTTATTGTTGCCGCTGCTGTGTGAATGTGTATGTCTGTATGTATGTCTGTGGGTTTCTCGTTATGTTGGTTTACATCCGGCGTCAAAATTAACAAGGAATGTTACAAAATGTACTGCAATAAAAATAAAAGTGTTTATTTTTTGCAATTCTCGTCGTTAAAAACAAAAACAACAACGACAATGGCAGCAAGCGTCACAAATTACTCTCGCTCTTAAACCAGAATAATGCACACAACACACACACACGCTCCCACACACACACACACACACAAACCTTATCTTAGATTCCAAATTCTTATTAGTAAACGCTAAAGACTAAATGGGGGAACGGTGAAAACGGTGGAGACAAATGCAATTGAAGAGAACTCAATAGTGTTTTTGTGTGTTGCTGAGAGAGCATGTAAGAGAGAGCAGCTTATACTTAACTGAAACTAATACTTAAACAACCGGGAATTCAAACATCAATCTCCCCTTCTTACCCAACAAACGATTCATTGTACTACGATCTCTTTCACCCCGCACAAACAGCAGCAGCAGCAGCAACACCACTATCCTCGTACGCCAGCAAAATGTCAAATAAATTGGGAGCAGCACACCTAACTAACCACCACAAAAACAATTGCAAACTCTCAACAGAGTAGTCCCCCATTCATCCACACAATACACACAACTGCATTTCTTGCACAAAAGAGTTTAAACCTACCTATCTACCTACTTACATACGTATGTACATACATACGTATCCACTACTCTTTCCCCAATTGGCGCTCTCACTAACCGATAACAGTATTGAGTTGTGCTTTAGTGCAAACAAACAAAACAAGCATACGAAAATGAAACGAGTCTATTGGCAGCGGAGTGAGGGAACGAATGAACGTATGGATGAGCGAAGGAACGAATGAATGTATGAAGAGAGTTGCATGTGGTTGTGACCTTCAGAATTTGTGCAAAGGCAATGTGTCGATGACCACAGATTCATACAAAGCTACATATAAATACTCGCAATACAAATGCATACACATTGGTGCATATATATCTATATGTACTCTGTATGTATATATATGTAACGTTCAAAACAAACAATAAGCAGCAGCAGCAGCAGCGTTGGCCGCAACAACAACTATAAGTGCAGCAGTAAAGTCGTTTAATTTCAATAAACGCACACACACATACAGATGTACACACGCGCACACACTCCAATAGAGACGTTCTCATAAGTTTCGTATCAACTAAAGAATTTCTATACAGAAAGTTAGCTGGCGTTTCGAATGTTGGCAAGAAGGGAGCTGACAGGAGAACAAGCGACGAGTGCTAAAAGATGCTAAACAAATACGATATTATGGATTTAATTCTTGTTTCATCGTTTTATTTGTTTGTTTGTCCATTCGTTTTTATAATCGCATTAGTTTGGCAGTGAGACATTACACAGAAAAAAAATCGTCGATTGTTTTCGTTTTTCGTTGTACTCAAGTCAAAGGTGTAAAATACATCATCGATAGGGGAAGATCCTAAATCTTTGTATTCAGTCCATTTTTCCAAAAAAAATCACATTACTAATTTTTGACGTTTTTTAAACCGGTTTCTGAAAAAGTACCAGGAAAATAATCGAAACTTGACATCACCATGAACACGATCGATGAATTCGATACTGGTACAAAAAATCAGCGTTTAATGTCTTGTTCAACGTAGCAACGCTCAAGAAGTTAGTTAATTGGATGAATTTTTTAAATGTTGAGGTTTGGAGGAAAACATTTGGTGTATACAGGACAGCGATGGGAAAGTTTGGCGTAAATTACTTAGCCAAAAAAGTGAAAGTTTTTCCAAAAAATCACATTTTTATCACTTACAAGGTTCCAATTCCAACTTCCAACGAAGCACTTTTAAACCACTTATAATACAACGGTAATGAAGTACTTAAAAACATTGCTTCGATTCCCCAAAATCCTCCAAAATCTATTTCTTAGGGGACATAATATGCCCCAAGGACGTAATTTTTCATAGCCGATATAAAGAAGCTCCATTTAGAGTTTTTGCACAAGGATTTGCATTTATTTCCATTTAAGATTCAGTTGACACAAAAGATTCTTCCACAAGATCATTTACACCGCCGTACACATGCCAATAGGATGTTGTAGCTCGCCCATGGCAACCCCGATTTTCATGAAAAAATCATAATGAGTGACGAGGCACATTTTCATTTGAATGGATATGTGAATAAACAGAATAGCCGGTTCTGGGCAATGCAAAACTCTCAAATTATTCATCAGTCACCTTTGCATCCATTAAAAGTGATAGTCTGGTGTGAAATTTGGCTAGGAGGAATCATTGGACCTTACTTCTCTGGAACTGAAAACGGCGGAACGGTAACTGTCAATGGGGAGCAATATTGTGATATGACTGAAAGCTTTTTTACGCCACAACTGCATACTTTGGTCTTGATTAACATGTGGTATCAACAAGACGGTGCCACATCGCATACAACTAGGATTACAATGGAATTACTGCGAGACCTCTTTCCACAACAAGTTATTTCAAGAAATGGTGAAGTCGCCTGGTTTGACTGCTGCGGACTTATTTTTGTGGGGTTATCTGAAAAGCAAGGTTTATGCAAACAAACTAGAAACGCTTGAGCAACACAAACAAAATATTCGTGCTAAAATTAATGAAATACCGCCTGAAATGTGTGAGAATGTAATGAAAAATGTGCTCAAAAGGGCTCACATTTGTGAGGCTAACAGAGGCGAACATTTATCTGATATTGTATTCCATACATAATTGCCGACATTAAATTAAATATTTTTCAATATAAGATCCATCCTCTTTCATTTAATCAAGAATTATAAACAAACTAAGTAGGGTACCTTCCCGACGGACACCCTGTATGAGGACAGGTATACTAAATTCCTTTTTACAAACTACAAATACTCAATAATGTCCATCCCCAATATTGTGGACTGCAATTCTTCTACGGAACATTACGTTCCTTTCCAGTTCAGTGCCTGTCTACTGATATTTTTTTAGAAAGTACCAAATTCATCGGAAACTGCGAGCAGATTTTGTGTTAAAAACAACCCTTAGAGGCGCTTTTTCATAATCAATTTTAGTGCAAGCATATATATTGGGGAAATATTTTTCAATGGAACTTTATTATTTTGAAGAAACATTTTCTGGAACAAAAAGCGATTGTTTTGAATAACGAAGAATTGCAATCAAAGATTTGAATTTTTGTCACTTCTACATTACTCGTGAATATATGGAGAAGGTGCATTATAAAATGGCAATCCTGCGTTAATTTTTAGTATTTCCCTATCACAAAATGTGATGAATGTTTGCTTCCTTGAATGCATTTTTTTTGCTGGGTAACTAATTCTTAAGCAGCAATCCCAAAGCTATACGCTTGTAACTGGTGTACGCAAAGCGTATTTGGAATATGAACATAATATTGAAATATATGATGTATTAATTATATATGATATATTAAAAAGTGATACACATAAATTAATGAACACCAGTTAAACTTTCACGAACATTTCCTAGCTGTGAAATGAAATTTGAGCCAAAGCGTCATCTAGTTCTGAATTATATAGCCTTGATTTTTGTGCAAAAGTTGAAATACATTTTTGTACAAAAAAATGAAATTTCTTACATAAAATATCCTGACAGAAAACTTGAGTGTTCTAATATACACTTTTGTACACTTTTTTATTGTTTCTAATGTAAACAATAAAATTAGATTTATAAACCGAGCGAGTACGCTTTTAATTTTCTATATAAATATATAAATATTTTTTAAGATTTTTATAATTTTATTAAAATTTTTTCATTTTTCATGCCTTTATAAAGTGAATGCTATTTAAAAATTAAAGCACTCAGCTGTATTCAATAGCCTAAAGCGTAATCTTATACCACGTGCCTTGTTTTCTCATCACAGCTCGTGATTATTTGATAACAAATAAACGTGGGTGAACTTTCTTGCTGCTCGGCAAAATATTTTAATAATATTTTTGTTTTGCAAGATTTATAATTATTTCTTTTTACAGATTTTTGTGTCCAGCGAAAGAAAATGCAATAACATCATGACTGTCATTAAGCACTGTAAAGTTTTTCGGGTTTTTAATGACATAAGTACAAGCTTAAAAGTTTTCATCACACGTGTATTATCCACGTGTTTTGCACGGAATTTGATAAATTTCTTGGAAATAACATTTTCGTGGCATGATTTTTAATGTTTTTCGATAAGGATTAACTCAACAACATTGTGTCGCATCTCATTCGCATCCATTTTAGGTGATGAACGAGTTTCGAAAAGTTTCGAATTTCGTAAAGCTGTTGTTAATACGTCGAAGGCCGCATATCCTGACAATCGTTTAATCGATTGGCTTAAAGAAATGCCGAAAAATTTGACCGTGGTACTTCTAAAGATTGCAACAGGCGATGATTTATATATTGATAGCACTCGAGGAAATTCTATAAGAGTTTGTCGACACAATTATCAGAGACCGGTCGGTACAAATTAGTTAGTTTTGGGAACTCGAAACAGCAAATTAATAGACAATCCGGCGTATCGACCTAATTTTGCATACAGTAACTTTATTGTATTCCCGCACACCAAAGTATTTTGACAGGAGAATGTTTCGTTGCCTGAAGAATAGAATTCCCTAGCGGAAAATCCCTGTAAATTTGCATAATGTATTTTGTCACTTTTTTGGAAATTTTTTTCGGGGTTTCCGGGAAATTTTGAAAAACCAAAAATAATAAATACATTTTAGAAAGCTGAGAACTCTTATCGATAGTTTGGTCCAAACACACTACAGTGTCCAGTGGCCACAGGTATGTCGAATTTCAGAAATTATCATTGTCAAATAACACATCGTAAATATGTGAATATGATTCTAAAAGTGATTTGCTTACGAAATGAAATTTCTGCTATAAAAATGTTTCGAAGATTGCTGTACCCTTTCTGACAGCAGACTCTGCCGGAAAGAAATGTTTACATGTGACTTAAACAGTTGTAAGAAGGTCGACCATCAACCCTTACCGATGAAGCTCACGTCCAGCGAATTCGAGTTTTGGTGATGAAAAACCGTTGATTAACAATTAGACATCTTGCTAAACACGTTTGATGTTTCAAATGGAGTTATCTTTATTCTAAAAGACGCGTTAAAACTCGATTGGTACCAAAAACACTCTTTTTCTTCGGAAAAGACCATCACATCAGTATAAAAACATTACGGAGGATGAGGCTAGGATCTACATATGTTTATGATTCGGCAACAGCCGAACAGTTGAATGAATATCGTGTCAAAATTGAAACGGGACCGAAGACATCGAGCCAAAGAAAATACTTTGAAGCCGGTGAAACAAAATTGCATGAAAAAGCAAAAGTTTGTTAGATACAGCTGTATTATATAGGGTGGCGCATAAGTAACGTTAAGATTTGATCAGTGAATACATTTTTTGTTTAAGTCTTTTTTTTTTTGTCTCTTTACGGAATTAACTAAATAATACTTAGGAAATTTATGATGGAAAGGCTCAGCACAGAACCAAAGTTGTTCAATTTTACTTTGAAAGTCAGCATTCGATTATTCAGATCACATTGAAATTTATTTCATGTTCTTGTGTAGTTCGAATTGAAGTGATCATTGCTCGAGTGCAAGCAAGTGTTGAGAAAAACCACGAAACTTCCGCCGGGCGACTTTCTCAGCAGTTAGAGATGTCTAGGCGGTCTTTGCAAAGAATTTTACATATGTTACATCCTTTCCCATATAAGATGCAACTGATTCACGAGTTAAAACCAAATGATGCACAACAACGCATTCAATATAGTCGTCGTTAACGTTACTTATGTGCCACCCTTTATATCAGCCTTACCTTAGATTTCTATGTGTGCTACACATCTACTTATATTTATATACAACATTATTAATGTACAGGGTGGGCCATATGAGTGTTGGCGATTTAATTCTTCAATTTCTCGGTAACGCGCGGCGCGGGGTGGCGGGGGGATATGTTGTTCACTGCGCCGCTTCCTGGAAATTTAGTCGCCATGGAGCCGTACACGGGAGTGCAGCGTGCATTTTGTGTCCGAGCGTATTACGAAAACAATAAATCAGTGATTACTGCACGACGTTTGTATCGGCATGAACACGGTTTACACGATTTAAGTGAAGTTCCAAGCGCCAATGTAATATGAAAATGGATCAGAATGTTCGAAACAACTGGCTCAACAGTACCAATTACGGTTCGTGGTCGCCCAGTTTCTGCAAGATCAGCCGACATTGTGGAGCGTGTTCGTGTTTCAGTTCAGCGAAATCCGCAACAGTCAACACGTAAGAGAAGTCAGTCTTTGGATGTCAAAAGAACAACTTTACGACGAATTTTGAAACGTGATTTGCATTTGAAGGCTTATAAGATTCAGATAGTCCAAGAATTAAAACCCGATGATGCCAATAACCGACTTAACTTTGTCAATTTGATGCTAGAGCGGTTCAGCAAAAGGGGGGATATTGAATGGCCCCCACGTAGCCCCGATCTCTCTCCATGCGATTATTTTCTATGGGGCTACCTCAAATCGGTAGTCTACGAGAATAATTCGACCAATTTAGAGCAGTTGAAGAGGAACATTATTCAGGAAAGTAACAAAACACCAAGAACAACTTTTCAACGAGTTTTCCAAAATTTGCGACCTCGGTTCCAAGAGTGTCAAGCAGCCGAGGGAAGCCATTTGGACAACATTATTTTTAAGTCTTAAAAATTCCCATGCTTCTACTTTTTAAAAATACAAATATATTTTTTTTATGTTTCTTAATTTTTTTAAATGAATATTTAAACCGCCAACACCCTTATGGCCCACCCTGTATAAGATGTTGAGATGTGATGCTTATAATTTTTGGAGTCATCAAAGCTTTCACTATTGGTTGCTATCTCAGTGAATTACATTTTCTGAGCTTTGTAGAATTGTATGAAATTGTCAGTGTGTGGAAATTTCTATCTAATGAACGGTTTTCTATTCTCTCATAACCTAAATCAACTAAAATTTCTTTTAGTGGTTTATCAATGCCAAATATTCGATAAGAATGCATTTATTATCAGATCATTTTAGAATTCATATGTTTACATTTGACGTATTGCTGTCGTATTAATTGAACAATAACAAAATTAGCTTAAAATAAAAATCTATTGCGTATGAACGAATGCATTGTTATCGGTTTTGTAATCGATATATATTTCGCTTGCATTTAGGAATTTCCAAATTCTATTAATAAAATTTTACAAAATGTCTTTAGAAATTAGGAAGTGCTTTGGGGTGCTGCTTTTAAAAAATTTATCGCAATTTAGAGGGAACATTTGTAAATGATATTTGTCATTTCTTTCGAATTATCGTATAATCAATATTGATATAAATTATATTCACAAAAATTTAAAGAAATGAAATTTTTAGAATATATTTTTAAAAGCTCTTTTTTTTTTGTATATGTAATTATTATTGCAATCACAACATTTCATGCGGTATTTGGTACTACAAATTTCAAGTAATTTTATTTATTAAAATTTTTTCAGATTTTCCGGGGAAGAGAACGGAAAGGACAGAATTTCCATTTACCAGTTGACAACTTTCTATTTTCGCTTTATTTGTTAAAGTAAAATTTCCTCATTTATAGGTAATATTACCCAAAAATTAGGTAACGTTATATCCCGGCCATGGAGCGATGCTTAATATACGCGACTGTCGCTTTTATGATTGTCGGTTTCAGCCCCGATGCAACCATTTTCCTTTGCTTTAGCGGTGATTATCTCCATGTACTCACGGACACTTCGTGCAGTCGGGTAATCGACAAGTCCAGTAAAAACTTCTCAAAATGACGCTCGCAATCGTCATTGAAAAATAATGACGTGTAAGCTGACTGAATGTAAGAAAGTCTCGACATCCCATGCAAGAAAATATATATTTTTTTTATACAGCCCCATTATGTGACTCCTGTCAGACTGTGATTTTGAACAATTTTACATCAGTTTTTTTCTGTGTGCATCATTTTTTCTTTTTTTTTTTTTGTATATAAGAATATAGCAAAGTCATTGCCTTGTGTGCGTGTGTGTGTATTTAAAGTCTTAATCACTAGTTTCGTTTTTGCACTTTGTATTGCTCTTTTTCCTCCCCTTGCCACATTTCAATGTTATTTCATTTCAACTGAACAACTACCAAAGGAAACCCCACTGAAGGCAACTAACTCACTCAGTCACTCAATCACCCACTCACTAACGCACACTTGCCTAAACACATCAAAGAAGAATTCTGCTGATGCTTCTTCTTCGCCTTCTTTTGCTTCTGCTACTTATTATTTACCTCAAGTTTTGTAAATTCCTTTAATTTGATATTCATTCTTCACCAGACATTTGATATGATATGAAAAGTAAACATTGAGAATCAGGCAGGCAATGGATGGTGCATACAGAGTTGTACACAAATACGTATACAAATACGAAAAGTTGAGTTTTCTTCACTCTTAGGAAATAGAAATTACCTAAACGAACTGTTAATTTCTTAGAATGAGAGGCAATGTGGGGAGGGGTTAGAGGAAAGTTTAAAAACATAGCTATAGTGGGTGATGAGACATTGAAGGGCTAATGCCCAATTTTTGAAAAGTTAGTAGGTTTCTTGCGTCCCTTTTGCAGGGTACAAATGAAATGGCGAATGTCATTTGTAAATGTACAATGTTAAATTGTTTCTTTGCCATAGAATTCCGGAAAATGAATGCAAATTTAAAGTATTCAAATTTTGTTGTAACCTCATTGTTCTGTTACCTTATTGTCCATTACTTGAAAAAGTTCTGATATTTCCAAAGTCACTGTCACGCCTATAAATTGAAATTAATATACACATATAGGGTGTCCGTCGGGAAGGTATACTACTTTGTTTGTTTATAATTTTTGATTAAATGAAAGAGAATGAATCTTATATTGATAAATGTTTTATTTAATGTCGGCAATTATGTATGGAATACAATATCAGATAAATGTCCGCCTCACAAATGCGAGCCCTTTTGAGCACATTTTTCATTACATTCTCACACATTTCACGCGGTATTTCATTAACTTCATCACGAATATTTTGTTTGAGTTACTCAAGCGTTTCTGGTTTGTTTGCATAAACCTTGCTTTTCAGATATTCCCAAAAAAGAAGTCCGGAGCGGTCAAACCAGGCGACATCACCATTTCTTGAAATAACTTGTTGTGGAAAGAGGTCTCGCAGTAATTCCATTGTAATCCTAGTTGTATGCGATGTGGCACCGTCTTGTTGATACCACATGTTAATCAAGCCCAAAGTATGCAGTTGTGGCGTAAAAAAGCTTTCAGTCATATCACAATATTGCTCCCCATTGACAGTTACCGTTCCGCCGTTTTCAGTTCCAAAGAAGAAAGGTCCAATGATTCCTCCTAGCCAAATTTCACACCAGACTATCACTTTTAATGGATGCAAAGGTGACTGATGGATAATCTGAGGGTTTTCCATTGCCCAGAACCGACTATTCTGTGCCTTGTCACTCATTATGATTTTTTCATGAAAATCGGGGTTTTCATGGGCGAGCTGTAATATCCTATTGGCATATGTACAGCGGCGTAAATTGTCTTGTGGAAGAAGCTCTTGTGTCAACTGAATCTTAAATGGAAACAAATGCAAAACCTTGTGCAAAATTGTGGCCAAAGTTGTTCTTTGAAGACCAAGTTCCTGAGCACGGCGTCAAATTGAGGTTGATGGATTGTTTTGAACACTTTCTTGAACAGTAATGTTTTCAGTCGATCTTGCAGTACGTTGTGCCCCACGCTTGGCCCTACCAGTTACAGACCCTCTTTCTTCGAAATCATTCACTACACGATAAATAGTGCGTCTAGTTGGCACACGTTGTTTCTCCCAAAAACCTGACGTAACTTTGTCATCGTCACAGTAATCGATGATTGATTAAAACACGTTGGTTTATCGAATATTTTTCCATAATAAATTTGCCACGTCTCTACTTCAAGACTGCCAAATATGAACTGTCAAGACTAATATTTACCAAAATGGCGGCAAAACAAAGTAGTATATCTTCCCGACGGGCACGAGGTAGGCGACGATGCAAGGCCCGATTGCAGGTAGGGGCGCTGGTCGAAACTTTAATGTCAATTAATAAACAATTTTCACACTAGCCTGTATTCAGAAATCAATGCAGCTTTTTTGCAAGTGAAAAAAAATTAATCATGTTTGCGAAAATCTTAACTTAGATCATTAAATTTTATTTTTATATTTTATATATAGTATTTTCCTACTAAGCCGGGAAAATTAGGTCGGCCAAGTGTGGACAAATTAAGGTATAATTAAAACATTCGTGAGCGAATTACAATACCTCCCATCACTTTTCTTGACATTTCAGATGACAGGTTTGCCATTTATTTTTCAGTATTCTTCAACCACACACTTACATATATATGGCCGAAGTCGTTTATGATGATTTTCAAGGGAAATTAAATTAAATTAAGTCGATTATCGGTTATCGTTGTAACCACATTTTAATATTTTCTTTTATTTTTAATGTATAACTTTTAGTCAGTTCCATATTTATTTACAATTAATGTTTGTTTGTTTTTAATTTTTAGAATTAAACGACTACAAATTTCAGTTAAAATTGAGTTTTGGATAATTAAGCTCGATGAAGACAGGTTTTTGCGAATTTCTTATTTTATTAGATATTTCGATCATCTTCGAAGATAATTTGTTTGCGAAATCGATGACTTTTAACAGATTTTTGAAATTTGTAGAGTGGTATGATGACATGCAGTCACAAATATAGGGTTATCCCTTTAGTGGTTTCAAACGCGCCGGTCTGGCAAAGCTGTGTGCTGTCAAATACCTGTCATCTGAAGCGTTATTTATTTAGTGAAAGGTTTGAAATTTACGAATATGGATCGTTTAGCAACCGAAGAATTCGTAAAAATAGTTAAAACTTACTACAGAAAAACTGCATTCAGCGATGAAGCTCATTTTTCACTCTGTGGTTACGTCACCAAGTAAAATTGCAACCGAAAAAGGTGACTGTTTAGTGCGCATTATGGTCTAGGGGTGTCACTGGGCCGTATTTTTTCGGAAACTGACGTTGGAGGAACCTTGAAAGGATCCACTGGTGCAACCAATCCAGAGGCAGTCATTTAAATGACATTGTACATCGTACATAATGACAGACTCCAAGCATTAAAATGAAATAAAAGTTTAATTGAAATCATAGCTTTATGTGTGGCTTATTTAACTTGGCTTGAAAACGAAAAACGGATAACCCTAGTTTGATCTTTTGACTGCTATCATGATTGCCATTTGATGTTTATACAATTTTTCAATGGAAACACAGGTTCACATCACACTTTGGTCGTTGTAAGCAGTAATAAAAAAAAAAAACAAAAAAAAAAACGCGTCGTATTAGCCGATATATCGTTATAAAAAACTCACAATAAGCAATATAATTTTATATGACCTACTATAAACACATAATCGGAATGTTAGGATTCCATCATTATAGCCGGTTCATAACTGTAACTGATGTCTACGTAAACGATTTCCTCGCTATATTTTTAACCTGACTAAATATATAAAATCATGTTTTATATTAATGGATTTGTTTAAACTCTGTATGTTGTATGATAAACTCTGCATATGTTATATTATATTTGTCTCCCATAATAATTTATGATACAAAATTATATGTAATTGAAATACTCGTAATATTACAATTTCAAGCATAATAAGTTCTACTTACTTCCCACGCCTCGATTCCATATATTCCTTATTTGCGAACTTTGATACAGATTCGGATGCAGAAATGTGCCGGATGTCAGGTGAGACGGATGCGTCGCACAGTGAGGCGGTAAACCCAAACGTGCCTTAAGTTCATCGCTGCAAGGTTGTCCGCCGGAACTCGAACTATCCACATCGGAAACTCCACTATCTGCCGGACTGGGGGGAAATGAACCTAAGACAAATGGAGAAATGAAAGAAATAGAAGGCGAACCAGAGAATACCATTAACAACGTAAACCTGAAGCAGGCTGGGCCTGCAATTAACGCGAGTTCTGAATTTGCATCGAAATATGATTTTTTTTTTACTTTGTAAAAATTAATGTTTATAACTTATAAGTATGCAAACATATAAAAAAAAATTATTACGGCACCAATACAAACCAAATGGCGTTAATTACGGCCGTCCAATTTGGTCGACGATATTTCGCTTGTCCCATTAATTACCTGTTGTCCCTGCACCATAACTCCTGTGATGTGTACTATGCAGTGAGCCGCCACTCAGCAAATTGTGCAATAGTGGCCGGTGTGGTATATTCAATGACTGTAGATTTGTGGTGGGTCCTGTTAGACTGCCATGTTGCTGTTGCAAATTGACGGATCCGTGTTGTTGCTGCTGCTGATGTTGTTGGGTTGGTGACGTTAAAATATTTTGCTCGGACTTAATATTGATGACCGTCGGTGATCCTGTAAATGATGTTTGATTTGTGGTATGTTGTGGCGTAAGAGACGACTGCTGTTGTTGTTGTTGTTGTTGCTGTTGTTGCTGTTGGTGCGCTTGTTGTTGCGCATGATGTGGTGGCAGGTTGTGTAGGTGAGGTCCCGGACTTGTTGATTGCTTGATTATAGGAATTTCGGTATCTGGAAAATAAAAGAAGAAGAGATTAAGAATTAATATACAATTTTAATATATTTATGCATATACAATGAGAAGAAGATAAAAAGGGGGGAAAATCCTTCGTAGAACTTTTTGTCTGTGATACTTTGAATATTTTTTGATATCAACTTTCCACAGCCAATTAAATTTTGTTAGTTTAGTCAGCATAAATGCTAAATAATACGCCATTTTTTGAAGATTTTTCAACAGTAAGGACTCAACTATTTGTATGAGAGTATTTCTAAGTTTTCAATAAAAAATAATATTAACAGCACATTGTGTTGAATCACACTTAAATCTGAAAGTGAAGTACCGAGAATTTCTTGCCATGCAATTACCAGATTTGAATCTTAGCCAGAACAATGCAAATATTCTTCTATCTATTTTGCAGAATCTGAAAAGTAAACACGCAAAACGAATATGTCTGTTTGTGCGAATTTAGCAGGCCTGAATCCGAGCAAATAATGCTGTGTTTTTGAATTCATCGAAAAATTTTTTTCTCCAAATCGAAATTTTCGTTCAAAATCCCTTTTTCCACAAAGTAGAACAAAATTATCGATCACAAACTTTAGCAAAAAACATTAACTTGTGACAGCTGTGACCTTTCTGCAGAAGTGTTGATATTTTGACTGATTCCAACTTATATTATGCTTAAAGAGGCATTCAGCTTAGCCAATCTAAGAAATATTAATATTTAGTCAAATTTCTCAAAATATATATTTGGAATCGCCACCCAGTTCAATTTCTCACTTGACCTGTAGTAGAATTTTTCTTTTGTTTTTTTTTTTTTTTTTAGTCGAGCTGCATGTCAGCAATAAAAATTAAAAATAAAAATTTCATGTATCTTCTTCTTAGGTGGTAGAAAATGATTCCAAGCGCTTCGATCTTCTACGGTTCTCCTCCAATTCGTCGCACTAAGTTTCGATAGTACTCCAAAAGCCTAGTCCTTCCAACGGAGTTTTGGTCGTCCCCTTCTGTGCCGTTCATAGAGTTCGTTGTCGAAAACTTTCCGTGCCGGAGGATTTGGGTCTATCCGCACAACATGACCCGGCCAACGCAATCGCTTTATATTAATGCGTTTGACCACGTCGATGTCAGTATATAGCTCATACAGCTCATTGTTCATGCGACGCCAAAACTCCCCGTTAACAATGATGGCTCCATATATTTTCCGGAGTATTTTCTTCTCGAAAACTACCAGTAATCCTGGATTCATATAACAATACAGATAGAACCAACGTCTGGTGCAGTCGGACTTTTGTTTGTTAAGAGAGGGCTTTATCATTGAAGCGCTTGCTTAGCCCATAGTAATATCTATTAGCAAGCAATACTCTCCTCTTTATCTCTTTATGCTGATATCATTCGTTTCGTTTTCGTTGGAATTTCACGTATCAACATATTTATATTCAACTGCCAAATACTTCAACAACATCCTGATGTTATCAGTATTGAATAAAAAAATCTGAAATCTACTTAGTTAAACAGATATTGCATGCAATCTACGAGTACACTAAACAAAAAAATTTATAGTAAACCAAATCAACTCAATACTAGTAAATTTTACTTGAAACGAGTAAATGAAACTTAAATTGACTTGAGTATGCGCGAAAATAGTACGCACTTGAAATAAGAAAAAGTAAGATAAATTGTGTTCATTTTGAGTTCGTTTTGAATAAAAATTAGCATACTTATAATGGCAGTTGAATCTAAACGAGACCGATGAATGCCCTAACATCCTTAATTAGTAGACGTCATCAATGGATTGTTAGACGATTGAATTTGTATGTTGAAATACTAAATGGTCGAATTTAAACATCGCCTCTCAGGTCATGTTGAATCATCAGAGAAAAAGTTATCAAAAAGAAATGATGGGGCAACGAGATGATCGGAGCATCTACGGTTTATTGATCCTTTTACAAAATGGGAAAACTGCCCTTTGCCTCTGCCCTTTGTCCACAAAAGTCCATAAGAAGATCACTTTTATCGATTTGAATTCGTTTTGACTCAAAATTAGTTCACTTTTTTTTAACATACTTATAATGACAGTTGAATCTAAACGAAACCGTTTAGAATTTGCGAAAAAATAATGAATGTTTTGAGCGATTCCAACATCTTAATAGTTGGCAGACGGCATTAATCGATTCTTAGATGATTAAATTTATATGCTGAAATCCTAAACGGACTTATGTGGTCGAGGTTCTTAAAAAAATTACAATTCTTTGCGTTTTTGCTCTTTGCTTGCACTGAAAAATAGCTGCCATATCTTTCAATTTTTGTTGTTTAGTTCATATTATATTAATTATAAACAGTTTTTATTGTGTGTTAAAATGTTTTATAAATATAGGACACTTTTCTGAAATATAAAAGTGATTCACATTTCACAGAACTTCAGAACATATTGAAATAGTTTGGAATATTACACTTAACTTTATTAATTAAATTATCTCCAATCCCACCACTGACGCTTAAATAACAGTCTCTTAAAGCTGCATCATACAGGGTTTTTCGTAAAAAGGAGTTTTTCTCTTTTGTGCTGTGTTCAGTTTCCAAAACTATTCAATCTATCATTGGGTCCAAATAGTAAAAGGTATTCATTAAGAACTATTAAATTTGTGCAACAAAAAAAGATAATAAATTCCATTCCAAAATCAGGATACTGCCATTTTCCCTCCTTAAAGCAAATTATAAAAATTGGTTGCCATGACGTTATGGCGGAGTAAAGAAAAAAAAAATAACGGCTGCAATCGCCAGCAGCAATTTCCTTAGGATGCTGGTTGCCCATAAAAGTCGCCAATAATTTCATGCCTAACCACATATCGTTAATTGTTTTGGTGGTTTTTGCAACTGCTGCAGCAACTGCAACAACAACAGTTGCAACATTTGAAAAGCGATTGGAACAACTTGAAAACTTAACAACATGACTAATTTCGATTTCATTTTCATTTCACTTAGTGAATTTCTTTTATGGGTCTTTCTTTCATTTGAGGCACATATAACATTTTACTTTTGCTTTTCACCACATGCAACCAAGCAGCCAACCAATCAACCAACCAAGCGACCAACAACAACGCCACCTTGGCGAGGGAAAACTGTGAACGTGTGCGAGCGTGTGTGTCTGTCCGTTGTAAAAAGTAAAAGTGCATTTTCACTGATTTCTTTGGCAGATGAATAGCACAGCAGACACACGGCCGGACGGACATTATCTGCAACCATAACCAAAGCAAACCAGCCAAGCAACTCATCAAAACCGAAAACAGCCAAACAGTCGACCAAACCAGCCAGCCAGTCAGCCTGGTTGCATACACGTTCGCTGGCTCACTCACTCGCTGATATTGCATAGGCCGCCTTTGTGCGAAACTTGTGCATTTACGAGTATGTGCATGCACCTCTGATTTTCCTAAGTGCACGAAAAAGCGAAAACCTTACAAGTCATTAAAACGGCCACATCTCATATGCGCGCACCTGGAATCCCCCGCTCCATGTCAGTTTTAATCTACAAATTCTTGGATAGAGCCAGGGAGGGAAAGTAGTAAGCGTTGGAAATGTAGTAAAGATTACTATCAAATAGTACTTCTTGATTTTCGAAGTTTTAAAAAAATTGTTAAGCATTAAAGTTAAATGTAATATTTTGTATTTGGATTTTCGAATCCTTCCTTCCTTCCTGTTCGAGTCCTGTTACAATCTCGTATCGTTTGTTGTGTATCGATGTATAGACAAATTCTCCAAGTAGTTGGTAAGTCTAGTAAAAGTAAAGAGTGAGTCTTTCGGTGAGTGTAAAAATATAAATCGTGTAAGCACACATTTGAGAAGCTCTGAACATGTCCCATTCATGAGGTGCGAAAGAAAAAGCTTCACCTTTGAAGTTATCCTTAAATTTACGAAGTATTCAAACTCGTGTTCACAGATATTTACTTCTTAAAGTTGCCAGATTAAAAAAGTCCTAAAATTCAAAAGTTTTTACTCTCTTAAATTCTTAAAGTTCGTAAGTTCTCCCGCTCTCATATTATTTAGCTCTTTACTTTCCAATATATAGAGAGATATTAGCTTACCAAATTCACTGGTTTCCAAACGTTTTTAATTTATGAATTTGTTGTTTTCCGATTTCTTCAATATTTCAGCTTCGCAATACCCCATTCTCTTACTTTCCTTATTTCCCTTCTTTCAATTTCATAAATTTTCAACTTCGTAACTACTCAATTTCTGAATTGTTCAATTCATCACTTTCCGAAGCTGTCGAATCTTTA